>CM021769.1:1054380-1168458 GCA_011076525.1 Nettapus auritus | reverse complement strand
CGCCGCCGCCGCCGCCATGCTGGCTGCGGCCACCCCCGTGAGCCGCCCCGCGGAGCCGCCGCCGTTCCGCGCTCCCCCGCCGCGGGCCGTGCCGCTGAGCAGCCTCCCCGCGGGCACGCTGACGCCGCTGAAGGAGCTCGTGGCGCGGGGCCGCGCTCCCCCGCCGCCCCCCACGGCGCCGAAGCGGCCTGCGGGCGGGCCGCCGGGCGGAGAGGCCCCGGCCAAGGTGTTCCAGCGGATGAAGACCCGGGCGCTGCGGCCCCGGCCCGGCCCCGCCGCCGACTCCATCCTCACCCCCGCGGCGCTGCGGAGGGGCCCGCGGGCAGGTAACGGGACGGGGCGGACGTGGGCCGAGGCAGGCGGCTGCGCCCCGTGAGGAGAGCCGCGGGGCCCCGGGAGGGCGGAGAAGGGGGCTGCGAGCTGCTCGGGGCCTGGCAGCCCCGCGGCCCCTGGCCGGGCAGGCAGCGGCCCTTCAGAGCGGCGTGCCCTCGGTGGTGCCCTCGTGGTCCGGCCGTGCCAAGCGGAAGGGCGGCTGGAACGCTCCGTGACCTGCCCCTGGCCGTGCTTCAGCGCTGTCGGCGTTCCCTTGTGCGGTGTTGTACCCGTCCACCTCCTGTCCCGTTATTTAACCCGGGGGGTTCGGACCCACCTGCTTCCTCTCACTGGAGGCATGGCAGCTGGAAGATGCGCTGAGCACTCGCTCTGTCTTACCTAGCCAGCGGCATGGGCAGCCCCAGACTAACTGTTGTCACTGGCAGGTTATCGAGTGTGTTCCCAAGGAACGTGCTGTCACGGAGGTGGGGGTGCCCGAGTTTACAGCTAGACGTTAAAAAGTCAGAAAAGGGTTGGGGCACAGCTGTGACACGCGTACATTTGCCTCAGGAATTCGTTGCAGATGCAGCTGAGGCGACGTCTAACCCCGAAGCAGAAGGCTTGTGTTGCCCACCCAGCTTGGCAAACAGCAAACTGTTGTCTACTGGCATCTGGTGTATTTTGCTTCCTTTCCGCATGGAAACGCTTTTCTACCCCGAATTCAAAGATCTCTTTTGTATTACTTCTAGAATCGCCTTGCGCTTCGATTCCTCAGAACCAAAAGGTGGAAACGCTGGCCGTAGACCCTCTTGTGTTGGAATCTCCTCAAAAGTTCTTCTTGCGTATAAAGCAGAAACTGCAGCAGCAGCAGAAAGGTACTTGGTGTTGCTCTTACAACACTTCAAAAACTTCCTGGGCTTCAGGGCTTCTGGTTTGGCTTGTAATCCCTCGCATGCTTTGGCAGAGTATTGTAAGGTATCGCTCTCTGTAGTCTGTGCACAGAGGAAAGTGGCACAAAAAAACTACTAATTGGTCTTCTCAGGCCTGGAGATGGCGTCCCACTCCTGACCTGTGGATTAGGGCTCTGGCTTCTGATCTTGAAGCTCAGCATCGTTAGTCGTGTGTGTATGTGTACTGCTTCATTTCGAGCTCCTGGTGTTGTGCTGAAGGGTCCATTACAGACTAGGTGTGCCACTTTGATGCCCGACTTTAAATTCCCTTGCATTTTTTCCCGTGTTGTTTCTTATTAGTGACCCTGAGTATGCTTCTGTCCTACAATTCTGTTCCTTAAAAACAGATGAAGAAAATAATGTATGGCAAAGACTTAATGTTGTTCAGCTTCAGAACGGCACTCAGTTTATCTGAAAGCTCAAAGCCAGTGCAGGTAGCTCCCAGCACAACAGCGGCATGGCTACAAGTCAAGGTCTTGAGGTTTGGAAAGAAGGAAATACTTGAGGTTTTTGTGAGTAACAGACAGGGGCTTTTGCTTTACAAGGAGGATCCATTGAAGTAAAGACAGGAAGAACGGTAAATACGTACTGCTAAGAGATACGTGGTATACACTGACATGGCCTGGGGGAAAGTGGGCTGGCTATAAGCTGACCTCGCGGTGAGGGAAAGCTAGTCCGAGTCAGTTCAAAGCAAGGCTTCTGTTGTGTTAGCAAGTACGATCCTAGCTTTGGATCTGTAGTGCAAATCATTAGAACCTACTCTAAAAATAGAACTAACTGTACAAAGTTTTATTAATTAATCCTCAAATGTCCCTGATGGCTTTTTTTTTAATGGGCAGATACAACATCTTCAAACCCAGTCAAGCCGGACATTCCTCCTTCCACAACTGCCGAAAAGCCACCGGTCAAATCCGCCTTCGGTGAGCCGGTCACAAGCGCTCCCGCAGAGTGTGTGCTCCCTGATAAGGATGATCAGGATAACTTCCTCGTGGAATCACTGGACGCCGACGATGAAATGTCTCAAAATACAGTCACCAGTGCTGGGAATGTCTGTTCTTCCCCTCTTAAGCCTGGGGACCAGCTGGAAGAGAGCTGTGGAGGCAGCGAAGCAAACCGTTGTGAACTTCGTCAGGAAAAAGGGCAGCGGCAGCCCAGTGACCAGCAAGCTGCGCACAGAGTGAAGACACTGGAGACCAATGCTCAAAAGCCCTCGCGGTGCTTATGCAGTATTATGCTCTCTTCTCCCAAAGTCCACATACCGAGGAATCGGAATCCAAAAGAAGACTGTAAGGGCCCTCTGGACAAACCTCGTTCGGGTCAACTTGCTGCCAAGGCGAGCAACGAGGTGGGAGAACTTACTGCTTTAGAGCTCCTGGCAGGCTAAAACTTCCCATGGCTGCTTGCGGTTTGTCCTTGTGATTGTTGTCTCTTGTCAAAGCAACGAGCACTCACATTAAGCTGCGATTTTATTAGATTTTGTGCTGGCTGTGGCTGGGATGGGGCTCGCCGCCCCCGCCGTGCTGCGCTCTGCACAAGGAGCTGGAGCAGCACGGACGTGCCCCCGCTGTCCTGGCTCTCACCAGGCAGTGCTGGCAGCAAGGCTCTGCCAGCCCCAGGGCTGGGCTGGGGGCACAAACGTCCCCTGCGGCGTGGAGCTCTGCAGTGACAGCTGGGGAAGGGGCTCTCGTGAAGATGTCTCCTCCCAAACAACCCCTACGCTTATCCTGCTTCCCAGGATGTGGCTGAATGTTGCTCATTGATGGGAAGTAGAGAATAACTGTGTTCACCTTTTGGTTCTGCATGGCCTTTGCCTGTTTTTTTTGTTTGTTTGTTTAACTGAATCGCTCCTCACCTCGACCTGTAACCCTTCTTTCACTGTATTTTTCCCCCCTCTCCTTTTGAGGAGTGGGAGTGAGAGAGTGGCAGAGAGGTTAGCTGTCTGTCGGTGTGACACCACCACAGATTGTGCTGGTAAACATTCTTCCCTCAGAAAGGTTTTTTCCCCAGACTCCAGGCAGAAGCGAGGAGGAGGAGAGCTGGTGAGGCCGCGTGTTGTGATGGGTGCCACCTTCCTCGGGGACTGGCCCAGGAGGCTGGCGGAGGCATCGTACCTCTGTTAGCCTGCAGCTGCCCCCTGCTTGTGCGTTGGGTTCCAGCTCGGTCGTGCTGCTGTGTTCATGTGTTTAATGACTGCTTTCACTGCTTTCTTGTCTGCAAGATGGTGCCAAAATAGGTTCTAAGATATACAGGAGTTAATTTCTGTCTTGCTAATGCCTTGGTAATGTTACAAATCCTGGTCTAATTTAAAAATAATGACATCTCTTTTTTTGTGACAGAAAAAAATCTGCCTGACCAGTTGGAGCATTAGAGTGATCAATGGTAACACCGCAATATGCGTCGAAGGAAAACGCAGGTAAGAAAAGATTTGTGACTTAAATGCAATGGAAAACGTGTCAGTGGGCTTTCAGAAGCGGCGATAGCCTCCTCTGCCTGTAGCTGTAGCTCTGACACTTGTGCTCTCGTACCTTGGTACCTGTTGAATCAGTTCTGCACCCTTGTGCGGCTTTCTTCCCCAGTGCCTGGCAGCGTGGCCCTCAGCTCGTCCCCTAACCCGTGCAGTGACAGCTGGCTCTCACGCTTCCTGTCCTTTGCTACTAGCAACGTGTTCAGCCTTTGTGTTGGTGCAGATCCAGTACACGTAGCTTGCCCACAGTGTACTTGATCCGCTCTACAGGCCCTCTGAACGGCCTCATCTGTTCTATTTTGTGGCAAGCTGACAGCTCAACGTTTGCGCTGTCGTCTTGGGCTTGTCCTTAATGCTGTTTCGTAGCGTAACCCGTTGCTTACTGCTACTACAGAAGTGTATTTTAAAATGTACATTTTTGTTAATGCTTGGATCTGGTTTTGGTATCTGCACATACTGGGGCTCCTTCAGTTGTTCTTGTCGTTAAATGGGGTTTATTTAGGGTCTTTAAATCGGCCAGCAATGAGTACAGCACTCCTGGAGGAACGCACATTTGACCTGTGTGATAGAGCTGCACAAACCTGCGTGACGGAATCGCTGCAGTGAGCTCCATGGGGTCCTTCAGGCAGCTCTGTTTCTGCAGCCTGATGGCAGGCTCGTGCTGTGACTAACACTTGCTCCTTTTGTCTCCTGTCCAACTATTCAGTTAGCCCAGAAAGTTCCAAGCTAAGGCAGATGCTGGCAGGATGTGCTAGGCTTCCTTTATCGCTCATAAAGGATGTACCAGCGCTAGTCTGATGGAGTATCAGTGTTCTTGCTTGAAATTCCTCCTTTTTCAAGAAGTGTTTTGTTTCTGTTCGTTACCTGTCTTTTCTTAGGGATATGAAAGACCTCTTCTGGCACAGTAATGTGATTATGGAGCGTGTCGCAAACAACCAAGTGAAGACCTCATCTGGCAACATCTACCTGCTCCAGGGGCACATAGATTCTGCTTCGATGAGAAAAGAAGGTAAGAAGGTGATCCTTACCGTAACGTTACGATCTGAGAACGTCCTTAGGGTTAGGACTGCTTCCTGAGAAGTTGCTGCCGAAGTGACTTGGGCGTTGTCCTGCTGCCTGGGCTCAGCTGCGTTCGGCACCTACTGGAAGGTGACTGCAGCTTCGGATTTCCAAACGTTATGGAATGATAATGGCAGCTGGCGTTTCGAGGGTGCTGCAGGTATGGGGAGAGCTTTTGGAGTATGACGCTGACTAGGTACATTCTCTTACAGAAGTAAGGATTTCTTTTTTTATATGCTGCTGAAATGACTGTGGTGGTCACGTTCTGTTTGCGGCTTACTGGTCTGTGATGAAGCAGTAGCTCCACGAAGCTGCGTGGAATTTCAGTTTGAAGACAGACCAATTATGGAGTCAGTGCTTTATAATCTAGTCAGTGCTTTATAACTGAACAGTTTTTAGGGCCTAAGTGGTAGGTTATACCGAATCCAGCAGAACTTCTTGCTTCATATTGTTTTGAAGCACATGGAATTTTAAAGGAAGATAAAGTTGCACACTAAGTGAAGTTAGGCCAGGCTTTGTTCTAGGCTTCACAGCATCCCCTGTCGTGGCTATTGGTACATGAAATGAGGAAATGAGCGGCTCTGTAAGCAGGCAGAGGCACCTCTAGGAAGAAAAACTCATCTGGCATGGATGGAGTGAACGCTTGCCTTAGCACAGCTGTGCCCTGTGTGCGTGGTCGTGCCCTCTGTAATCAGGCAGACTGGCATGCTTTGACTTCCCAGGCCCAGCACAAGACATCCAAGACAGGTCTGTGGCTTTGATCTTGTCTGCAGTACGGGAATGCACTTCGATAAATACCTGATGGGCTGTTCTGACTTGGATTTTTGTCTAGTTACACTGCTAAATAAATTCCTCTAAAAATATGCTCTGAGAAGTAGAAGTGACAGCAGGAGCCCTCTCTTCTGAGCAGGGTGCCTCAAGTATTGCAGAGCTTTCCTCAGCCGAAGTTAATGGAGCGTGCTGGGTTAATTCCTCGGGTGGGCTTAGCACTTAGGGCAGAGCATCCTTCCTTCTCAGCTTCCTCCTGCCCTCCCAGCGCACACGGGGGGATGGAAGCTAGGTAGCAAGGAGAAGAAAGGCTGCATCTGAAGTCTGACCTGAGGAAATCCTCAGGCTGGGGGAACGGCAGCTGGGAGCGCTGGGGCTGTCCGCAGTGGCACCGGCAGCGTGGGACAAAGCCGCACCAGCACACGACTGCCCAGGGAACACCGCTGGCTGCCTCAACTGCACGCTGCTCTTCCATTGCCTCTGGCAGCAAGAGCACGGCCTCAGCACTCACCTGTGCACGAAGTCACTTACCTATTCGCTGCCTAAGCGCCTGCCTCAGAGCTCAGTAGCAGCTGATCTGAATGCTGGCAGTGAACAGAACAAAACCCCTGCTTCTGTCTGTAACACCCACAGGTTTTGCCCGTGAACGTCTCGAACGCTTAATCCAATTCCACCTCATTCCCTCTCTCCCACCACCCCAACCCCCTTGCCTGCCAAAATCCCAACAACCCGCTTTCCAAAACAATGCAGAATGCAGCAGAACATGAGGAAGAAATGGGAAAATTTATTTTGAGCTTTCATAGGGCAAAGGACTGAAGGAGCTAAGGGCTTTCAGCCTGCAGAACAGGAGGGTTCTGAAGAGGTATGTGAGAGGTTAGTGAGAGAACAAAGGGAAGGGAGAGGGGAAATAAAGAAGTTTCTTGCGGTAACGGAGTAAAGGAAGATAAAGAGACCTAGTAGAGGGGAAATTAAAAAATAATTAAAATCTCATACCACGTGCATCTCAGGTGGGAATCCCTGCACGGGGTCTTGTGGATGCTGAGGTTTCACAGGAGTTCAGCTGGAGCCTGAGCTGTTTCCTGGAAGACATGTACTGGTTTTCCCAGCTACTGCTGGGATCCTTTCCCTGGCAGGGGCTAGAGGGGCCTTTTGTTGGCACTAAATAAACTCACCAAAGGGTGCCTTTATCGTTTCCCACCCTAAAGGACTCAATTATTGGAACTCTTTGTTGGCAAAAGCTGCTATTAACGGTCTTTCAGCTAATAAGATTAGCAGTTAATGGTTGGGATACTTTATTTTTTTTTTTTTACCCCTGTGCTTTTTAGGAAAGATGCTGCTTCCAAGAACTTCACGTAAACAGGCTACTATTTAACCTAGTTTTTAATCACGTGTTGCAGATCCTCCCTGTGGCAGTCCGGGACGAGCGCTGCTCAGTTTGCACAGTACTGGCTGAGCGCTGTGCTCCTGCACTGGTTGCAGCCTTTCAGCGACAAGGCTGCGTGGTAGTCAGAGGATCACAGAGTACCTGAGCTGCAGGGGACCCACGAGGACCGTCAAGTCCAACTCCTGGGGCCCCAAAGGAGCAACCAAAAAAAAAATCAGACCCCATGTCTAAGAGCACTGTCCAAATGCTCCTTGACCTCTGGCAGGCTCGATGCAGTGACCACGTCCCTGGCAGCCTGTCCCAGTGCCCGACCACCTCTGGGCGCAGAACCTTTCCCTAACCCCAGCCTGACCCTGCCCTGTCCCAGCTCCATGCCGTTCCCTCGGGTCCTGTCGCTGTCCCCAGAGAGCAGAGCTCAGCGCCTGCCCCTCCGCTCCCTGTGAGGGAGCTGCAGGCGCCAGGAGGCCTCCCCTCGGCCTGCTCTGCTCGGGGCTGAGCAACCTGGGGACCTCAGCCGCTCCTCGCGTACCTGTCACTCTAGGCCCTTCACCATGTCTGTAGCCCTCCTTTGCACACTAACAGTTCACTGTACTGCGACACCACGAACTGCACGCACTGCTCAAGCTGAGGCCGCAGCACCGAGCAGGACGATCCCTGCCCCGACAATGGCAGCGCTGTGCCTGAGGCGCCCCCGGGTACGGCCGATCCTCCTGGCCACCAGGGCACACTGCTGGCTCGTCTTCAGCTTGCTGGCGAGCAGACCCCCAGATCCCTTTCTGCAGGGCCGAATCCAGCACTTGCTCTTGTCAAACCTCATGTTGGTGATTGCCCAGCCCTCTGATTTGCCCAGATCCCTCTGCAAGGCCTCTCTACTCCTGCATTCCAGCCATTTATGAAAACATTGGAACTGGCCCTAAAATGAAGCCCTGCAGAACCCCAGTTGCTGTTACTGACCTAAGGTTTTACTGGGGCCCTAAGGCTTCGTGTTCTCTGAGGCGCTGGCAGCAGTCACGGGGAGGCCACGTGCCAGGCTGGCACAGATGAGCTGGGGAGAGCTCATGTTCCTGGTTCCCAGGAAGCTGGAATGATGTCTCCAGGTACCGATACCTGTATTTAATGAGCCCTTGGCTCACTTTTCCACGAAGCACACGGTTCTCTTGAATCAGGGAAATCTGTCTCCAGTACGTAAAGCTGCAGTGAGCTTCTGAGGTGCTTCCAAAACTCTGCTTGTACTGGCTGTTATTTGTTCCTTTGCTGACTAAAAGCATTGCCTGGCTATTGTTAATGCTGCTTTTCTCCCCAACAGGGTTCCCTTATCGCTTCATCAAAAGATTTACGTATGGGTTTTCCAACAAATGGAAGGAATACGTTGAGGAGTTACTGGAGGAAAGAAGAAGGTAGGTGCTTTGGAGATTCTGTGGCACTGCAGTGCTCTTAAGCATGACTTGATTTATAAGCACCAACGTTCTAATGTAGCGGAGGAGAAAAGATTGCAGATGCAGGTACGAAGCCTGTGATCCAGGCAAACTCTGGTCGCCAGGCTGGAAGAACAGCCTTTTACTAATCGTCAGTGTACTGGTTTGGTTGTGTTCCGCTCAGTTACTCAGTCTTAGGATCAGCACAGGCGCAGGGCTTCACTGACGTGGTGGCTTGGGTGGTGTCAGTATGGCTAGAGCTGCACCGTGCCACGGGGCTTTTGCTGGGGTGGGGACAAGCGTCAAGTGGACGTAAGTTCGTGTGTTGTTAAAGGTCAACTGCTTTGGGTGTTTATTATTTTTTTTTCTTAAACTCTAAATCATTAGGAAAGAACGCAAACAAAGTATTGGTGAGAGTGAAAGTGAAGAGAGTGACTCGGTGGTGGGTTTGGATGTGTTGAAAAACGCAAAAGACCCAGCAAGACATGTAACGAAATCTGAAACGAGAAACGCTACTTATGAAGTATCACCAAAGAATGATGAAAACACTTGTGGGTATTTATAATGCTATTCTCTAGAAAAAAATACGAAAGCTGCTTCCCCAGCAAAAGATAGCTGCTTGTTTTCTTCCTGTTAGCTTGTCTGTACGTAAGAGGTAACTAATTGGGTGAAGGGGTTGTTCTTTATGTTCACTCGAACCTCAGTAATCAAGAGCACTGGCGAACACATGCACAGAAACGGGGCGCTCTTTAGATGCTGGTCAGAGGAAGAACCCCGGGAAAAGGAGCAGGAGTCTCCTTTGGTCTGGAGCAGCTGAAGGGAATGGCTCCAGAACCGGTCATTCTGACAGCAAACTTGAGTTACTGTTTTCCAGCTGCTGTATTGCATATCGTACTCTCTTTGGGGTACAGGCTCTCCGTCGAGGCTCCGTCCTTGGGATTCCTCCCCTGCAGCGCTGCTCCCCCTCTTTTTGGCTGCCTTAGTTCTAACTCCTCTGAACCTGTTCCTAGAGCAGGTTTAAGTTATGGCATCTCTAATGGTTTTGCCTCAGTTGGACAGAGTGGATTGTAGAAAACTTCCTTACGTTTTCTTTGTTTCCAACGAAAGTGCTTGTGGAGCCATACCCCGATGTCCAACGTGTTTTCCTTGCCAATCGTGCTTTACCTTGCACGCCCAGCTTCATGAGGGGCGCTAACAGCTTTGGGTTTTTACCTTTGCCTTCTTTTCAGTATCTTGTCATAGGCTCCAGCAGGGCTTTGGCCAAATCTCGTTGGGCTATTTGTTAATGCTGTAATCAGATTTTCTCGCTAACACTAGTAAACGTTTTTCTTCTCTCATTACAATTGGGATTTTTTCAGCGTGACACCTTTCCCTTATTGTTCTAATCCCCCGTAGGACTTAGAGATTATTCATAGCCCTGTAAACAAAGTAAAACCAAAAAGTTCACGGCCGTGTAGACTAGAAATCGTGAAAATTACTGCTTCGGTCTTGTTAAAGTGTGCTTACTTCGAACCTGAACCCTTTAAAAGAACATCCTTACCTTGTGGTAAGTTTCCTACTTCCCGTGTAGCTCGTGCAGACGAACAGGTTTAACTCCATTATTGCTCCTGTGCCTGTGAGGTGTGCAGAGGTGGGTTTTCGATACAAAATGTTTACGGAAAAAAGTAAATTTGTTGTTTGTCTTGTAGATGTAGTGCCGAGGCTCAGTGCCGTCCTGAACGACACAAATGGAGTTTACACTCGGAGCGGCCGCCTTGTTAAACCGCCGTTAAATTTCTGGTGTGGGCAGCGTGAGTTTGTCGATCAGAAATTAAACGTTACCATAGAAGAAGGAGGAGTCGACTACCTGAGCACAGTAAGTGTCTTTTGCATGCTGTTGCTTACGCATTTCTTTGAGTTCTTATAGAAAACCGTGGGTACGTATTTAACCGTCGGAAACAGCCCGGCTCCAGTCAGTACCTGAAGAAGCAGGACACTGGGAACATTATAAAATGTAAAAAAACCAGTGTTAATCTCTGAATTACCGGCTAGTTGTAGTCTGTGAAGTGGGGTAGTGGGGAATTACTTCTGAAGAACGAAGTGTCTCGAAAGATCAGGAAATTGGCGCAGGTGGGTCACCGAGTTTCCTCAGCAAAGCCTTCCCGTGAGGTTGTAACGCGGGGTCCCTCCGCCACGAGGGGTGTCAGTGCTGCAGGCACGTCTCTGTGCTGTCGCTGCTGCTGTCAGCCTTCCCATTTCTGTGTTTGTCACTCGTTAGGACTAGATGTTTCCTCATGTCTTGTATGGCGATCTGTCCAGACGACCGGGATCGGGGTGGGCTGTTTTTGTTGTGACGCTTCACCAGCTCCGGCAATATCGTGGTAACGGGAGGGAAGTTTGGGCGAGGGAGGGCGGCGCTCTCTGCAGCTGCGGTCTTCTCCTAAGATGCAGTGGCCGTGTGGCACGGGGAGGGAACTACAGCTTGTCGCCAGCACTGCTGGGCAGAGGTGTGCGTGATTTACCACAGACTCAGTTCTACATCTGGAGATGTTAACCCGATTTTTAGACTATTCAGAGGGAGTCTGGCTACGTTGCCTTGGTCACGTGCACTTGTGCCCCTCAAACGGTACTTAACAGGCGGGAGGGACCGTGCAGGTGTCTCACATCTACCCTCCGTGTATGTGCTCGGCTCTTCAGAGCTGACGTCAGTAGGCTTGATAAGTAAGCTCCAGCAGAAGTTTAGCTGAAATTGTTTTATTTTGAAGATGTGTAGTACTGAAAAATCCAAAAGGAATGCCTTCTCTGCGATGGAGAAGAAGGATGCAACGAAGGCAGTGGAAGAAAAATCAAAAAGCAAAGATAAAGGTAAAAAAAACGGGTTTTGTTTTTTTGTTGTTGAAGTTACTGACTGGAATCAAGGGGATTCTGAGGTGGGTGCTGGAGCAACGTGGCGATGTCTGGTTCATGCAATAAGTTCCTTTAAATCTTCTAATGATCATTTGCTTCTCCTATGAAGAATTATCGGAGCAGCATTAATGCCCAGTTTTACAGCTCAAAATGTTTTTAAACTTTTTCTTTAACTACATGAAGGGAACGTGCAGAGTTCTTTCCAGACGATGAACTGAAAGGATTAGCATTTTTTGAAGTTCCTGGTCTCAACACGGCTATAATGTGCAACCTCAGGCAGGCGACCAGTCCGGCTGTTGCTCTGGCTTTGCTTTTCAAGCTGGATGAGTTCAGTGAAATGAACTGCCTGCGTAGGTACACACACGAAGTACTGACGGTTTTAAAGCCTTTATTTTTAATAAAATTTGGGAAGCGACAGCGCCCTGAAATAGGTCTCAGTATAAAGGCGAAGCTTCTCTTTGAAACGCAGCAGTGATGTTTTTTACAGAAATGGTTTGTGGAGCAGATAAAGCTTTTGGGGTGAGAATGTCGCCTTGAGCTCACAGCATTCTAGTAACGTTTTCTGTTTACTGTTTGATTGTCTCTGCTCAATACTTCAACGTTCTCCCTTGTAGCCTTGATAATCCTCATCCTTCTAGTAGGCTGGAGGCATTCTGCCGCGGGAGCAAACTGGGCGGGAACTGGAAGTCTCCTTTGCATGCGCGATCCTGCTGCTGGCCGAACGCCCTCTGAGCAGAGGAAGGGGCGTTTGCTCAAGATGAGCTCAGTGCTTAGAAGTGGTTGCATGCTACGTGCTTTGTACAAGCTGTGTGTAAAGGAATTTTCACAGCTCCTTGACTGCAGAGCCCTGGAGTGGCCTGCCTGCTGGGGGGCAGCGTCCTGCCTTTTTATCGCTTGGCCTCGTGATCCTGCAGAATTTCACCATGAAATGTGGGAATGTGTGCATCAGGGCAGAAGGCCTTTCCTTCGTCTGTCTGAGATGTGTACAGGAAGGAGGTAGCGATCCCAGGAGGCTTTGCTAGGGGGCTGGTTTTGCTCGGCCAGGTTTGGTAAAGTTCCCTGAAAAGCAGAAGTGATTTTGCAGTTACCAGGGCTCTGGAAGTGGGTTGCAGATTACCTGTGCCTACACGCCTCTTAAAGGTGGAGGGACAGAGCTGGTGTTTCTTAGCATCATTCATTTCTTGCTCCTTAAGAGCGTGAAATTAATGAAAGAGCATCTGGTATGTTCCAGAGGGAAACGGGGTTTAAGCGATTTCATGTTCCAGCACGGCCGTTTGGCGGAGCATCCCCTTGTCCTGAAGAACTGCAGCCTTCTGGTAGCTGGGGAAAGGCTCCTGCAGAGCCTGGGGAGCTCGCGCTGGAGACGTGCCGCTTGTGCCTTCCTGCAGACTACGCTCGGTGTAGCAGAAAGGAGTTTCCAGCTCTTAAGGAATGCAGCAAGCTAGTCCTGCTCGTCCGAGAGCATGGCAATGATGGGCACTGCAGTGGGTGATACACTGACATCATCTCTTTCAGGGAAGAACAGTCAAAAAGGAGCAAGTTCCAAAAAAGAAGCAAAGTCCACCGGAAGCAAGGAAGCCAGGCGCTTCATTTCAGATGATGATGAAAACGATCGTGAAACTGAGACTCAGAAAACGAAAAGACAGCTTTCTGTTGAGGCGACCTGCTTAAATGCAGAAGATCGGAACAAGTATTGCTGCAGCAGCAGAACCACGACAAAGCCCACAAGTCGGCAGGCCTACGAGTACTCTCTAAGGTCAGCCAAACAGCTTTGTCAAGACAAGCCTTCAACGAAAGGATCCTCAAGCCAGGATGAGGAATCCAGTGAAGACGTCCCACTGGCCATCAAAAGGAAAACGAGACCTTTAGTGCAAAAAGGGACTCAAAACTCCCGACCTTCCTCCCACTGTAAAAACTTACAGGACGGTGCAAATAAGGTGCCATGTGAACAGAGGGAAGTGAAACGCTCTGCTGCCGCCTCCCGCCATGCGCAGCTGAGGCAAAGGATGCCTGTGCACACTGACAGTTCTGATTTGCCTGAAGGAAAAGCATCTAGCGAGTCCAGTACGTGCCGTCTGTCTGAGGCAACGAGGACAAGAAGCAGACCCGGTGCTCCAGAGTATGTGTTCGAACTCGACACTAAGTTTGCAAACAAAGATGGGGAATTTCACACAAAAGAGAAGGAATCAAAAGCGTCCAGCAAAAAAACAAACTGGGACGCTTCTCACACTGCCAAGTCTTCAGCAGCAAAATCGAGAGAACCCGAGAAGGAAAAGGTGCAGAGGGCTCCCGGACTTTTCCCGAGGACAACTGACGTCTGGTCCGAAAAGGAGCTACAGAAGCTGCACAGGCAAGTGGTTCCCTTGTCTTCAGAGGGCAAAGGTTCCCTCCGGCATCAGCAGGCGTAACGCACGGGAGTGCTTGGGTCTAAGAACTGGAATTTTTCAGATTTTTGGTTTTGAGAGTCAGTTTCTTTCAGTTTGTTTTAAGGGTTTCCTTTATGCTCTGATTTCCTTTTACAAAATACATTTTGTTAACAAATTGAAAAATAGTAAAATAAAGGAGACCCCGTAAGGTTTCGGAAACAATCAGCGTGTGAGCGCGGAGCTGCCCCTGCCGCAGTACAGACAGGAACGCCGCAGCTGCAGTGCGTGAGGCACCGCTGCTCTGCCCGCCTCTCAGACACACGTCCCTCGTTTTGTGATGGGCATTTCTTTGAAGAAAACTGAAAAAACACGAGTTGGTAAATAGCACTGTGAAAGTATTGGTATTTGCGATTTGGCCAGTAGAGAGAGACATTCTCTCGCCCCAGGGAATAAAACGTTACAGGTGTGCTCATGTGTTTAAGTTTTGTGGAGGGGAGAATAACCACGAGAACTTTAAATTAACGCACAACCAGTGACCCAAACTGGCTACGGGGCGTTGTTTAATACATAACTGGGCTATAAAATAACCGTTTCATTTTGTTTTTCTTAGATGGAAAGCCTGAAAAAAGGTATGAGTCTGGGGGCAGGGGGGAAAGCTGCCGGAAATAGGGATGAAACACATCTTGTAAGTGCTCCTTTAGCATACGTTATTCCAATAAAGTCGTGCGCGTAGCAGTGTCTGGACGACACCCGAGACGAGATTCGTTCCATCCAGGCACGGTGCCGCCCCTGGCAAGGGAAGGCCGGTCTGAGGGCGGCTCACGGGGCAGCTCTGCGCACACTGTTCGGTCTGAAGGTTGTTTTGTTCCCTCGGCAGGGCGGTTGCTTCACTTCCGAAGCACAAGAACGGTTTCTGGGTGGAGGTAGCGATGGCAGTGGGGTCTCGTTCTGCTGAAGAATGCCATCAGAAGTACACGGAGGAACAGCAGGCGAGAGCTTCCAAAAGACGTGCCCCAAAGACCACCACTTCAGGAAAACCAGAGCAGAAAGGTACCGACTCTTGGCTCTAACTTGGTCTTTACCTAATTTAAAATTCAGCGTTTGTTTTGCAGTAGGAGAGGCAGACACGAGCACACACAGCTCATACACGAGCAGTGAGGAGATTGCATCTTCTAGACCGGAGTCCTGTCGCGAAGGAGGTTAACTTCTGCTGTCCGCAGGTCTGTTGTAGAGCTTGAAGGGCGCCGTAAATGGCTGCGGCGGTGACAGGAAAAAGGACAGTTTTGGGGGAGCTTCTGAGTTCCTGCTGTGACAGGAAGGCTTAAACTCTGCCACCTAAGAGAAAAAAGCTCTTCGCATCTCAGCAGGCTGCTGGACGCCTGGTGGGTGGTACACTGCTTGGACACCTCTGTCCGAACAGCGTGACGGGGCACCTGAATGCGCCTGGGACAAAGGCAGTAAGCGCACACAAATGGCTCCCTCGTGTTTGGCAGTTGCGTGCCTGTCACTGTTTTCTGTCCACTTCGGAATCAGTAATTTGTGTTTAAGGACAGCAAGCGTGCCTGGGGTGAAAGGCACAAGAAGCTCCTAAAATCACAGAATATCCGCGTGGAGAGGGCCCCACAAGGGTCATCGAGTCCAGCTCCTGGGTCCCCAAAGGACCAACCAAAAATTAAAAAGATCAGACCGTGCGTCTGAGAGCGGTGTCCAAACGCTCCTTGCCCTCCTCAGCTCGGTGCGGTGCCCGCTGCCTGGGCAGCCTGTGCCAGCGCCCGGCCACCTGGGCAGAGCCTTCCTAACGCCCAGCCTGCCCCTGCCCTGAAGCGTACGCAACAAGCACGTTTCAAGCTCGATCCTATCACGAAGAGAAGGTGATCACGACTTAGTGCTTGCTGGTGACTCCTGTAGCCGACCAGAACGCCCATCGCTCGGCCGCTGCACGCTGAAGCTTTAGGGCTCGCACGGCCGTGGGTGAGGTGACTGGTGCTGCTGCTCGGTGCTTCGGCTTGTGCAGCGCTGTGTTCAGTGGAAGCACTGGCACGGTTCTCTGCTCGGACGAGGCGACCCAGGTTGCCCAGTCTCTGAATTTAATGCAGGAGTGCTTGAGGCCAGTTGTGCAGCCTGCGTTCTGCAGACAGGACCGGTCCCGGCGGGGTTCCCTGCCAGTTGAGCTGAGTTCAGGTGCAGAAGGATCCGCTTTCTTTTTACCTGACTGTTCCTTCGAAGCATTTGGGGCAGTTGCAGAATTCTTGTGAGAATCCACCGGGCATCAGTTTAGCAGTAGCTTGCATCCAGCTTTGATAGTGATTTTTCTCCAGCAGTGTGGAGCATAGGTGGAAACCACCGCACGGCCACCGGCAGTGGCGCTGCGCAATACTTAGCAAGGGATCCTGCTGGGCAGCTAGGAGCTGTTCCTTGGCTTTCCCTCAGAAGGTGAGCGCATCCTGGTAAAGACGGATCTCAGCACAGCTGATGAAACATTAATTTGTTCTGAAAATCTCCACTATGGATTTATTTTTAATTTTTTACTTGACCGTAAAGCAGCCGCTTTAGCTTTGGAGTGTTTGACGATGAGGGGATCGGGAAGGCACGCCTCCAAACCCGCCCAGAGATACCTGTAGTGGAGAGCAGGGGATTGGAATGGCAAGCAGCAGACAAAACAGGCGTGAGAGGACACGTCACCGGGGAGTTCGGAGGGGCTGAGGTTTGCGAAGGACAGGACCCTGTGCACTGACGTTCAGACGTCGTTCATTCCACACAGCCTCTGGCGAGGACGCCGGCTGGTTTCCACCTGCCCGTGCAGCCTTTGTGTCTGCTACCTGGTGCTTCTGGAGGTGGCAGTTCGGACTGCTTTTGTCTTTGAAGCGCAGGTGCACGGACAGTTCTGTTAGGTCACGACACGCCACTTGCAGTGGCTCTGCAAGGCTCTAGAGGAAGTTTCTGATTCAGAGGTAGAGGAATTCTCTGGAAGTTGTACAGAAAAGGATCCAAAAGGATCCAAAGGATCGCAAAGAGGCTGTAAGAAATATCCTCAGAAGAGAGGCCTTTAGCATCGATTACAGGTAGCTAATTTTAAAACCATGCTACATAACAAATGGCTTAGAAAAAGTAATACTTTGCTTCCCCTAGATAAGAGAGAACCAGTTACGATAACCGCCAAAGTGGGAACCTTCAAAAGAAAGCAGCAGATGAGAGATTTCCTGGACCATCTGCCAAAGGACAACCACGACGACGTGTTCACTGCAACGCCCTTTCAGAACAGGAGAGTGAAGGTAAATCCGGGAGAGCTCCCCCCGTACGGGTGTCTTGTGGTGCGTGTTTCAAGGCTGTGCTCCAAGTCTGCTGGCTCCGTGCCACAACCAGCTCCTGTGTTTTTGGAGAGGAGGTTGCGTTACTGGACTCCTTCCTGGAGGACTGCGCGGATGCGTGGGGCACGGCTCCTGCGCTCTCCTGGGGGATGCTCCTTAGATGCTCACGCTGCGGGAGTGGGCCCTGCCTAAGTCAGGTGGATACCTGACAGGAAGCTTCTGCTTTCCCTCCCCTCAGCACATCTCAGATTTAAAAGCAGTTTCCTCTCGATGCTGTCTGTGGGAGGCCTGGCACCCCCTCGCCCAGCCCCTTGCTTTTTGTTGTTTCCTCTCTCTCCCTGCTTTGGGCCGGAGGAGGTGCCGGGTTTCCTCCTTGGGCTCTCTGTCAGTAAGCAAAGCACAACAACGCATCCTGTCTGTTAAACTGTCTCCGTTCCTTCATTTCATTCTTCTCATTTTTAAAGAGAAACCACTCACTTATCAAGACAACTTCATTCATTTATTTATACACACCTGTAGAGAACTTTTAACGTGTATTTCACGATGTCTTCTTGCTGGCTGAGCAGCCTAGCTCCACCTATTAACACCGGCTCCTCGGCTCCAGCAGGGACTCCAAACAGCACCGCAATGTCTTCTGGTAGATCTGTTCTTTTCTGGTGTGTTTTTTTGCAGCCACACTTGGTTTCTTGTTCTGGCACACATCCAAAAGTAGGGCAGCACCGCAGCTCACAGCAAGGTCCCACTTCAGGCCCGGTAACTGCATTGCTCTGTGCGCTGGCCGTGTCCCCAGGACCACCATACGCAGGTTGGCTGAGGGATGATCAGTGCAGCCACATCCAATCCTCTTGCAAAGGGATTCCCCAGGGGACTGCCGTTTGGTAGGACACCACTTCAGCCAGTCATTTAACGCACTCTCCATAACTTTTTCTGGATTCGAATCATTTTGCTCAGCGTGCGCTGCGCAAAGAACCGAGCCTCCTGTAGCGGTTTGTGGTGGGAGGTATCCCACAGGGCAGTCCTTATCTAGGAGTCACGAGTGGAATGCTCTTCCGCGAACTAGTCAGCCCCTCCCCGAAGCCATCGGACTTCCCACATCTCCAGTTCCACGCAGCAAGCTCAGGAGCTGGGTTTGCTGTGTGAAGACTCGTCATGCTTTGTTCTGCACCTGCTGACTGTCCCCCTCTCCTCACGCGGAGCAGGCGGCACACAGCTGTCCTCATGCCCCTCGCCTTTCCCCAGCAGCCACCGCTGTTTGTGAGGACGTTACTGTGTGCTTTTGAACGTTTGTGTTGCTCCTCTCTGCGCCTTTCCATTGCTCCTCTCCCTCTTCAAAATGGAAGGTCCGCAAGTTCACTGAGTAATCCTGAAATCTTCCTCCTGAGCAGTAGCGGTCAGCTCGGAACTTGGCATAGTGTGATCAGATTTGTTTCGATGGGCAGTAGCAGCCGAAGGAAGGCCAGCAACATGTGGGGCAAACACAGGAGTATTAAAAGTGAGGCCAGGCCATCACCTGGCTGCCACGCGGAGTCCTTGCAGGTCTGCGTTCTGTGTGCCGTGTGGGTTCGGGAAAGAGCTGAAGTGAGCAAGGGGACGCAGTGCCTGCCTGTGCAGAGCCTGGGGCTCCTCACTGTGGGAGGAGGGACGCAGCCCAGGGTCGCGGTACGAACGGGCTGCTTGCGCTGACCACCCAAAGAACCACCAGGCGCCTCGCAGAGGACTGCAGAAAAGGGCAGGCCATTGATCGCTCTCTTGTGGCTTTGTAGTTGCCAATGTTCCTGGGAAGCCAAGAGGATGACGACGACGACTTTGCACTTACGGACAACCCAATCACACCTTCCTCAGCTCTCTTCCCTCTGGCGAAAACCCCTCAGTGTGAGCACATCAGCCCTGGCATGCTGGGACCTATCAACAGGTAGGAACCTTTCCTTTCTCGTCTTCCCAGGGATAGTTTTGTGTCTTCTGAGAAGGATCGCGTCACCTCCAGACACGCGGATTCAATGCTGCAGTCCTTTGGGTGTTTGTTTGGAGAAGGCTCTTTCCCGTGGCAGCGTGCGCAGTTTGAGCTACTCAGCTCAGTCACAGCAGGAGCGTTGCCCGTTGCCCGTCCTTCTGCTCCCGGAGGTGACGCTCTGGGGCTTCAGCCTCGGTGGAGGTTTCTCTGCTCAGTCAGAGCCTTAAATCTGTTAACCCAACTGCTTCAGGCTTTAATGAACCACATTTGAGATAGGTGGCGTTTCTAGCTAATGGACGAGAAAGGAACAGCTGTGAAGTTTTTTTGTCTGCTATTTGCATTGAGTTTATAGCATGTGCTCTAATTAAGCACTTCTGCACCGAGTCATACTCCCAGAGCTCGTTACAATGAATTGACCAACAACTGTTCTTAATGACCGTGCTAATTTTGTGTGAATTAGAGCTGCGTGTGTAATGGCCGGGGCTGTACCCCGCCGACACGCTGAGCAGTGACACTGACTCGCTTGGTGGCCTTCACAGGAACGATTACGACAGGCACGTGTTCAGAATGCAGAACGCGCAGGGCAGGAGAGGCACCTGGGACAAAGTGAAGAAGAAGCCGGTAACGCAGCTCCCGCGCATCGCCCTGTTCCCCGCAGTGCCAGCCTGTGCTGAGCCTTACACGGAGGAGGCTGCACGCTGGCAGATAACAGGAACCCTCCCCTGCTGCATGCCCAAAGTCTGGTTTGAATCCACATATAATTTTGGAGAAAAGTTACTATTTAAAATGTCTTTTTTCAGGACTTGTCACTGCTTTTGAACTCTGGACCTTTCAGATTCATTAAGTCCCTGTTATTTTCTCTGAATTTCTTTGTACTTGCACCCTGAATTTCTGTACTTATTCCTCTGGTATCCTTGGTTTGGCAATTGGCCTGGCTTTTCCATGAACAACTGAGATCCCAGAAGCAGAAAAAGGTCCCTAGTTCAACATGTTGTGGTTGTTAAGTAGATTAAATGTTGAGTGAAAACGCACAGAAGCGGGGCAGCTTTATTCGAAGGCAATACTGAGTTTGCCTGTTCCTCCCCCCCATGATGTTTCCCATTCTGGTGCTGGAGCTGTACCCGCGGTCTGAGTGGAGACTTTCTCCTTTTTGCAGGCTGGAGCTGTGCTTGGTACCCCAGCTTCGAGCAGAACCAAGTTTACTTTCGATAAAAGTACGTATGCTTTGCTTCCCCTCCTTCGTGTCAGGCTCACTCACTTTCACGTTGCCACTGGCTCGGGGCCGTTAGCATCTTAGCTTTGGACCTTGTGGAAATGCTTTTTGAGGCCAGGCACGCACATTAATGACCTCCCTGTTCTTCTTACTGCAGAAGTGAGAGAGACCTCTGTTGTGGGGAAGCTCTTCATGCCCGAGGCAGCGGATTCATCAGAGGAAGAGGAGGAGGATTCCTATTTTTCTGTTTAATGAACTTTGGAGGTTTTATTGCTTCATTTGTAAACCTCTTGTACAGAAAGTCAAACGGAAGGCCTTTAGCCAGCCTCTGGCATGGTGTTCTTGTGGCCCTACGCTGGAGTCCGCTTTGGAGAACTGGACCTGCCGTGTGGCTGCGGCTAAAACACGGTCGTGCTGCCAGGCAGCAGCGAGGGCGGCGAGCTGTCACGTGTACAAAGTGGAACTTTCTTGCCCAGGCCCCTTCCTTCCTTTGTCCTGTTTTTCCTTGCGAAGGGGGAAGGAGAACTGTCGTCTGGTACCAATTACTTACAAGTTTTGATGGGTTCATTTTAAGAAAAAAACTTTTAGAAATACGAGTGTACAGTAATTTTAAAACAGCACCGTTTGTCACTAACCGGAATCGCCTTTTACTTCGCTCTCCTGAGAATCTGAATTTTTATGTTAATGTAATAAAGAAGATGCCACGTGTCTGCCAGCAGCGTTACGAGTACGTAGAAAGCAACTGCCTGAAATTTTGAGGCACGGTCGTGTAAACATTCTGCTTTTCTTTTAAAATGACAATTCCTGCCCACTGCAAGCAATTCTAACTAGTTTTAGTGGTAGTACAGAAGACAAAAGCTTTGAGTGTATGTTTCTTCTGAACGGTAGGTAGTGGAAAAAAATCCTTTGTTGTCCTTCTGCAGTCCTCAGGCCCCACGCCTGGCTCACTGATGCTGGGTGTTACTTTCCTCCTGCTTCTTATTGGGAAAACCCTGACAGCAAAGGCAGAGAAAAACCCTCAAATGTTAGGAAATAAGTGTGAAAGCCTTCTGGTGGGTTGGGCCACTCTGAAAGCTTACGCTGAGCTCTGTTAGGCGCTTTCCTTTTACCTTCAGCAGAGGACAAAAGCCTCGTCCAGGTGGGGCCTTGAGCTGCGGCTCTGCAGGGGCTGAGCTGGGCACAGGCCCAGGGACGTGGCCCAGGGGGTTTGGCCCCCACTGCGAAGCTGAGCACGGGAATTTCTGCAAAGGTAAATGCGGGTAAGAGAACTTGGCCGGAATATCTACCCTAATCAGTCCTACAGCCCTAGGCTAAGCAGTGAGCGCGCTGACCCCTGGGCCTCGACCTGCCCCACTTCAGTGCTGACCCCTGGGCCTCGACCTGCCCCACTTCAGTGCTGACCCCTGGGCCTCGGCCTGCCCCACTTCGGGCCTTCGCAGTCACGGGGCCGCACTGCAGCCAGGAGTGGCACTGGGAAACTGCTGGGAGGGGGGGGAAACAAAACAAAAACCAACCTGGAGAGGGAGGAAGCTCTGTCAAGGGAAGCAAGGCGGAAGCTAAGGGGCTGCTTACCTTTCCCCTTTTCAGCCTGGAGGCGTGGCAGGACTCTAGCATGTGAGGCCAGCTCCCCTGCAGCTCCTGGCTTCAAAGGTGGAGGGCGATGACTTTGAGCCTTGTCCCAGCTCCTCTTTGGCCCTCCAAAGCAACACCGAGTACATTGGCTAACCCGTAAGAGCCTTGTTTTGCCAAGCTGGGCCTCAGCGGTGTGGGGCTGGGTTTTATTTTTGCAGCGCGGCGCCGCTGGCTGACAGCCGCTTCTCTGCATGGCCGCTTCCCCTCTTCTGCACCCACCCAGCCTGGCACGGCTCAAGCAGGAGTATTTACTGCTCTTACAGAAGCCCCTTGATTCCCTGCAGGCTTCTGCATGAATGCAAACGACGGCTCCAGGAGGGAGCAGGCAGAATTAAAAAAAGGCTATTTCCAAGTAGCCACAGCGTGGCAGCAGCAGGCTGCGTGTGCCGCACAGCCTTTGCAGGAGGCTCCATGTGGGCCAGCGCCGCGGGTGCAGTGGGCACAGGGTGAGCGGGCGGCTCCTGGTGCCCAGCCGGTGGTTCCTGGTGCCCACCGGGCAGCTCCTTGTGCCCAGCGGGTGGTTCCTGGTGCCCACCGGGCAGCTCCTTGTGCCCAGCGGGCTCCCTGTGCCCCTCGGGTGGCTCCTGGTGCCCATCGTGCTGCAGCCGCCCCAGGGGCAGAAGGCAAGCAGGCAGCAGCGGTTCCAGGGCAGGGCCAGGAGAGCCGTAAATGAGGTGGCAGCTGCAAGGCCACCTGAGACCAGGTGTACTTCCCGCGGCTCAGTTTCAAACCTGGTAAGGCCCTCGGTGCTCTGGCCAAAGCAGAAGCCAGCAGCGGACTGAGGAATGCCTTAAATGCTAACTCTTTAGGCACCATGGGTACCGTCTTCCAGTGCATGGCAAGTAACCACAGGTGGGCTCCTTCCCCTCCGTCACCACCCGTCTGCCTAAGCCAAGCTTTACTTTGCTGAAGCACCGCAGCGATTATTTGAAGAGGGGTTTTGTTTTTAAGAGGGGTTTCGTTATCATCACGAGCAGCACACAAAACCCAGCCCTGCCCCAGAGCCACCGGCCTCGCCCTGCACACGCCTCGCGCTGCAGCCGCACAGGGAGAGCGGCCCAGCGAGGATGGAGCCTTGCGTTAAGGCACCCAGGAACAGAAGTGGCCCTAGCATGCCAAAAGCCCGACGTGTCTGTGAGGATTTATTTACATATTTACAGTGACTCAAAACTCGGTAAAGTGCAAGTGAAATAAAACAGCCCCAGGCTCTGGGGACCCGTTTCTCACTCCTCAGCTCCTGGCAGGCGCGTGGCTCTTCCCCCGGGCGCAGAGGTTCTCGGGCAGCATCTGCACGTCCAGCCCGTGGCGCAGGTAGCGGAAGATCTCCTCTGCCTTCTGCCGGCTGACCTGGGCGCCGGCGGCGATGTCCCGCGGGGAGCTGTAGGACAGCACAGCGAGGGCACCTCACCAGCAGCTCTTCCCACGCCAGACGGGGACGCTGCCCGCGGCTGAGGTGGGGCTGCTGTGAAGGGCGCGCCAGGGGTGCTGCTGTGGCCCTCCCTGGGTTTCTGAAGGATCCCCGGAGACCCCAGCAAGCCCCAGGACAGCCGCAGGGAAACCGGGAAGGGAAAAGGAGGTCGGAGGGACAGAGGAAGCAGAGCCTGCGTCGTAGCCCCAGTGTGCTCGGCTTGGAGAGACTGAGAAGCGCATCAGGAACGGCAGGGCTGATGCGGAGACGGGACAGCTCCGGGAGTGAGGAGCAGGGAGGTTTGCCCGGCCCAGCACGAGGTCTGGGACGAGGCACAGAGGAGAAAAGGGAAAGGCAGGCCTCAGACTTGCCCCACATTTTTGCAGTTACCTGTTGATCATCTTCCTCACAGAGCCGAAGTGGTGGCACATGTTGAGAGCAGCCAAATAGCTGATGTTGGGGATGCTCAGGTAGAAGTTGAGCAGCTCCTGTCTGCGACCCTCCACTTCCACTGGCACGCTGATAGCGGCGTTCTTTCGTTGCTCCACCAAAGCCAGGTCTTTCAGCAGACTGGCCGTTTCCTCCTGGCAAGAGCTAAAAAGGATTCGGACCCCAGCCTGGAGCAGGGCTGAGAGCACGCCATCGTAGTACTGCGTCCTCTGGAAAAACCTCGACGTTTCTCCTGCAGTCACAACAAAGATAAATCTCACCGAGTTGTCGGCACGTCCTGAATTACCGTGCGAAAATGCAACGTGAACCATTTCCAAAGGAAGTCAGCTCCAAGAACCCCTGCTTTGAGAATTCACAAAAAAGTCATGGAAAAGTCGTCAAGGAAAGGAGGTTGGAGGAGCTGTGGGAGCGGGGCCCGCCTGGTTATCCGGGAGGCAGAGTTTAGGAATTAACAGTGAAAATTGAAGTTAGATACGGAGATCCTTAGGCCGGAGGACTGAGAGGAACACACACGGCACATGATGAGCAAGAGGACGGGCCAAGGAAAGCAGAAGAGGATTTGTAAAGCTACAAAAGAAAGAACTGGAGCTCTGTCAGTAAGAAACGAGCAGCATTCTAGGAACAGTGTAATGAGAAAAACTGGAGGAAAACGATGGAAATGAATGACAGCAGCGGTGTAAAAAGTGACCCAAACACAACCCACTTACCTACAGCCACCGCACACAAACACCCTCCCTGAGCACCAGCAATTTCAGCGTCCTGTCACTGCTTTCATATCTGAACTACCCATAACTCCATTTCTGTCACAAACCCCAGGCTCCCCCTGCAGCAGTTCCCCTTCAGTCCTGACGTTCCGCCTCCTGGCACCCCTGTGATTTAACGGCAGCTGCGAGCAGCAGTTCCACCGTCCGTGGAGCACGCGCCAGAGCTCGCCATTTTTTCAAACGGCACCAAGAAAAGCCAGTGCTAGTAAAACCCTTCGGCTGCCTGATTTGGATGTTATGTGCAAAACTGCTGGTCAAACTACAGAGACTCCTTAAAGAAGTCAGTCCTGAATTTTCCGTGAGTGTTCAGTCAGGTCAGGAAGGGTTAGAAAGGCGTCTTTGAGACTCGACGCTGTGCTTTGTGGCAGGGGGAACAGCTCCAACTTGCTGAAGTAGCTCTTTGTAGAGGCGCTCTCTTGTCTTTTCCTAAAAACTGATTTCCTTCAGCTGCTTATCTTCTGCTTAGTCCAGCAGCAGCTACTGCAGCCGTCAGTCCTTACACTGTTACAGCTTCGAGGCAGATTTAACACGGAGCCTGGCGCGTTCAGGCCAGCCGCTGTTCTCGCTGGTTCTACAACGGGGAACTTCTCTAGCATTACAGACACCAGTCACTAAGTCACTGCTACGACAAGTACATTTCGTGATTCCTCCGTTATTTTATTGCCATCGTACACAAGATCATGCTGCTCCCTTTGCTCTGCTCTTCTCACCTGCTTCATAGAAATCTGCCTGGAAGGTGCTGGTTTTTTCCCCACGTTATTAAGGTCAGCGGTTAACGTCTGAGTTAGTAAGCTTTTCCCTCTTTCAGTAATTAGTAAGTAATGTATCCCTAGGGGTTCACTTCTGCGTCTCTGCCTGTATTACGTGCTCAAAAGCAAAACAAGCTGTGACGTTCAGCTTGTGACCTCATTCATATACCACTCCTACAGAGGCTACACAATGTTTTCGATCTGATTTCAGTCCTGTGTTACACACAAGGCCAGGGTGGCCACGCACGCCTCGGTCAGAGAGCAGCGTGCCCCCTGCCCCCCCGGAACACCTACCTGCCTTAACCCTGTCCTTCTCCACGATCACACAGATCCTCTCAAACACGCTCTGCAAGCGCTGGATCCGCTGGGTGACTTTACTCCTGTTGACGGAGTTCAGCAGTTCTGACTGAAGTCTCCTTTCCACTGCCATGCGGTTGCTCACGATGTAATCGCTGCTGCTCAGCGGGCAAACCTGCACCTTCACCCCGTGAACTGCCTTCAAGGAGGAAATGACATCTGCTCCGGAGGAGATCTCCCGGCTGTCCACCAGAATGCACAGCGAAGCTTTGCTCTCCGCGGCGCCGTGTGGAAACGGAGCCGTGGCTGAGGAGGGCTTTGTGGCAGAACGGGGTGCGGCTGAAGTGTTCCCGCAGGTAGTCAAAGAGTCCTCCGCCTGTAAATGCTGGAAGTCACACCGCGGTTCTGAGATTGTGCAGAAGCATAGCGCCAAAGAATGACACGCCACTACAAGACACACTTCCCAACTCTGGTGCTTAACAGCCACGCTTCGTACCATGGATTTGTGAAAAATCCAATGGATGAAATCTTTAAAAAATGTATTTTCTGATGTTGCAAAACATAAATAATTTCAGACTAAGACTTCAATCCCCACAAAAAAATCTCCCCAATTAGCCGAGCATCCATCTATTTAGGAGTCCGTATGACAAAAGCACGCAGCCTTCGCTAGCACAAGTTCAACAAAAGACAAATAACGCAGGTGGCAGAAGCCAGGCAGAAGAGCACAAGAGACCGGGAATCCAGCCTCAGACTGCCGTGATTTAGGACAGCGAACACGATTCTCTAACTATTTGAAACAGATCCGTGTTCCTTCACGTCTGTCAGCCTCAAGACAGCATCCAATCGCCAATTTTTATTTATCGACTGCTAAGACCCCTTCCAAGTTACCGGTGGGTACAAAAGCTCCCGACACCAGGAGATAACGTAAGGCAGGACCCGTGGAACAGACCTGCCCCTCACCGCCGGGAGCACACCCGCTCTTGCTGTTGTGTTGCTGACAGCCCTCAAAATACCGCTACAACAGGACAGGTTCCCCCCACGTCAGACTCGAGCAAAAGCTGAGGTGGGAGGAGGGTCCTTGCTTTGAACCAACACCCACCTCCGCGGGAGCCCGGAGATCCTCCTTCCCTGAATCAGACCTGGCAGCAGCTGCTGGGGGGCGCCCGGTCCTGACTTCACGTCCTGGCTGAAAATCCAGCGTTTCAGACACCGAAGCCTTCAAGCCCAGCAGTGTCTCGCTCTTTTTCTCCACAGACTGATGAACGCTGTTTTCCCCGGTGACGATTTTATGCTGCACAGAAGAGGCTGAAGGCAATGGCTTGGGTAACTTAGCATTTTCCTGTTCTGTCCTGAAGCAATCTGTTTTCACGGGCTTTTCTTTACTGACACTTGTTTCTTCCCCGCTGGAATCACTGAGAACAACAATCCGGGATGGCTTCCTCTTCTGCCCAGGGACAGAGCAGTTCGGTTCCTTTTTGGCCAGGTTTAATTTCTTCCTACGGCGAGTGAGGTATTGTTGCCTTCCACCAGTAAAACTCTCGTTGTTCAGGAGATCAAAATTCACGCACACTTCCTCCTCGCTCAATTCACCTTTTCTGCAAGTTTCCTCTTCCTCCTCTCCAACACAGAAACTATCTTCTGCGTAAGTCTCGTCTTGCTCAGGAATCTGGGGGAAAAAACCAAATCCGGTAAGCTCAGAACCAATGTAATGACTTTGCTCTTCCTCTCAACAGACGTTTGTTTATCCAGCCCATCCCATGCGCAGGCACTGCAGGGCCCCGGGCCCCTTACACCTCACCAGCCCCGCTGCAGTCGCCCCGCAGTTCCTGGGCTACTTCCTCGGGGGGCCTGGCTCTGGGGCCCTCCGTACTCACAAGATGTGTCTGGCAGTGCACACACTGAGATTTCAACCAGGCCCACGTTTTATCACCAGAAAGCTTGTGAAAAGAGTACTAATTGTAATATCACAACAGAAGCAAGACTCGCGAGCTGATAATCCTACCAAAGAGGTTTGTATTACAGATGGGAAGATCTCCGGCTGTCTGCACAGGGCTGAAAGACTGAAAATCCACGCTTGCACACTCAGGACGTGTTGCAGTTTTGCACGACAAACAGGCAGGTTTGGCAAACCAGTTACGGTGCCCCCCGCTGCAGCACACACACAAGGCTTGCAGACCGAAGCCCTTTATGGTGGTGCCTTTGTGATTTCTAAAAGGAAATGTAAGTTCAAGCTTCGTGTTTTAGCAACCCCCGTCTCAGAAACAGCAGAACTGACGCAGTAAGGCCACGCTGCTTGGAAACTGGATTGCTTGTGTTCTCATCTGTTTGCAAATAAGCGGTGTGAGCAAGCTGAATTTGTGCATTAACAACAAAGTAACTTAGCCTTTCCATCTAACAGAGACCTCCATTCTACTGAGCTGAAGGCACTGTAACAGGAATAGGATACAGGAAGAAAACTCGAGGCAGTGGGGTGATAATGATAGGGAACCATCCCGAGATCCTGTTTGTCCAGTTCATTCATTCATTTGGTCTCTGAAATAGAGGGAAATTAAAGACTAAATGATTAAAAAATACTGTACAAATTATTGGTGTTGTGCGATGCGTGAAGAGTGCGGAGTAAAACAGAACGGGACAGATCCTGTAAGAAACATCTCATGAGCGCTGTGCAGCGTTCACATGGAGGGTGAATGCAGCCACCTGTGAAAGAAACCAACCTAAGCCGCGAGCAGCCAGAGTGAGTTCACAGTTTGAAAGAAGTCGCTGTGATAACCCAGCAACGTTTCACTGGCGCTTCTATGAATGCAGAGAATTCGCGCACAGATGTTAGTGTGTGCCAGAGGGCAAGAGCTTCGGCAAAGACCTGCTCTGGAGTCATTCATGCTCAGCGGTCAGCCACGGGGCAGCGGCACAGCCTGGTGTCCGAGGACGACGTGAAGGCTCCGGCTCCAGTGCCACTGAGGACGTTGGACAGCAAGAGGCACCCTGGCAGAGAGAGCTCAGCAGCAGCAAGAAGCACGGCTCTGAGAGAACAGAGCACGCTACTCGGCCCGACCGAAACCTCAGTGCGCGTGCATTGCCAGACACCTCCTACGCTCCCAGAATACCAGTTTGGAAACAGCTATGGGAGCACACGGTAGTTGTTTGTGGTCACACACAGACGGAATTTCACAAGACAGCCGTCATTTCGTTTCACACCTGAGAGAAGATCGCCGTGTTGTTGAAGTCATGATGAACCATTTTGAATCTATTCCCAAGAGCTGGGCTACGCACAGATTTCAGGTAAACTCCTCTCATCTCAGAGTCTGAATTAAAAAAAAAAAAAGAAGAGCATACAGTACTATTAAGGATGCCTTTGTCTTTCATTGTTATTAAATCCTGTTTTCCATGAGCAATTCCTTTACAGTCTTCCAAATTTGAAATTCTCTATACACCTCTGAACATCCTAAAGCAAAGGAGTAACTCTGCCCAGCTTGCCATTAGGAAGAGCTGACACATGAAGGGTTTCTCAGCAGGCAGAGCTCTGGCTGCTCATAGCAGGGAGAAGGGCTATGGTAGCCACAGCAAACTCAAATCAATCTGTTATCCACGTGGCAAGTCTTTCCCAAACCAGACACAACTGATTTCAGAGTCTGTATGAGACAGCTGTGGGGATTTCAGACTGTCAGCGGAGAAGGAAAATCCTCAGCAACACCTGGGAATCTCTCAGATGGTATTAAGATGATTCCATCATGCAAATATCCCAGGAAAATCAAGGTTTATAAGCACAGGAATAAGAAAATCTTGGCCAAAAAAGAGCTTTACCTTCTCATCTCTGTCAGTGTCAACACTGCCATTTTTCTTTAACATTCAAATTAATATTTCACATCAAATTTTAGGTCTCTTTGTATGAAAAGACCTGAAAGCTTCAGAAACTTCTAGTGAAAAGGAAAATTGTTTCCCTTCAGTCATATTGGTGTATGTGGGGTTGGCTGATTTGTAGTCAGAGAACTCTGGGCTCCACGGTCCCCAAAGAACTCATCCCAGCTTGCACAAAGCTACTGCACAGCAGAGACTCCAGTGAAGGTTTGCTACATAAGAAAACCAGGGGAATACAAATAGAAAAGGCACACCAGGTGGAAAGCACCTGATTTACTAGAGCTGAGGAGATTACTACTAACTGGCTGACGCAGAGCCACTGACTGAATGGCGGTGCCTATCACACACCACCTGCTAAACAGCAGCTTATCTGAAAATCAGAAAAACTTCCATCACTCACCATTTAACACCTGTGTGACCTCTGCATCATCATTCAGGAACTGACAAAGTGAAGAGTTCAGCTCGTTCTCTGTATCTTCACTCTCATCGGTTGAAACATAATCTGCATCTTGCTGGGACAGCTCAGCTTCTTCATCTAAGAACTGTCTTGCTGCACTCTGAAAAAAGGAAAAAAACATCCAAATGCATTTTAGCTAGACTCATTAATAAATGTCACAATTAACTTATGTTGCATATGAAAGCTCTGATTAAATCAGTTCACGC
The DNA here is from genome assembly GCA_011076525.1 of Nettapus auritus. Classification (NCBI taxonomy): domain Eukaryota; kingdom Metazoa; phylum Chordata; class Aves; order Anseriformes; family Anatidae; genus Nettapus; species Nettapus auritus. Next base: position 1,138,564 of record CM021769.1, on the reverse strand, counting down.
ATTCAGGACACCAGCTGCTCAGATCAGCTGTGGGGCTCCCAGCACAAGAAGGACACGGACACGTTAGATCGAGTCCAGAGGAGGCCACGAGGATGCTCGGAGGGCTGCAGCTCCCCTGCTGCAGGGACAGGCTGAGGGAGCTGGGGGTGTTCGGCCTGGAGCGGGGAGGGCTCGGGGAGACCTCACAGCGGCCTGCCAGGGCCTAAAGGGGCTGCAGGAAACCTGGGGAGGGACTTTGTCAGGGGGGAAAGGCTTTAAACTAAAAATGGTCGATTTAGATTAGATATTAGGAAGAAATTCTTCCCTCTGCGGGTGGCAAGGTACTGGCGCAGGCTGCCCCAGGAGCTGTGGCTGCCCCATCCCTGGCAGTGCCCAAGGCCAGGCTGCATGGGGCTGGGGGCAGCCGGGGCTGGGGGCTGTGAGGTCCCTGCCAGCCCAAACCATCCTGTGGCTCTGTGATCACTAAGTTTCTGTCTGCAGTAAGAATCCATCATACGGGAGGGTGACGTACAGAGCACCACGTGTAGGGAACTACCGAGCACACGGAGACCTGTCCCACCAGCGCGGCTGGTGAGGCTGGACTCCATCCGAAGTGGTGCCAGAGGTCCGCACGCTGTGTAACGCTGTTAGCACCGACCTAGGGGTGCAGGCAGAACTTGCTAACGAAGCTACCCCAAACCACCAGGTGGTTTGTAACGTAAGTCTTGGTTCAGTCCTGTCAGCTTGGAGTTCTTCACAAAAAGGTGTGATTTAGAAGTGCCGGATTACTCTGAACCAAAGTCTTTTGTGAACTGCAGATGCAGACCTCGTGCTGCTTTGAACCTGTCTGATTTCAGATTAATGTTAGGTAAATTAGACAATGAAACTCATCCTTGAAGACATGCTCTTCCGTGGATGATGAGGCACTCCACACTTAAACTTCAGCATAGGAGGCGTGCCACAAATGTAGGTGCTGTGTTCCACACAACTTTCAGAAGAACGTAGAGAACAAGAGGGAACTACCCGGGGCAACGTTTTGTCAGAGATGATTTTTTTTAAGCTCACTTCTTCTCTTAAAATTTCAGCTAAAGCTGCTGTCATAAAACTTGAAAAAAATCAGCATGTATCTCATTTTCCCCAGCAGAATGACTGTTTGCCTTCAGAATATTTTGGCTGAATACCGGGCATTTTGTTTTAGCACACAGATGTGCTACGCTAAGAGATCTCTCGGGTTTTTATTTTTTTTTAAGTCCTTGCTTTTAGCTTACTTCTTTACACCAACAATAAGCCTGACGGACAGGCATCATTAGCAGTTCCTTTTCTAGAAGAGTTTTGATATTACAAAATGCATTGGAGGTCACCCATTTACGGGGAAGACCTCTCAGTGCCAATTAGTCTTAATCCTTCTTACTGGTGGAAGACTACGCAGAGGACAAACCCCACAGCACAAATAGCACTATGACACCAGAAACTAACAGCCAGGAGTCTTGTCACACTTAGGAAATGAACAGTTAGCAGGTTTTTAGATTGCCTATTGACTCGTGTTCAGTGCCAGCTGGCTATGTGGGTCACCCTGGCCTTCCTAGGATCTCAGTTAATTGCAGACCACTGCTGCACTGACAGCTCCGTTACCTGCAGCTGCGACACAACACCTGCCTGGGGGAGGACGGATCACAACGATTGTGAGGTCCTGGATCTTCTGCGAATCTGCAAACCTGACATGTTCATCACCACGAACGTTTGTGTAAGGTAGTAGGTGAAGGCAGGGCAGAACTTAAGTACACAGGTAACATACTCTCTTTTCATGGACCTTTTGATCTCACATCAAGAAAACGTTTAAATAAAATAGAGAAACAGATTTTTAATCTCCCTAATTATTTTTCATTCCAAAATAGAAAGTACTGATACTACAGGAAGGACTCCATAATGAGGGTTATCTTTAAAACAAAGCTGCACCAGGGGAATTTCAGACTAGGTATTACGAAAAATTTCCTTACCACGAGAGTGTTCAAACCCTTTCTGGAGAGGTGGCTGATGCCCCAGGGCTGTCAGTGCTCAGGAGGCATCTGGACAATGCCCTCATTAACACGCTTTAACTTCTGGTCAGCCCTGAAGAGGTCAGACGGGTGGACTTGATCTTTGTAGGTCCCCTCCAACTGAACTATTCTAATTTTAATTTTAATTCTATTATTAAAAATATGCAACGTAATGTGCCCTGGAGTCCAGATTACTGTGGTTGTGGAAACATATCTGTGCATATTCAAGAGCTTTTCAACTTAAGACGAATGTATGATTCTGGCCTGGCACCTTCTCCACAAGTTCCCAATGCAGCGACAGACTAAAATACTAACTTAAGCTTTGGGGCAGGGGGAGTATTGCTGTCGTAGGACGTCCAACACTGAAACCATTAGAACAGGTGGTATATTCGTATGATACAAGGTCCTAACACTGTAAGTTCTGGAAAAGTGCCTGAATTAGGCTGCCTGATCTTTGAGTATCTCCTTACTTGTAATGTAAATTCTTATTTGCTTCAAAACATTATTACACGGGGACCTGCAGACTACTCTGAAGGTCATGTAATGCATGTGAGAATTAAAATCATTAGCCAGTGTTTCAAGATTTCACCCCTTAAGTCTGCAACAAACCTGTATGAAATAGCTATGACCCTCAATACTCCTAAACAAGGACTTAAAAACAAACAGCTGCTCCACTGCATACCTACCACAAATAGTTGTACCATGAGATCCTATGTAGGGCTGGAAAATATACAAACACACAAGCTCTAGAATGAATGTCTCTGACACAATCTGTTTTTATCTTTTGGTTGTGAAATCATTGTAATTTTCATGTTACTTCCTGTAATTTTCATTTTTTTTTTAATAATTTAAATACAAATTAGGAAATATTTTGTTCATTCTTGCAGTTTGAAGACAAAACAGACTCTCGCTAATTTCTCCGTGTCTCCTTTAGTTCAGGTTGGTGCTGCTCATGTTCAAAGAAGCATTTTTGGAGGTGTTCAAGGCCAGGCTGGACAAGTCCCTGGGCAACCTGATCTAGTGGGAAGCATCCCTGCCCGTGGCGGGGGGGTGGAACTACATGGTCTTTAAGGTCCCTTCCAACCCAAACCACTCTATGATTCTATGCCTTTTCTGAACTACATTTTGTTGTGTTGCAAACATGTACTCTTCTGTATGCACATACATAACACATTACAACTTCAGTTCAAACTGCTGCACATGTAAGCTTCAGAGTATTAAGAGATGTGAAATTCCATACCTTGCACGTAAAATCCCTCTTGACCTTTTGACGTTTTGCACTTCTTCGCTGTTTCTTGTTACGTGCTGCTGAGCTGCTGTCTGTGGTCCTGCTTGAGTTCTTGTGAAAATCCAAGCTGTCATCACTGGACACGTCTGACTAGAGGAACATGGCACAAACTCTTCAATGAATAAGGCTAAAGCAAGCAACTTTATAATTACACAGTCATCCTTCAACATCTGTTTTTTTCTCAAGCAACACCCAATTTTTGTGATTGATCTGATACGGCAAAATGATGGAATAATGCTAAGCATTTTATCAAAGTCCAAAGTTGCACCTCTTCAGAAGAGAGCGGAAAAACACATTATTGGGAAGAAAAATCAGGCTAAATGTGGCATGAACATTTTTTGATTCAAAGCTTTGAGGAAGAAAGGTTATTTTACTGCCTTTCACAAAGAGAGAGGCTCTGCTCTCTTCCCTATAGCAATAATTCACTCCCAGACGACACCTACAAACACATCTTAGGAGACCTTGGGGATAAAGGAAGGAAGAAAAAAATTACATTCCAATACGTCTTTGGTCAGATGACACAAAGTATTTTTAATAAGAACACTTGCCTACCAACTGAAAAAAGAGTGAATGTTTAAAAAGATCCTCCATAAACAAGTTGATGTTATTGTCCTTCGTTACCAAAGCTCTTACTAACCATGTTAAGAGGGTGTCGGCGTTTTCTGATGGCGTGAATCGGTGATTCAAAATCGCTATCGTTCCTAACCTGTGTAAACAGAAATAAGAATAAATGCAAAGAGGATTTGTGGTTTGATGTTTGACTTTCTTGCTTTTTTGCTTCTCTTGTCTTTTATTTTCCCTATTAAGACTCACATCAGGAGACTTCAAAACATTTCTTTTTCTGTTTTTCCTCTGGAAAACAATCTCTTCTTCACTGTCACTGCTGGTTCCTACAGAAAAATAATAAGCAACATTCACAAGGACCTGTACTGTTCACAGCACAATATTGCTATAACTGAACAATCAAAACCTCTCTCTCTTATAAAAGTACCTACAAAGGAGATTACTTATTGATCTTTGTGGCAAATATGGCTCTCTTTAGCCTTGTTAATCAAAATAAATCATCTCCAGTTGAGATGTACAATAAATCCTGCTTTCCTGGAGGTTCTCTGAGCGGAAATGATTACCCCAGGCAGAACAGAAAAAGAGAGGTGAAAAATGAGAAATGAAGAATGAAACCTGGAGAAGAAGCCCTTAAAATCTGAGTAAGTGTTACACTTCTGGAAACATTTTGTAACACATGCGCCTTTGGATGCCTGAAACAAAACCAGAACTCATCAAAAAGTCCTCTTCTTAATTCAATTTTTCAACAACTGCAGCCTTTTCTGTTCTTCCAAAGGACTGCTTTGCTGAAGTATAACATAGGAATACGTCAACGGGAGTGAATGTGGTCTGTAAGTGACACATGGACGGAGAATTATGTGCATTTACTGAATGCAGATTATGAAAAATACATTTTTAATAACATGCTGTTCCTAACACAGAAAAGGACAGAAAGGGAGATGGAAGGGAGTAGTGCGGTGGTGGTATCAGAGGGGAGCAGAGCACCTTCCAGGCACTTGGCCCGCCTTTGCTCCCGGCCAACGAACGCAGTTACAGCGCAGTGCTGGTGAACGGGGTGAGATCCAGCTGGCCTCCCGGCACCAGTGGTGCTCCCCAGGGGTCGGTGTTGGGGCCCATCCTCTCTAAGATCTTCACTGATGACTTGGATGAGGGGACTGAGTGCACCCTCAGTAAGTTTGCAGATGACACCAAGTTGGGGGGAAGTGTTGATCTACCAGAGGGTAGAGGCCCTGCAGAGGGACCTGGACAGGTTGGGTCGATGGGCAGAGGCCGATGGGATGAGGTTCAACATGGCTAAGTGCTGGGTCCTGCACTTTGGCCACAACAACCCCATGCAGTGCTACAGGCTTGGGGCAGGGTGGCTGGAGAGCTGTGCAGAGGAAAAGGATCTGGGGGTGCTGGCTGATGCTCGCCTGAACATGAGCTGGCAGTGTGCCCAGGTGGCCAAGAAGGCCAACGGCATCCTGGTTGTGTCAGGAGCAGTGCAGCCAGCAGGGCCAGGGAGGTAATCATCCTCCTGTACTCTGCTCTGGTGAGGCCGAACCTCGAGTGCTGTGTTCAGCTTTGCGCCCCTCACTACCAGAAGGACATCGAGGCCCTGGAGCATGTCCAGAGAAGGGCTGCGAAGCTGGGGAAGGGCCTGGGACACAAGTCCTGTGAGGAGCGGCTGAGGGAACTGGGGGGGGTTGGGCTGGAGGAGGCTCAGGGGAGACCTCACTTGTCTCTACAAATACCTGAAAGGAAGGTGTGGGGAGCTGGGGTCAGCCTCTTCTCACAGGTAACCAGTGACTGGACTAGAGGGAACGGCCTCAAGTTGTGCCAGGGGAGGTTCAGGTTGGAAATGAGGAGAAATTTCTCTCAAAAAGAGCGGTCAGGCGTTGGGACGGGTTGCCCAGGGATGTGGTGGAGTCACCGTCCCTGGGGGTGTTCAAGGACATGATGCTTGGGGACATGGTTCAGTGGGTGACGTTGGTGGTAGGGGGTGGTTGAACCAGACAAGGTCTCTTCCAACCGTAATGATTCTATGTTACCGAAATTTCTAAGTAAAACTAGAATAGATCCTACAAACAGCTGATGTTTTCAAGACAATCCAGGTTTGTGCAGAAGTTATAACCAGAAAATGTTAAGCACTGGTTAGCTGGCATGCAACTAAACTAAAATAAATCGTCTGTATAGATTCTATTCCTCAGGAACAATGATAGAAAAATATGAAGGCGTTGTGGGTGGACTCAGGGCCTGAAGCGCAACAGATCTGGACGATTACGAATAAACCATTGAGAGGATTAAGAAAAGGCTTTAAAGGCAGCTGTAGCTCACACAGTTATGTCTCACATGGTTGCACTGTTAGTGCTTGCGGAGAGCTACCAGGGGGTTAATTCAGACTGCTTTCTCCAATATGAATGCATGAGGTTCAGCCTCAGATGGCTAAGCAAGAATGCATGGTACGTTGCAGGAAGCTGAGATTCTGGAAAGCCTCCCCACTGAGCTACCTTCTAGTATTAAAGCCACTATTCTCTTCTCCTCACATCATAACCACCTAAGTCAAAATATCTAGTTGAAGATGCAAAAGGTACTGAATTCAACATTATTTACTCAAACACGAAGGTACTAACTAACAGTAACTGCGTTCCCTACCTCCGGCAGGACACACACGGGAAGTACGAATATCGCTGTCTTCCAGGTTTGCAGGTCTTCCTAAAGGGGAATCAAGCGCATCCAAGGCTGAACTCTCCCAGTTCTGTCCACGTGAGCTTGTATGTACTTTATCTGTAGGATGAACACCTGGAATTTCCTCCTCGACACTAGAGAAAACATTCACACGAATTCTCTTCATAGCTTCAATATTCCTAACCCTTCTATCCGGGGTAGAAAGGGAAGAAGCCAAGGCTTCAGGTGATCCACTTCTCATTCTGTTCCCTGACTTTGAGACAGGCCCTGTAGGGGCTGCACCCCCAGCCACATCTGTACGACTCACATTTCTGTGTAATGGCAGCGGTGTGGAAATGTTTCTTCTCTCAAGGCTTTCGCAATCCCATTTTGGCAATGTTTGAAATCTGCAGCTATCATTTAGGATTTTTTCTTTATCTCCACAGACGTCTGTGTGACTCTGTGAGGCACCATTTAATTCTGGGGTATTGTTCGTATTCATTTCATCTTCCAAGATTTCATTCTCACATTCTTCAATGGAAAACCCCAGATCAAAGTTAACAGAAAACAGTTCCTGAGAAGAGTCATAAAGATCGTTATTATCCAGACTCTGCTCAGTCTCACCATCATCACCCAGCGTTTCCATGGCCGTGGTTTTACTGCTTACTTGCTGTTCCTTGCAGGTTTTGCCACCATTCATACAGCACTCCCGTGAGGGAAGCCACTCAGAGCCTTGCACTGCAGCCGACGCGGTAACGTTCCCACCTGAACCTGACATGACAGAAGGCTCACTATCCACAGACGGAATTTCAATGTTTGTTTCATAATTGTGTTCATCTTCAAATAAATGTATACTCTTTTCTTCATCAGTAATCGCACTTCTCTTGTTCGTTTCAAGGCATTCTTTGTCATCTTGAACCAAACATTTACTTGAAGAGTTATTTGCGGGAGTGTAATTTATTGTTACAGATTTCTTTTCAATTTCTGTCAATTCTTCACTATCAAACAGGCTATCAAAGCTGTCACCCCAGTGAAGCCCCTCGACTCTGTCAGCAGCAGTCTGCAAAGGTGATACAGTTTTTGAACAACAGGTATTTACAGAAGCACACCAGTCACCGGTGGCTTTCAGTTCAGGATTTTCAGAGGGCAGGAGTGAGTGATCAACTTCTGGTGAAGCAGGAAAGTCTTTGTCCTGCAGTCTCTCCGAATAACTACTGGAAATAGCTTTTTGAAAAGGGCGTATTGTTTCTTCACTTCTCACCATTTTTTCAAAATCATGAAGTTTATTTAAAGGGGGAGGAGACTGTGACAAAAGCCTTTCCACAGAGGAAAATACTCCTTTCAACCACGAAGACTCTTCGGTTGACCTCCCAGGCACAAAGAAATCCAAGTATGATTCAGGAAGATAAAATAAGTCAGAGGACACAGGTGATTTCTCAGCTGTGAAGCTACTACAGCCCAAATCCGCACGGTTCCTCGCGGGTGAACAACAGGCTTTCCCTACAGTTTTGTATTCCTTTATTGCTGCCCTTTCACGAATTGTGGTACTTTCACTGTTGTCACCTAAGTCAATACATTCATTTAAGTCAAATGTCACCTTCTCTATTTCCTCATCCTTTTGATCGTCCTGGTCAGTGTATTCAAGCTGAGTGAGCCTCCTTGCTGAGTGAGACTCCGAAGCATTTAAATCTGTAGACAACACAGGCACTTCCGAATTCAGCCCCGAAGTTCTTTTGGGAATCTTTGTGGTTATTTTAAATATGGAAAATAATTCACTCTCGTTATCCTTTACATCGGGTAGAAATGGTTTTACTTTTGATCTGTGTGCCGTGTCTTTTCTGGATGAATGTGCTTTCTGATCAAACGTGGAGTTGGTCGTGGAAAGAAGACTTTTATTCCTTTGGACATTAACATCTTCGATACGTAAGTGAGGCTGAAGCTCCAGCTCATAGCTGCAATCTCCCTGGTGAAAAACACAGCGTGATACTGATTACAAATACATAAATGTTTGCAAGGACTTGCCATGAGGATATTTAAAACAAGTGGCAAAGGTTTTTTTACTCCCCAGCATTAACAGAAAAAAAAAAAAAAGGAAGTGCTTTGCATTTAAGGTCACAGCTTTCAAACAAAACGTTTCCTGGCAGCTGAGCTGCAAATCCATGCTTGGGTAGTCACACCTCGCTGTTTTAGAAAGACCAAAAAATACCGTGCATAAATACCAATTGCATTTAACAGAGCTGCAATGCACAGCACCCACCACTGTGTGTCTATGCCATCCTGAGAGCACTGACAACAAGCAACTCTTTGCTAACTAACTGTGCAAGGCGTTGTCGGCTCAGCCTAATTCGAATCGGCTCTAGTTCTGGGAGGACTAGGAAGTTCAGAAAGGCGGTAGGAGCAGAATAAAACCTCATTCAAGGCCCATGTGAGTCTGGAGTTCTCTGTTCTCTTCGTACCACTGTTCATAATTCAGCTATTGCCATTGATGCCATTGCACATTAAGAACTTCTCACTGATACACTCTGAACTTCATTTTTTCAACGGATGCTTACTAATCTATTTGTACATGCACTGACGTAGGCAACCAACTCTAAAAAACATGGCTGTAAAAGGAGCAGTAGGCTTTGACATCACTCCCAGCTAAGGGAGCTAAGAGAGCCCTTCTCACTCGCTCTTTTAAATTAAGCTTGCAAAATTAAGGCGTGCAGTCTCTAAAAGAAACAGAAAAGGCCAAATGAAGCTCTGACAGCAATGGTTTGAAATGCTCTTTCAAAGTTCAGATCTGCTTCACAAATTAAAAAACAAAACAAAACAAAAAAACAAAACAACTACAAATGGAGAAATAAGATCAAAACAGAAGGTACAACTATTTTCTGACAGTTCAGTCAGATCAATCTCCAGACGCCTTAATCCCTGCGATAAAACACGGTACCTTTACACTGGATGACAAAACCGAAGGTTACAATAAGAGGTAACAAGTAACATTCTCCAAAGTCTTCCCAGATACAAGCTGTAAGTGAACAAGGTCCTTGAAGTCATAATCTCCTGAACCCTCCTCATTGTCCCCAGAGAGTATTATTAGAGAAGGCCTACTTCAGCCTGTGCAGGGCATGGTGACTATTGAACCCCACACAACATTTCTATCTTCCAGCTGCACGTCCTAGCCATATGAGCAATGCACAGGCTCTTCTAGTTTTGGGCCCCTCGCTACAAGAAGGACATCGAGGTGCTTGAGCGAGTTCAGAGAAGAGCGACGAAGCTGGTGAGGGGCCTGGAGAACAAGTCCTACGAGGAGCGGCTGAGGGAGCTGGGATTGTTCAGCCTGGAGAAAAGGAGGCTCAGGGGTGACCTTATCGCTCTCTACAGGTACCTGAAAGGAGGCTGTAGCGAGGTGGGGGTTGGTCTGTTCTCCCACGTGCCTGGTGACAGGACGAGGGGGGAATGGGCTTAAGTTGCGCCAGGGGAATTTTAGGTTGGATCTTAGGAAGAACTTCTTTACCGAAAGGGTTGTTAGACATTGGAACGGGCTGCCCAGGGAAGTGGTGGAGTCACCATCCCTGGAGGTCTTCAAAAGACGTTTAGATGTAGAGCTTAGGGATATGGTTTAGTGGGGACTGTTAGTGTTAGGTCAGAGGTTGGACTCGATGATCTTGAGGTCTCTTCCCACCTAGAAATTCTGTGATTCTGTGATTCTCCCATGGACACAAACCCTGGCCTTCATTCGCAGAGAACACACCAACCTCTTCCTAAAGCTGCAACCCCTGGGACCACCTGGGCAGCTCTTCCAAAAGAGATTGGGAAGGAACTGGACGTGCTGATCTGGAAGGCCTTTTCCAACCCAGATGATTCGATGATTCTACAAAATTACACCGTCAGAGCTGCCAGACAGCTCTTCTTATTAATATTAGTAGTAAATATAGCTATTATTATGAATAGACAGCTATAATATTAATAATAAAAGACAGTTCTTCTTCTTATTATTAATAATAATAATAACAGATCAGTACTTATTATTTTAGATGGTGACACTAACTTCAGAAACAGGCCCCAGAAAGGATCACACGCAGAGTAACTAAGGACGGATCAGTGCACAGCTGTTTGGGGTGGGGGCACAGCAGGTTACAAAGCCTGTTTACAGCAGTGACACCTGCGTGTCTGTGACACAGTGCGCAACTTCTGTAAGGGCAGGAGAATGAGCAGAGCAGGGCAAGAAGTTCAGTTGCTGGAGTTTCTCTTGTAAAGAGGCGCAGCGCAGCCAGTCCTCCTGCCACTACTACAGGTGTTAGTTGCTGCACACCTACTCCTGTGCTTAGGCCGTCTGTTCATAAACGAGGGTATCCAAGGGAACTGCAAGTTAGGATTTCTCACAAAGAGCAGAGGAGGAGATGCCCAGACTACACTTGCTGACTTATAAGAAGCCTTGCTGTCAAAACAGTGAAGAAACAATTAATATGAAAGGGTTTGAGGATGATTTTGATATGATTATTTTCCCTCAAGTTCAGCCAAAGCAAAGAATCAAGGTATGGAAGTCTCCAGATAAAATCAAAGAAGAGCAGCAACAAACAACAAGCAACAAGACCTGGTCAAATTAACTTCACATACGTCCTCCGGGGAGTTCACGTGTTCGGTCGACAGGGTAACGGTGCTGATAATGGCATGTTTTAGGTTTATGTAAGTCATGACTGAATGCTGCACAATATTTGATTAAAGTATCCAAGCATTGTAAAAGCACAACATGTATTAAATGGATTAAGGATTGATAAGCTGCCAACCCACTACACTATATTGCAACAGAAGTAGGTGACGCTCTTTTCCGCCCAACACACTTCTAAGCGATGCGGCTCAGACCATGCTAGCCCTACACTGTTTCACATTTTTTAAGTAACCCAAAGTAAAACACCCTAAACAGTCAGTAAACATGCAGGAAAAGATGAGGGTGGTAAGTAGGCAAAATGGTAATTCAGAACAACACCGGACCGGAGGTAAACCAGTTAGGAGCAAATCATGTAAACGTTAACACGATGCAACAAAGAGTTACATGTTTAGGAGCAGCAACAAGTCAAAGCACAGTGTCACGTCATCCAAAGGACCTAAAGAAATTCATGAACAAAATTTGGGAACTGATAATGGTTGGCATGCACTCTCTTGCTTACATACGTGGGGATCTAGAGGTGCCAAATGTGATGCCATTCTTTCAATGGTCAGGGATAGATTTGGGAAGCTATAGGTTGCTAACTGTATACTGAATAAATTAGTAGAAGCCCTAACATGTCATTTCTGGATGAGTCTTCTTCAGAGGAGTCAATATTGCTTTTGAAAACAGAAACAAACCAACAAAACAACCAACCTTATAAACCCGTACAGACCATTGGATTTCTTTGAAGTGACCAACAAACAAAAAAGTTGGGATGCTCTGATGCACACAGTCTTCCTGTTTTTCCAAAAAAGTCCCTGCTGAAATCTTTAAAACCACCAGCAGAGACCAAAACAGGAACATTTCCTGCATGGGTAATTGGGTACGAGACAGAAAGCTGGAGTGAGGAGCTGCTGCAGGGAAGCACTTCATTAGGCCACTACTTATTCCACTGTAACCTGAAGGCTACACCTAAGCCCAGTCCCCTTCTCAAAACTGACTGAGTAGAAGTGGCCAAGTTCAGAGAACAGAAGCAAGAACAACCAGTCCTTTCCATATAAGCTGCTAGAAAGGCCTCTGTCTTCAGGGCACAGAGCCCACCTCATCGATTCTCGATAGGCTTTAAAAATATCCAAGATATAGAAAAAATCATTTTTGTACTTAAATTTGTATGTCACAAGAGTTCCATCCTTTACTAGAAGCCCAGTGTATGTTCAGCACAACTACACCAACAAGAAAACAACCAGCCGTATCCAAAAGTTCATCTAGCTGTATTTACATGCACGCAGATTTATTCTCTAAAATTTCCTGGCTATGTATGTAAGCACCGCAATTAAAGGAAAAAACAGAGAGAGAGAAAAAAACCATCTAGCAGAACTGCTGTGTGTCAGGAGAGCAGCCCAGAGATGAATTTTGCATCTAGGACAAACGCCGGTAACCTAATTCCAGGCTCACAGGAGTTACGTAACTGTTCTGCTTCAACTCAGGCGTTCAGAGTACTTTCTCCCAGCAAGTCTAGTTAATGCTGGTGGAGCGAGAGGGCACGGCTGTAATTACCACATTGCAGCTGGGATATGTACAACTTGTAGTCTTAAATCTGCTGGGTCTCTTCCACAGGCTAGCGAGCTCCAGCGTGCAGCAGCTAGGCAGCAAACGGGTCGCACCAGCAGGCGCCTCGCCGATGGTGTTGCACTGAACCAACAACCCTGCTCAGTCCTGACTCGGTACAAAAAGCAATGGGCTTCTTAATACAGAACATAAAAGGGAAAAAGGAAACTTACGATATTAAAATCTTCATTATTATTATATATCTGTATGTTTTCCAGCACTCGCATTTAAACGTGTTGCTAATGTTAAAATTCACCTCTCCCTCCTCACTACTTGGGATGTGTGTTTTCTAGTAAGACTGATGCCTGCCCAAACCGCAGTGATATTTATTTTGATATTTAAAAATGAAAAGACAAGTCAATAAGCAGACATGGTATAGATGTTCACAACTACAATCCTCTAACGGAACCCCTTATCACAGCTGAAGCAAGAGCAGCACGCACAGCTGGCACCGAGGGCTGCTCTGACGCCAGACAAAAACCTACCTTGAGAACTGCTTTTGGGTAGACCCAGGGAAGAAAGGCTTTGGGATTTGTAACTGTCACACTGAGCATTAAACCCTGATGAGTACACGCTGCCAGTGTGGTCACACGGGTGTCTTCTCTGGTTAGCTCATGGTTTAGCGTGAACACCAGCAATAATTACAAGGTGGTTTCACACCGTTTTTCACAAGCAGGTGGAGCAGACACCCAAGCAGCAGATGGAATCTACTTGAACGACCAGACGTTACACGTTTATCCTCACAGGTGATCATCTGATCCCTTACTACTCGAGGGCAAGCCCCTTCCTCCTCGCGTGGAAGACCCTTTTGTGTATTCTGAAACACAAAACCAGCCTCAGGTGCTCTCAGCCATGAGCCTTCTCCCCTCACTCCCCACGCTTTGCAAGGTTTACAAACATTTCTTAGGATAGAATTATTGCTTTGAATGTAGCGGGTATTTTAACACACTCACTGAGGAGGATAAAGCACACCTCAAAGACATGCATTCGGCTGTGACAGAAGACTTCTGGAGGACAGAGGAACCGGTGTGCCTCTCCTCCATCTCCTTTCACTCACAAAAAGGGCTTCTGCCTTTCGGGAATCCTGCACAGACGCTTGGCAAACGGGGCTGGGCAGAATAAAATGCAGTGCTCCTCTCCCTTTTTCAGGCCATTTACAGATAGGTTAAACAACTTGGATACCTATGTGATTTCACTGATAACGTCCCTGCCATCCGAGTGCTGGGCATACCTTTTAGGAACCGGTTAACCAACAGAATTATCAATCCCTCCTACTCCATGAGTGCATAGCCTCTGGAAGAGACTGCAGGAGGAAATGCTGTCAAAAACTATTTCTGGACGTTCAAGTTTATGATATGCACCCAATGGCCCTTACAAATATCCTTAGTTGGTTCATCAGAGGGGCCCAATGGACACAGAAACCACGGCTTCCCTCTACAAAAGCTGTGATATTTCTCCTCCTGACGATAGCCTCGCCGATGCATCCAGCAGTGCTGGTGCTGTTCAGCCACCAACTCCCTCTTGCAGCCATGCACCCCCACCCCCAAACCTAACCAAATCACACAATGAAACAGAAGAGCGAAAGCGAACAGAACCCAAAGCTGCAAATCGAGAGCCGTGGCACGTGCTCTGCTACTGGCAGCAGGGAGGGAGATGAGGAGCGTAATGGAAGCTCACAAAAGGCAGGCAGAGAGCTGTACAAGGACGTGAACGTCACACCACGGCATGCCCCAAAGCCGCTGCTGCCTGCAGACTTCAGCTGACAGCCACGGATCTCTCCCACGTTCACATCCTATTGCTGTCCCTCGGCTGCAGCGCTATGCCATGTTTTCCAGAGATCGTGTAGGTTCAGAGGAAGGCGTTTCTGGCCGGTGTGCCTGCACCCGAGGAGACTTTCAGGCAGCAGTGACAGTCCCAGCGAGTCGCCCCCAAAGGCAGCGGGCACGTTACTTCAGATTAACCCAGCTAAGCCCTTCCAGGTGCCCACAGGGCTCAGTCCCCTCGTCCCTTTCACAGGGTGACAGCCCAACACCCTTTGCCTAATCTCCGCTGGGTTCTCGCTGTGCACACAAAACCCTGCGGGACCATGAAACACAAAGCACCTGCAATTAAAGGTTTGAACCATCTAAACACGGTCTTAATTGCAGTTCAGGCTCAAACCATTTGGCAACAAGATCAGAGGAGCCAATATGGCCCAAGGAAACTCTTCTAATTAGGGAGCGGAGCCGTGTGGGCCTGCAGGCTCCCTGTGCGAGCAGAGCACACACCCGACCCCCCTCCCGAAGGGTTCCCTGCAGTGCGGGGACCCCTCTGCACAACTCCTTGTTGGGAATGCCGGGACGGGTGCCTGCTTTACCTGTTCTCTGCGGTGTAACACAGACTTAGCAGTGAACAGTCGCCCACAGCTCAAGCCAACAGTTCCAGGAACGCCTGAGGGTACGCGAAGCCCGTAACTACACGTGGCTTGTGGTCTGTTATCTGTTGCTGGCTGGCAAGAAGTGCTGCACATCTCAGACCAGGTTCTTCACCAGAGATGTAGGATGGCCAACAAGGGCCTGAAAAGCATTCCTTGCCCTTACTTGCATATTTTTAACTTTGATTCAGTATCTCCTGGTTAAAACTCGGTGGAAGCACTGTATTCCCCCCGGACATGTTTGATTTAAAACCTCACAACCAGGAGAGTATCTTCAGGTTCTTTGGAAATTCAGGGTATTGCAGGGGAATTTGTCCCTTGGTCCGGCACTTCACCTCATGCATCTCCGGCTGGTTCGGGCTGGAAGGGGCCTTCCCTTAAAGACCCCTCTCAGTCCCCTGTCCCTGTCCCCAACAGCGCTGTTTGTCGGCGTTGCCAGCTGTCAGATTGCTCTGACTGGACTTCTGACTGCCAGGTTCGGAGAGGGAAATGGATACTCATGGTGATAGTTCCACGTGTGACGACATCGTGACTTTTAAAAGTCGTTATCAATTGCCTACCTCCCAGAAAAAAGTGCACTGGCACTTCAGCATTTCCTGTTACGAATCCTCAGAATCTTGGTCCAATGTAATTTCCGTAAAAACGATTGCTTTGCCCTGGCCTTGTTTCCAAAGAGTACAGTTTAATTTTCAAAAACGCTTAGAAGCTATTGAATTATTTTGCATAGGGCCAACTTGATTTGTTACCGTGTTACACAAAAATCCATGCTTGTAGTTAGCAGCAAATCCAATCCCATCTGCCCGGGGCTCGTTGCTGTAGCGATAAAGCCCCGCAGGCATTAAGGGCTTTTCTGCAGAGGGGGTGCCCGCTGCAGGGCTCCCACCTGGGATTTCTTGTTTCATTTGCTTTCAAATACGCCAAATTTTTCTCTAAGTCATTAAAAGCACATAAATGCAACAAAATTAGAATTATTCCGAATGTTTTCACTTCCGTTTAAAAATACCTAAGCCTTTTAATCAACTTTTTAAAACCTTACGCAAAACACAACGGCGTAGGAGATTTCTTGGAAACGTTACCTGAATGAATAAAAGGAAAAGAAAACGACGGCGCTGAATGCCCGAGCAGTCCTCCACAGCAGAAAACACCCACAAGGAACACCCCCCCCTCCCCAGCTGGCTGCTGGTAAGTTAGTATTCATCTCCGGATGGATTCTTCCCAAGAAATAATTAGTGCATCAGAAAGTTCCAGATCGTTTGGTTATTCATTAAAGTAACAGCTTGGCTGGTTTTATACCTCCTCCCTAAGTAAGAAAATAATAAATGGTGGGTTGAAGTTCAATATCCCGGTTATTTGAGGAAATAGCTTTGACTCGTATCTGTCTTTATCCCTCTGCTATTAAGAACCGTAACTGAACGTCAGAGATTAGCAGTGATATATTTGGCTATAGAATATTTATAGTAAGAACTTGGATGCACATTACACACGGAGCCTGCGAAAACCTGTGAGTCACTGCTGAACATTGTCATTTCTATCCGCTCATTTTCATACCAGACAAACATTTCAGGTCGATTTTTTACAAGCCTAACTTCCAGAGGCTGATGTCGTACCCCGTCACCCTCTCCTCAGGCACATTAACAGCATTCGCTACCATTTCAGAACACACCCAAACACTAAAGTAAGGTGAAACTCAGGAAAATTTCTGTCTGCTACAGCAAAAATCCCCAAGAATGCGTGGGTCAAAGCAGTGTAGAAATCAGCAGACTGGGATGGAGAATAGCCAGACCGGTGTGCTGGTACCGCGTACACGCAGCGTGTCTGCGGACACAACCCGGGCACCGCACGGGCACGCTGTGCTGGCGCAGGAGGCACTGCTGCTGAGAGCAGCACGCCTGTCCCCGCGCTGCCTGTGCCTCCAGCAAGCACGGGACATCCCAGGGCTGTCACCGTGAAGGGGAACAGGGCGCTAAAGAGGGCTGAAATCAAATCTGGCAGAAAAGCATGATTTTGAACCTCGCGGTTTTCCCGATCTCATGCTTCACTGAAGTGCTCGTGGAAGTACAGAGGCAGAAAAGTGCCCGGGCCAGAGTTCTACAGCCCTGCACTCGCCAACACCAGCAGCTCTTCCGGCAGGTGCCATGCTGCCCAGCACAGCCAGTCACACCTCTGCAGCACCAGCATCGGAACACAGCCGAGACACGTGCCCACCTACAAAAACATGCCTTAATAGCAACGCACAAATTCAGAACATTGCCTACAAATCTGAGTTTCTCTTATTGTGCTCTACTTATGCATTTTTAATTAATATTTTCTTCTCCAAACGAGGACTCTACAATAAGAATAAAAGAGCGTCTCAGTTTCTTCTGGCAAAGCAAATGAGCCCTGCCTCCCTGCCCGCCTGGCTACAGGCAACATGCCCAAGCAGTTGTAGGCAAAGCTTGCTGATTTTTGAAAGATCCTGACATGAACAACTTTATATGCACTCATGTCAGGAATGATGCAAAATACTCTGTCATAAGGAAAATCTAAACGTGTGAAGTTAGAATGCTACGTCAATGTTACATTTATTCCAATTTTAAATGTAGAGCACAAACGCCGAATCAAACTAGCAAGTACGAGTTTTTAAAGGAATATCCCAACAAGCACACACAACATTCAGGGATGAAGAATTCAAGGCTGCCCTTTACGAAGATGTTACCAGGCTACATGGGCAGGAAAAGTGCAGCAGCCGTAGCTGACCTTGACTTTAGTGAGGCTTTGACACAATCTTACAGCTAACCGTGCGAGAGAGTTTGATCAAAGGACGAGGACTGGAATGAAGTCCAGCCAGTGGCTAGCTGCTGGGCGTCCTTCTCAAAGGTTTTTGCTGTTTAGCATTTCTATTACTGACCTTGACTGCGGGTGCCGAGTGCACCTTCGGTGGGTCTGCAGATGATACCAGGAGAGGAGAAGCAGGTGACACACTCTGGGACAGGGTCAACAGGATGACAGAATCCTCAAGACGGAAAAATGAGACAGCAGTGTGCCCTTGTGGCAACAAAGACGAACACAGCCAGGCTCCATTGGTAAGACTGCTGCCAGCTGGGCAAGGGGAGTGATTGTTCTCCTCTGCTGAGCACCTGGGGCACCCGATCTGGAGCGTTTGGTCCAGTTTTAGTCCCCCAGTAGAAGAAATACCTCGTCAGACTGGAGCAAGTCCAGCCAAGCCACCAAGACTGTCAGAGGGCTGGACCACATTAGGTACAAGGCAACAAGTTCCTTGTGCCAAAGGAACTCAACCTTGGGAAGAGAAGAATCCTAACACCGCCTTCAATTATCTACTGGAAGACGTATACAGAAAGGCTCTTTGGTCTCATTTGCTGTAGAGTTGTTCCCTCTTTCCTCTGCATGCATTTTCTGAGGCACCAGAACTGAAGCTGTAGGAAGGCTGAACCAGGACAAGACCGGTTCTGAGGAAAACAAAACAACCTCCTGCAAACTCACACACGCCCTCATGTTTAGCAGCACGGAAGATTGTTCTCTTTCAAACTGCAGGGCAGCAAGTTTGTTCCGGTGGAATCCTGATGAGTAAGGACTGCCACAACTCAGAGACCGGTCCGAGGCCATTCCACTGGAAACAGAACGCGCAGCACGCACTGCCCTTCTCTTTGGCGAAGGTCAGGGGGAACACAGCCTGTCTTGGGAATGCTGTTACTGCTTCTCACAGAAGTCAAAGCTGACTTAAGAAAATTAAGAAAATATTACTTGAATGCAAGGAATCACTGCCAGTAATGACAAAATAAAACACTGCAACTTTGTTTTTGTGAAAAAATATGATGAAGCTTTGAAGCCCTTGAACCTTGGCAATTTGGTGTAGTTAAAACAGACCAAGAACCACTTATGTGTGAAAACTGGGTGCCAGTGCTGCAGCTTCTGCCGTGTGAACCTTGCCAGATAGAGTCAGAGTTACTGCAAGAGCTTTGTTTTTCTGTGTAAGAATTCAACAGGGTGGAGCAGCATCATGTTGTAACCTCCCATAGGTGTTTTCCTTCTCCTCTAACTGATGAGAAAGTTCAGTGTCTCCACCTACGACTAGTTAAGACGGATCAGAGAAGGCTGGCTGAAAATCTATCCAGATCATGCCTGAAATGCTGCGCTAGGAAGAAGGTGAACGAGATAACAGGCAGTCCCACTCTTTTGGAAGCAAGCACGTTATTTGCAAGACATCGTGATTAGGCTGACATTTAGCTGTTAAATCAGGAACAGTGAGAGCCCGCTGTCTATCACTTGTTATCACTGACCAGCGATAGCCCTTCCTTTCTGACACAGACCTTCCAGCACTTTCCAAGACTGTGAAAAGGCTCTGCTCGCACATTCTCTGCTGCACTGCCACGTCCTGTACACAGGACTGATCCGAAACGCTTGGCAGAGAGAGCTCATGCTAAGTTTCCTAAAAGCAAGTGTTTGATACTGCGTTTTGCTTATTTTCTGCATCCACTTTGGGGGAATACTGACTCACCTGGCAACTAACCACTTTGCTCTACAGACTATTTGATAGGTGCCAGGTGTTCGTTTAGCGTCTACCACAACTCTGAAGACACCCTGAACCTGAGCAGCCTTCTGGGAGCAGTGCACTTTCTGTAAGGGAACTTCAGTCACAACTGCTTCAAATGTCTGATGTGGTGGTGGGGAGTGAAGTCCCCCATCAGAAAAATAATTCTGATTTTTTTTTAACTGTTTCTTGAATTCCTTCAGCTCTCTACACCTGAACACCCCTCTGAAATCCTCTCTCTGGCAATATGTTACTGACCCCAGCCAGAGAACGCAGACTCTCAGCGAAGTCAAGAATGGCACTGCCCTGTGATGGAGAAGCTTATCTTAGCTCTAAAGGTCTATTTACAACTTCCTATTAACACACTTTCCTAGCAAGGAGCACAACTGCAATGTCTCTATTCTCTTCCTTGGTTAGGAGAGTATTGAGGAAACTGGCAGCTTAGCAACAGATTCTGATGACCTAGAAAACTTCAACACAAGAAAAAGCAGTACGTATAGAACTGGAGGGAAAACACTAAGTGTTGTTAAACAACTTACGTGGAGAAGATTAAGAATTATAGAACACCAGTGGGAGACATTTTTGAAACAAAATTAAATGCACATTATCCATTTCTTAACGAATAACCTAGCCCCACACAAACGTTTCCCCACATTTTATTTCAACTAACCAGACAGATTAGAGCACTCGTTATTTTTTAAGTATTCTAACTGTGCATTAAATACATACGCATGCTTACAGACAGACAAACGTAAAGACCTCACCTGTTCATGTCTCATCTGTTCTATCATTTCCATCACACTAATAAAATGGTGACAACGATCCGAGTGGTCAACCATACTTGTAGGAAAAGGACGATTCTGCCAAATTCTCCACTCAGACAAGGAAAGTTTATGAGTTCCCTCCTCTTCGGGCTTCTGCAGTTTAAAATTAAGATTGGCAAGGAGATGTTAGTTAAGAAATTGTTCAGCAAAACCAGTTCCTACCTCTCTGTCAGGGACAACAAACCCTCTGAATGTAGGACAGTATCTGAACACTATCACAAACGTTTATGTCCAGTCTAAAACAAACAATAAAAAATACAGCCTTTGTGTTGTCAGAGCTGTTCCTGAAATACAGGTTGTTTTAAGTAGTAAAATGGCATAAAAACTCAATTTTTTTTCCCCTCTGGATCAGAAAAAAGCTTGTAAAACTTGAATTTTCTATCAGTACCACTTTCATAGTTATATAAACAAGGTAAGGAAAAGCTGAGATGCAATACATCGTGAATACAGCATCCTGCCTGAAATTCTAAAAAGCAGGAGCTGAACCTATTGGATACTGGGAGATTTTTTTCCTTTCTTTTTTAATAGACAGTCCTCACCTCAAAAACTCATTTCAAACATCTAATTCCTGAATTCTTAACTTCAAAAACCTGCATGTAATTCTTTAAATTGTATTTTTAAGATAGACATCCTTAAAATTCACAGTTAACTGTTACCCAGTGTTCCCATTAAACGACATGTCCAAGAAAACATTAAATTTAGGTTAAACTCACTGATGTTTCTTCCAGGTTTTCTAAGGTTTCAAACTGAACGGGAGGCAGTATCGGCTCCTTTGCTCCGTCGCTTTCTTTAAGCCTGTAAAGTCTGTCCCATATTTCAAATTCCTCAGCTGACAAAGACCAATTCTCCTGACAGTGCATTTGCTTTGGGCCTGCTGGGGAGGAAAGAAGGGGAAAATATTATCTGCTCCAAGAAAAAGGACATACAGAAGAAAAACAACTTTGTGTAGTATCAGTCAGAAGAAGCGTACTTGCTGCCAGAACCAGATATAGGGAATCTGCTGTCAGGACACAAATACCACAACAAAGATGCACACGCTGTAATTTGGACACATCTCTTAAGTGATTGCTTTGGGGAAGGCCTCATAAAAAGAAGCATTGACAGATATGAATAGAGAGATTTCAATTCAACCTACCCGACACCAAGAGGCCCTGAAGACAGCAAACAGGGAAAGCATAGGGCTGGGACTGGTACATGTCATCCTCAGTGGGGACCGGGGGAATGAACTACAAATAAGTTGGTGGGTTTTTGGTTGTTTGCTTGTCTGTTTTTGTTTTTAAGTTACTCTTTAAGTACCGGAATGTAACGTTACTTTGGTATGTCAAAAACACTTCTTAGTCATTTCTTGAATCAATCTCTTTTCCGTTTTAAACTTCTAAGGGCATGCAGATGAACAGCAGGACAGAAACAAAAGCATTATGAACATTTTGAAGGAGCAGGGAAAAGAAAAGGAGAGCTCAGTTGTTTTATTCAGGTGCGTAACACCAAGTGGTT
Organism: Nettapus auritus; assembly: GCA_011076525.1. Taxonomy (NCBI): domain Eukaryota; kingdom Metazoa; phylum Chordata; class Aves; order Anseriformes; family Anatidae; genus Nettapus; species Nettapus auritus. The sequence goes on along the minus strand of CM021769.1, from coordinate 1,116,551 downwards.
AGTATGGGGAACCCGTGAGCATCAGTGCTAGATAAAAACAAAGTGCTCACAGGGCAGCTCACTGAAGCACAGGCCCTGGTGCTGCATGGCTCTGCGCCAGCAAGCTCCAGCGACACTGAGCAAATGGAGAAACTTTGTCAGCCTGACAGCAAGCCCCGACACAACCCCCGTTCTGCCAGCTGCGTGCAGCGAAAACGCCAGACCCCTGGAAACAGCCATCAGTGCCAGCAGCAAAGGAACATCCAAAGCATCGCTGCTAAGAGCAGTCAACGTGTGACTGCCTTCAGCCTGGATGTATGAAGCTTGGAGAAAAACAATTAAGTTAATTTGATAATTGCTCTGAGACAGGATTGGGGATGAATATGCGGCCAACGCCCCATCCTGACTTCATGACGTGGCAGAGGAACCAGCCTGTACCTCTGAACCCTCTCACACGGCAGTTCCTAAACAGGGACGATGTGACAACGTTTGCAAGAGACTCAGGCACAGATCCCTGAAAGACCTGAGTACAAGGTTCAGCTCCTGCTAACTCCTTCACAGCTGGAAGAACCTAACCAACAGTGAAGGTTTTTTAAGACCATGGTGAAAAAAAAAAAAAAGAAACGAACAAAAAGAAGATATCATTGCTACTGGAATATTTTTGACCCGAGTCTAGGAGGCATTCCACTCACTCAGAGCTAACAAACAGGTCAGGGACTCAGTAGCAGAGGAAGAGAGACCTAAAGAAAAAAAGAAAATTAAAAACATCTACAAGAGAAGTATATCTCGCGGCCTTTCTTCTTGTTTGTAAGAAGAGTTTAGTGTTAAGTCTGCTCTAGCAGGAACTATCCGGCACCCATACACCAAGACAGAGTATTTCAGTCTTCAACTAGTGTGGAGCTCTCGAGATTGCTGCCTGGGCAAGGCATAAAGGGAAGGCCAGGAAGGGTACTCTGTTGTAGTCAAAAACTCATGTCCTTGGCCAGTCCAAAGAGACTTCCACTGCCCCACTTAAGACGTATCTTCACACCCAACACGTAAGAAGGACGGTCTGCCAAGGAACCAAGATGGCATTTTCAAAGAGCAAGTTGCTAGACAGGAAAAAGCAGACACCAGCAAAAAACTTCCGAGGCAAACAGATCCATTTGGGGATCTCTCTTGCTCTTGAAGATGGTTATCAAGGCAGCCTACCAGACCTTCCCCTAACAGTCCAGGTGATGAACATGCCAAGGGAAACAGCAAGAACAACAGATGACTTCAGATCTCCACGTTACAGATCCAGAGGAAAACTTGTATTGAGTTTCCGCGGCAAGGTTTTGTAGCAGGGGCTGCGAGCAGAGCCCAGCAGCTGCCCCGTGGCAGAGCAGGGCCAGCTCCAGCCGCTCCAAAGGGCCCCGCTGCTGGCAGAGCCGAGCTGTGAGTGAAGCTGGTTGGGCCTCTGGGAGAGCAGATTTAAGAAAGGGGAAAAAAACTGCTGGGCAACAGCAGCTGGGAGAGCGAGGAGTGAGAAGCAGCCCTGCAGCCCCCACGGAGGTTGGTGGTTCTCACTGCTCTACCTTGGTATCAGCAGACTCGCAGAATGGCCGAGGTGGGAAGGGGCCTCTGACGATCATCTAGTCCCACCCCTGCCCAGCAGGATCAGACAACAAACTACATTACTCTCCCTGCTCTGAGTCCGTTTGGCCAGTGACAGTAACTGGTGAGTGATCTCCCTGTCCTTATCTCTGCCCCGGAGCCCTTCCCATCCTTTTCCTTTGAGGAGGGAAGTGAGAGCGGCTGTGCTGGAGCTCTGCTGCCCAGCAGGGTAAAACCACCACACGGCTCCTCCTGACAAAGGCAAGAGGATTCTCTGATACCATCAGGGGGCTGTACTGTCCAACGTGACGCAGACATGCAGGCATCCAGCCGCTCGCAAAATTCAGTAACAGACACTTCCCGAAGCTCTGGGCTCAGTAACTGAGCTACGAAGTTTCTGTTCCTGAGTAGAACAAATATTGGAGGCTGTCAAGACAATGGCCTCTGTATTTGACAGAACACGACAGATCTCCCCAGGAGAGCAAAATGGAAGGGAGTCCATTTGGGAGCAATGTGGTCCAGCAGATGACAGGTTAATGCCTAACTTACGGGTTGCTCAGCTCTTCCCTTCTCCAGAAACGATCCCATGCAATACGGGGAAAGGCCTGACCATCTGCCCCAAACACTTGGAGGAAAGCAGGAGCTGAAGCCCACTTTACAACTTCTTTCTGCCATAAAGCCTGGTTGCTGTTAAACAGAGGGAAAGTGAAGCAGACCAAAGGCGATTGTCTTGAAGCAAACTATGGCACTTACACAGCACAGTAACAGTGCACTAACACAGAAGTTACCACTTCTACTTTTTACTCTTGTAACCCTCTCCATCCTTGTTCTACTCATCTTAGGTGAGCACACATTTCTAAGCTGTGACATTGCACATGCAACGAAGCCGGACTAAAAGGGAGAGAAACAGGGACGCAGACAAGCAGGGCTGCTGTCAGCATGTATGTAAAATACCATTTCAGACTTAAGGGCTGGCAAAAAACAAAGGGACAAAAAAAAAACTTTGTTTTTAATGTTCATAAATTCTAAACTCGCTAACCCGTTCTCCACAAAAGGACAGAGCCTGTCACTAAGAGCTCGGTGGAGCACTCTGCAGTAATAGCTTGCTGCAGCCAAGGGCGAGCTGCCCCAGGAAATGGGCGGCTACCTGCGCTAACGGGGAGCCCTTACAGCTAACGGGGAGCCCTGACAGCTAACGGGGAGCCCTGACAGCTAACGGGGAGCCCTGACAGCTGAACACAACTGCACCAGCTCTGCACCTTACGAGGGGCTTCATTTTTCACACAAAGCCGCAATCCAGAGGTTGCTGGAACTCTCCGCGCGGATGAAGAGTTCCCCAAACTAAAAGCGAATTTAATACCAGTGCTGCCGCTGAGGTCCCTCTGGCCAGGCTATAGCCGATAGTCACGCTCCACAAACAGCACGAGCAGCTGTGCCGGGCATGCGTTCGAGGAGATGCAACCGGCACTTTGGAGAGGCCACGTCACTGGCTGGAAAGAATAACGCAGCTTAGGTGTAACTGGAAGATGGTTAAAGAAACAAATGACTTGCTAGGTGTCGGTAACCTTATTAGGCACAGGTAAAACACTTTAAAAAATAGTACATACACAGAAGAAAGCAGCTGCATTTTCAGAAGCAAAACACCAGACGTGGTCTGAATCAGACGAAGACAGCTCTCTACTGAGAAAAGCAGAGCAAGACAAAGCTGATGTAAGACACAAGCCACGCGTTACATTCTCGGTGCAGCACACAGAACGGCGGCTTCCTCCTGAGCCAGTACTGTCAGGGCAAGAAATCCGAACTAAGGCAACCGGAGCACCCATGCAGAAACACCTCCTTGACTCACTGCTTTTTTCAAAGACAACAGACGTTGAGAACAGCAGTTTTTCTGCAGTATTTCCACTGAAAGCGGTGTCAATGATCATGCAGGTTTCATTCAAACAGGAGATGAACTGAGAAGATTTACCAGGCATCCAAAGGCCTTTCCACAACTGTCTTGGAAAGCATGGGCAACTGGAATGGCGTCAAAAAGCCACAGAGGTCTGAAGACTACAGAAGGCATATTTTAGGTATATTTTACAAAGACGGTAAAAGAAGATTGCATGGACACGATAAAAATGGCAATTAAGGAAATCATGTGAAATTCTAAAATCAAACAAAAGCACAGCTAGATGCAGCTCAGAGACTGATACAGTCCGGAAGCAGGGGGAGGCAGACTACTTGAGAAGAATCAGGGGAAGAAGTCATCACAAAATGAGAGTTTACCTGGACAAATACAACATAAAAAGAAGAGCAAAAGAAATTACTGATACCTTAAAATGACACTCAGCTACTAGGAAAAACAAGGTATGGAAAGAGCACATTTTAAGGCATGCTAGCTATTATGTGCCATGACGGTTGTGGCTTGGTATCTCTCACAGAACAGGGATTTTGGCAGAGAACTTGGAAATATCATATTAAAGATGATTATCTGGATCTTGCAGCACTTTCAGCTTTTCAATTATCTTGTGGGATACACAGTAATTTGAAAACAAAAGATGAACAAAACAAAAACCTTGAGCTATCTCCAAAGATACCTGTTCAGGAATGCTACCCCCAATGGGTCCAAGCCGTTTGCTTTGGGTGTAAACTTACTCTTTCCTCTGGTTTTTGTTTTGTTTTAACTGCACTTACTCACATCGAATCTTAGAACGGCTGGGGTTGGGAGGGACCTTTAGATCATCCAGTTCCAACCCCCTGCCATGGGCAGGGATGCCACCCACCGGATCAGGTTGAACAGGGCCCCGTCCAGCCTGGTCTTGAACACCTCCAGGGATGGGGCATCCACAGCCTCTCAGGGCAACCTGGGCCTCACCACCCTCAGAATGCTCCTCAGTTTTAGCAGGCTCTTCAAAAAGGATGGAGACAGAGAAAGGAATCTCAAAAATGAGATGAAACAACGTAAGCGGACTGCAGGGTTATGGGAGTTTCGTTGTTGCTGACCTCTGTGCAGAGGAAGTCATACCGCGGAAGCACACGCTTTGGTTAGGTGACGGGCTAGGGCAAGAGTAACGGGTCCTTCTGGTACTCACACAGATTAACTTTATGAGAGGTTTTAAAGTGGAAGGATGGTGCAAAATTACTAGAAGCTAAATCAAATTAAGAAGAAAAGGAAATATTCAAATTTAGCTAGGAAAGGAGGAGAATGCTTGCAATTCCTACGATACTTCTGCCTGGGATACTTCAGTTGCTGTGCACACATCCTGCCATGGACAAACCTGAAGATAACTGAACCTCAAGAACAAATGCAAAGCAAGAAAGGATAAATAAGAACATATAAAGCTAATTCATTATGGCTACCTTTTCCAAGTTTGTAACGTGGAAGGGAGCACTGAAATTAGAACAAGAAAATGCAAAACTTAAATAACTTTCTCTTCTTTTTGAGACTTATTTTGGACACCAGGCACTTGCTTCATACGGTAACGAAGGGGACCTTAACACAGAAGCCTGGTGCTCAATGTAACAAAAGCTCAGCACTTTGCACTGATGGAACACCGGTTTCCAAGACAGGCAGTCAATCACACTCAGCTTCAGCAACTGATAGATCACCACACACCCGTGTACTTCAGTGTGGCAGCTGCTAACCTATTTCACACAAAGGGAACCAGGTAATTACAGCTGCTGAAGTGCCGTTCCCTCAGCAGGAAGTGCATTCAGATGTATTATCTGCTTTGTGCACCTCGAGCCTCTCATTGCTATTTTCTAGGACAGACTTACAAACATTCTAAAATGACGTCTGTAATTCTGTGTTTTGCCCCATTCTTCCCGCACGTCGTGTCTCTTTATCCCACCCTTGCTTCTCCTTACTTGGCACCTCCTGGGCTGTGTGCAGCACGCAGATAAGCAAGCCTTGGAGAGGCGTGCTGGAAAGGCGTTACGATCGGGAGCACCACACAGCCGGACCCGGTTGTGTCTGCAGCACATGCCTGCTTAGAAAGAGGTTAGGCTGAGGATGGCACGTACAGACTGACCTACCGATACTAATCTTCTCCAGCACATTTCTGCCCTGCAAAATGGGAAATAGCAGGAACCGATTTGCAGCTTAAGGAAAGGGATCTTTTCTGCATGATTTTGTGGCTCGCTTTCCCTCTTCTATGTTCAGGCTTTAGTTTGCCCTGGATGGTGTTTCGATCAGAGGCGGATTGTGATAACAAGAACTTTTGTGTTCAGAAGAGTTTAAAAAACACCAGCCTTTAAGTCTAACTACTAGACGCTGGAATATGAAGCTTCTGAAGTTTCTTAAGGAGTTTCTTCCCTCCAAGCAGTTGCTGTTGTTTTTTAAAGTACTGAAAGCACTTAGCAAAAGAGATTGTGGTTGATTTCCAGGTATTTGTACAATTCAGCCTTTTCTTCCTGTTTTATAAGCTTATTCCAGTGCTATCTAAGTGACCAAGCTAAGGAGCCATCTCTCTCTTTTAAGATTTATTTTTCTCCAAAAGCGTGTGCAATAAATCAAAGAATCACAGAACGTCTGAGGTTGGAAGGGACCTCTGGAGGTCATCTGGTCCCAATATCCTACTCTTGCTTTCTCCTTTTTCCCCTCAAAATCGTTCAGTTTTCAAGTGTCTCTGTTTTATTTTAACTTCCAACAGTATGAAAGACACATCTCGTATTAATACGAGAATCAAGCCTAGTGTTTTAGCTAAAAAACAAATCTAGTATAAAGTTAACACTAAAAATGTAGTGACAAGCATGCCAGCTGGCAGGCATGTCAGAAGTCTTCAGAAGGCGTTAACGTTGGCCTCTTCTGTTTGTGGCTGGAGTTTCTGACCCTCAGTCACTGACTCTATGGGAAGCTCTATGGGGAACGATGTAACAAATGTCTGATACGAAGCACAGATATTGAAGGACAGAACTGTGATTTCAGGATGTTAAAGAACGCAGAATCAAGGCAGCAGCCAGCACGATATCACAGTTTAACAGTTAAAGCTGTCAGAAGGACATTTTTGCTAGAGCCCCAAACTCGTGTGAGAGCGAAGTTTCGATGTGCTGCAATATAACGACATGAGATGGCAGCTTACAGAGCGCTTACAGAAACACCATAATCCTCTTACCCGTGACACAGGAAAAGAGAGCAGATTTATTTTGGAGGGAAGTGGATCTTCTCCCTTTGGACAGCAGTCCTGAATTGTTTGGTTCGTATTTTTCAGCAGTAATAAACATTTTATGCAACTCCGGATTTATGCCTTCTGGAATCATACGTGGGCTGTGCTGGTAAAAATGAAGCAGTTTGTTTCCTGAAATAGCTTTCTGGATGCTCCTTTTGTTACACTGGCTTTGATTGTAAGTCTGTAAAAGAAAGGAAAAGTCATATGTTGCTGAACTGCTTCTTCCACATGACTTGGTGATAAGCAAAAGAAGGCCCGAGTGTCTGTGGGGCTTTCCATTATGTTTTGTTCTGTCATGCAGTTTTCTTCCCAAACACAAATAAAATATGATGCAAGGGCCTGAGAACTCATCACATGCCCTATTCTGTGGACATGGTCAGTTAGATCAACACAACGGCATGTTCAAGTTCCTGAACTGCAAGGCCTTGACTCCACGTGCAAGTGCAGTTGTATTCCAGTTCCTGAACTGCAAGTTCAAGACCTGCCGCACGCCCCCACGTTATGGTAGCCGATTACAGAGCAGAAAGGAGCAAAAGGATATAGAGGAAAACAATAAAGCAGTAAAGTTGCACTGCAAATCTGATCATGATTACATTAAGAATAGCTTCTAAGGTCTTTTTTGTCCCATTTTACAAAGCTTCCAAACTAACATATCTAAGCCAATTGAAATTTGAATGCTCATTTTGTGCCTACATTCAAAGCAAATGTAACAAAAAGCAAAGAGGTGCTAAAGAACAGAGACGGTTCTTTCAGTTCCAAACATGCCTTAAAAATCCTCAAAATAAATAACGCCAAATATCAACTCAATACAGGATTCTTCTACTCCATAAGTAAATCAGAAGCAGGCACAGCACTTGAGAGAAAAAGAACCACGGCCCTTGCCTGGAGGAATTTACAATCTGCAATAGACATAGGATGATGTAAATTAGATTACATCAGGAAGAAAGGAGGTCAAACACATTAAGGTATAAGGTTATTTGTTAATATCACACGTGCCTCAAGTCCTTTTAATTACATCTCATTTCTATTGTGCAACAGAGAAACCAAGACGATAGAGAAACTACAGAAAGCAACCAGTCCCCGCTCTGCACGTCTCTTGATACATTTCCCTGAGCCTCTGCTGCAGGTCGCTGACGGGGACAGCACGCCAAGTTAAGCAGACTGAGTGCTCTGAGCACACCAAGCACGGCAGCTAAATTCTTGTGACAGATACCTTTGGAAACCGGGACTTGAAGAGGCAGACACAAGACGGTGCTCTCTGAATAAAACTGCAAGAGGTTAAGGGAGAACTTTATTAAACTGCCTTGCAGACACTCCAGTAAAGACTGCTTTTTAATCCTAGCACAGGTAAAAAGTCTTTTTATAGAACAATTTTCTATTACCAATTCCACTGCCTTACAGAATGGTTACTTTTCTGTTGCTAATCAGCATGGTTCCTTTGGCTGTGTTTCACAGGCAGTGTCAGCTTGGCCTGGCAGGAGTCTGAGAGGCCTTGAGCTCCTCAAGAACTCCTGAGCCCTCACCTTGGTGTCGGTTTAAATCTGCAGCTAGAAGCTCCCTTCCAGGCAAAGGCATGTTGAGCTGAGCTGTCACAAGACGTTAAAAAAAAAAAAAGCAATACACGACATGCCTGGGAACACAAGGAAAAGGCAGGACGTTGGAGGGGAACCCAGGGGCCTGACACAGCACAAGCAGTCAGGTGGCACGAGGCAGCCTGGTGTGTGGCAGCGAGCTGCCATGGGGAACCCAACTGGGGGGGAACGCCTGGGGAAATGGGGGCAGGAGCAAGTCAGGATGGCTTCTGTAACAAAAACTCTTATCTAACCCAACATTTCCAGACCTATGTTTTGCAATTTCTCCCAACAAAAATTCTTGAAAAACACTGTAATTGACTTCGGCAGGATTCTTTTGACACTCATTTAGAATTAAATTCCTACTACTTACAAATTTAAACCACAGGCACCACATTGATGGGAACAAATCAAACAGTAGGTAAGACTCTGCAGTCCTGGGCTTACACAGATCTCAGACCCTACTGGTACAAAACCTGACCAGACTGAGAACCAATCTAGCCAGTAACCAAAACCAAGATCAACGAAGAACAAAATCAATTCTCCACCAAAGCAATGCAGCACACCCTAAAAATGCCTGGCATTCCAAATGGGGTTGCATGATGAAAATGTACAGAGGCAGTATCGCGTTATCCTGCAAGCAATCTAACCAAAGGATGTCAAAGGGATTGCCGTGCCTCCTCCCACCGAGCACTGCCCTGCTTCTTCTTTGGGTCTCATCCAGCAGCTGCGCAGCCGCAGGGTGAAGCTGGTCAGTGTGCTGCTCCGGCTGGAGATCAGTTCCCCCACCTCACGACTCACAGCTTAGCTTTCCCCTGGTACATTTGTTTCCCAAGGGGCAGCCTGCGCTCAGAGAAGATTAATTATACTCTGAGTTGAGTGCTGAGGTTCAGGAATTTAGCAAAAGTAGATTTCCACTTAAGCTGATCTCTTCAGACCTCACACGCAAGCCTGCTACCACTAAGTACTTGTCTGAAAGCGCAGTGTCGTCAGCAGTTCAGAGAGAGACACTTAGAGCCCTCCGGCTGGCGGAGCTTCATTCCTCTCTCTTCCACAGACTGTTCCATAACCTTGGCAAAAATTGTTTTTTCTGCATCTCAGTTTATCATTTACAAAACAAGCACTATTAGCAGCAAAGCTTGAAGTTCTCAGCACTGAGGAAACACACATTTTCTTTTAGGCATAGTGGGCTATCGCACTTTCCTGTGGACAGAGAAGACGTTGCTAAGAGCACTCACGACTGCCACGACTTCTAATGCGCAGTACCCAGTCCTCTGGAACACAGTGAACAAGCCCCTCTGGTTTCCCAGCACGAAGAAAGCTTCACACTCACCCGCTCCTCCCGCCCTTGGGCGAGGATGACAACAATCCTGCCCTGCCGCCTGCGCCCCGTTCTGCCCATTCTCTGCACAAGGCGAATGGGGCTCTTCTGAGCATCAAAGCAGATGATGAGGTCCACTTCACCAATGTCTAAGCCTTCCTCTCCAACACACGTAGAGACGAGGGTGTTATACCCACCTTCGCGAAAGCGTTTTACCACCTGATGAAGAACAGATTTAATGAGTGAGCTAGAAAGCCTCACATACACACTTCGCATTTTTTCTAGGTTTATCTGGAAGTTGAAAAAGAAATAAATTTGTATTTTAAACCTACAAAACGCAGTCACTCTTTCTAAATTTGTCAACTACTTCATCGTGATTAACTAGCATGCAGCAAAGTTATCAATATGACCCTTCAATTCTAAAAGAAAGGGGAAAAAGCACGTCTCATTCAGACTCCAACCACAGCATACTTCCAAAACTCATCTTCCCAACTTTACAGTATTTTTTTATGTTGCTGAATCAAAGTTTAAGGATGTGTCTTATTTTTTCTATCTACAAGAAAAAAAATCCCCAAAGCAAGCAAGTATTTAAATATTTCCATAGATTTTCAAATATATAAAAGTTAGCATGTCTTAATATCATGTAAATGGATAAACTATTTGTATTTATACATCCTGTTCAGTGAGTATAACTTTGGATACTCTGAAAGCAATTGAGCTACGTATTTATTAACTACACTTGAAGTTTCAGTCCCTGCCATCCAAGCTGTATTAATACCCATACAATGATTTATACCATTAATATTCCTTGTAACTATTCTTGCTGCAAGTTTGATCTTCTCTTTACCTCAAGCTGTTCCTTTTGCGTGAAGCCTTTCGTGCTCTTTCCCGTGGAGTGGCCAACAAACGTCATTACTCTAACCACTGGCTTGAAGCGGGAAAGCATTTCTGCAATTTCTTGCACGCTATCCCGAAACGACGAGAAGATCATCACTCTGGTATCCTCAGCGTTCACAGACGTACTTGCAGTCATGGTTTGATCTGTTCAGGTCAAAAAAGTCAGAAAATACATGATTTTAAAACGATTGCCAAAAAACGTGAGGACAGGTCACCCCACAAGTCGCACATTCACAGCTCTCACCTGACTTGACAACTAGAAGATTTTATCCAAGTATATGGCATTTTGTTCTTTTTAAAGAAATTTTCTTTAAAATGTATTAAAAAAACTAAACATATATATATATAGTAGAGAAAACTGTTAATTATGAGCCCCTCAGCCTATTTAGACAAACCTTTTAACTCCCAGAAAATGCTCCTAGATATCCCTGCTTTACCAATTCCTCTCTGGAATCAAAGCAGCATTCAAATTTTGGAGGATTGACACCAGCTGTAGTGAGTATGTCCTGTATCTGAGGAACTCTTATTCGTGTTACTTCGAAAAGCTCGGGTTTGATGGCATGTGCCTTGAAATAATGTGTAAGATGACTTCTTTCACAGAGGGTTTGAGGTGAATTTTGAGTATTACTGAAGTGGCCAGAGTAAGACAAAGACAGTGACATTGCAGGTGATATGGGGGCCATCTGTCAGGGCCAGCAACCCGTCCCAGCGAAGGCCTAGGAACGACACGGTGCGTATGATGCAGTACTTTTGTCCAGAAACCAGGCCACCGGAACACCGATAGCACGTGTTCTATATAATTTGCCACCCTGAGCAAAGTGACAGGCTATGCATTCTAGAGTAAGTGCAGGTTGGGCATACCCTGCTTGCACCAGTTGTATTTTTCTCCTCCTCCAACTTTATTACCAACACCATTGTTCTGTATCTGTTTTTGGCACAATCCCATGACCTGCACAGTGATAACACTCAGTAGTACCTGTCCTTGCATTGCAATACAACTTAGGTGCTGCCACTGCCTCCGTGACTTATCCAAAACCAGACTGAGAAAATTCAAGATACTAGCGGCCCATAATCAATCTAATAGGTAATCCAGGTATGGGAGATTAGCTGGGAGAAGCTCATTATGCTGAGCCAACGCTTCTTTAGAGCTGGCCAGAATGTCTTCTTGAACTTACCTGAACTGTGGTGCGTGCATCTCACAAGGCAGGGGCAACAGCAACACGAACAAGAAGCTCAGACTAAGCCTGGGTGCTTCATCACTCAGAAACAGATCAGAGTTTGCACAGGCAACCTGGCACTGCTCCTCTGCGTCCTCATAGGAGATTTCATTTCGAAGGGAGGAACAAGAGCTCGTGTTGTTCCTGACATGGGCAGTGACTGCCATTACTGATACAATCCCTTCCTTCTTAAATGCAGGACTTGTCAGTGAAAATGTTTTGCTGAAGCAGTGACTGGTTTTAAAAATTAAACGGGCATGACCACAGCAATTTATGAAACCGAGTAGTTCAGTAACGCTTAATTGGGATGAAGCAGCCGGGTTCAGGAGTTTTGCTTGCTCCTATTGTTTCCCTAGAGATATTATGCACTTGGACAAGCTCCCTGAAACAGACGCTGGATGTATCTTCCACTGCTCACATAATGGTTTAGGCTTATAATTCAGAGCCTTCTGACAGAGCAAAGATACATGCAATTATGTTTGGAATCATAATAAATACTCAAATTTATCTGTTTTATTGACAGACTCATGGCAAATTCTTGTCTGGAGGAGGGAGAAATCAGGACACGGGTGTGTACCCTCCTCATTTAGAGTCCCAAACCAGAATTCAGGGTGTACCTACTTGTGTACATGCGGATTCAGAGTTTACTTCCAAGAAAAGTAAGGGTAGAAATACAGGTTTGGAGTTAATGCTCAGAAGGTATCATCAAAGATGCTATGACACAGTGAACAACGTGGCAAATAAATAAAATCACAGTGTCAGCTGCCCGGTGGCTTTGGGTTGGAGATGTATAAGCTTGTGATCAGACTGTGAATTGTAAAGGGCTTTCTGGCCTTGCCTTGGAAACAAAGATTTCAGGATCGGTTGTTTGTACTTGCTTTAAATTTAACTACATGCTCCTGGAGAACTGGTTCCAGGACACGGCTTTGTATTCCCCACGGCCTTGCTATGCCTGTTAGTGACTAGGGTAAGGGCAGCTAGAGGGAACGGGGCAAGGAAGGACAGCAAGACAACCTAACGCACCCGGCTCAAGATAAGACTACACGTTACCATAGCTCGCCCATTTTGCTAAATAATATCATATATTTCTTCCTGCACAGTCACTGTAATTCTGTATTTACAACAGTAAAGATTTATGGTGGATGCCTACTAAATGTTGAGGTTCATGCACACACACAAACCACAAAATCTAAGCAGCTGAACACTAATTAAATTACCTGTTAGCAATATTAACACATACATCTGACCAACACTGCAAGGAAAAATACACAGGGTGGGATTCATACGACATAAAATCCAAGCTAACTAAAGAAGACGAAGAGTATTAAACACAAAACTTTGTGAGAGTAACTCCAGTGCAGAATGTAGAACCTGAAAAGACAAGGCAATGCAAACAGCACAAGATTTACAAGAAACCACACAGAGGCACCGAGGGAAGCAGGGAGAACAGACAGAAGTATGGAAAGGACAACAACAAAATCACAAAGAAAGAAAGCTATTTGATAACATGCATTTGGAGCAATTTGATAAAATGCATTGGGATGTATTGCAAACAAGCAGAAAGAGAAATGAGGAAGCTTAATGTTGCCTACTAGAAAGCAAATATAATTTCCAGTGTATTCTGAGAACCAAGTATCTAAGACAGAAGGAAAAAAAAGAAAAAAAAAGAGCTTAAGAGCTGGGCAGAAATTATTTGGGCTTCACAGATGAAAAAGACACAAACATGGAAAAAGTAAAGAAGCAGCAAAACAAATTATCGTTATTGATGTCATTATTCCCCAAACAACAATTGAATCAAGAAGCCAAAACCTCCTAAAACCAGAAAGGTTGGAATGATTCAGAGTATTTTGATGCACAATCTCATGCCACAGTATGGCATATTTTTGTTTCCCCTTTCAGTCAAGACAAAAAAGAATGGGGAAGAGATCAATGCAGTAGAGGGTTTTCCATTTCAAACGGATGCCTCTGTGTTTGTCATTCTTAGCAGCAGGCTGGGTGCTCGACCTGTCCACACAGTCTTCATGTGTTTTAAAGGAGAGAAGGAAGTGAATTTGCAATAAAACTGTCTGCCACATAGAAGAGATGGAACACAGGGAGTGCTGAAAACGTATGTTTTGAACGCCATTAAAAAATATTTCACATTTATGTGTAGCTCATAGCAAATTGTAATATTTCCCCTCGTGCCTATACGTGTATACAAAAATGATCAGAAGTATGGAATAAAAAATGCTTAGTGGCAGCGAACTTACAAATTTTCTCCATTCTCAAATCCTGATCGTAGAACTGATTCCACACTTCCCCCTGCAGCTGTTTTGCTATCCTGTTAGGCAAAATCCTAGATGAACTGCATTACTTTTACATAAAGATGCTCTGTTGACAGAAACTCTGGCATAAAGAGCTGCAAAGACCACCACGTATGAAACAGTGAAACAACATTAAGCGTCGGGCAAAAATGAAACACGAGAAATTTCTTTCAAAGGTCTTTTTGCCCCCAAGAATACATTCTGATTTCAGATAAGCATAAGTATCCATGTGCTAGCAGTAGTAATACATATTTTTTGTAGCAGTCAAAGTCTCAGTTTGGTGTTTCAAGAGAGAACCAACGAGACAAAAGCGATGTCTGTGTGAGGCAGCCCACTGTCACACATTTGAAGCTGCCGCCCTTCAAGGACTTAAATGGCATTTCAACTCTCTGTTACAGGGTTTTTCCAATTCCTCGTGAACATCCGTGAACCGAGCAGGTAATTCTCACAGAAACCCAGGCTCGTGTACTACATCACAGCCAGTTAATTTACCTAGGCACAACATTGATCTGCGTGCTCTCCCTGCAACAACCACGCTCACATCCAAGCCAGCGGCATGCAACCAGCTGCCCCATTCCCAGAGAAACGGAGAGATTCGGAATGCTTCCGTGTCTCTGCCTCAGGTAAACAATGCATCTTAAGCATAATTACCCAATTACTGGTAGCATCCTCATATTTATATACAATGTACAAAACATTCAGTTTGTAGAAGCAACACTTTATGCAAAGTCCGTGTGGCTACATGAATTAACACTCTCACTGCAAATTATAGCTCTAAACCAATCTGTATTAAATTTACTCCTTATAGATGTCAATTTCCAGACTTCTCCAAAGACAAGTTGTAAGAGAGACAGAAATAATAAGAACTGAGGGCTTGTTTTGTTTGTTTGTTTTTAAATATTCTTTTTTTTTTTTTGAAGTTACAGGACAAAGAGGGACTGCTTTGCTACCATAATTTTTCAACACTGTAAGAATAATTAGTGTCCAAAAGATATTTAAGAGGATATTTCAAATTAGGATAGAAAAGAGTAACCTTTTATTCATCTACAATCACTTTAGAAGTTAATTTCACTAAATACAATTTTGTAATTTAAAATGATCAAAAAGCATATTTTCCTTTAACAAATATTTTGTCTTTGTTCCTTGAGAAATGATACGTTAATGTCAGTTGACTTATGTCCTTTCACAACCTCTTTTTTATCTCCGTTTTATCCTTAAGCTCCATAAATACATGGCATCTGACTCTGCGAGAGAGAACAGTTCATGGTAGCCCTAAACTGAGAGCTGACTTCCAGAACCAATTCTGTGGCTATGAAAATCGGGGGACACAGCACCAGCAGCAGCACTGCCATTACTGGGCAGGTCCTGAGCCCTGGCACGGGCTGCCCAGAGAGGGAAGTCTCCTTGGAGGTCTCCTGCAGCTGCCTGGACGTGGGGTTGGGGTTGGGCCAGAGGCACCCAGGGCTGCCTCCAGCCTCAGCCATTCTTTGACTCTGTGAAAGCAGCTGACTATCACGGCTTGACTAAGCAGTTAGAACAGTTTATATCAAATTACTATTAGCAACTTACAAACTGTTTGTCTTAAATTGTTATTGTATAGTTTTTCTAAAGAGGACTTTTGCACACAGAAGATGACAGACATGTAAGACAGTAAAGAAGCACTTAACAAACCAGGACACAAATCAGCAGGCTCTTTTACTCGTTCTCACTGACAGTTCCAACTGGTCACTACTTCTCCTTTGAAGTGTTGGTACTTACCAGAACATTTCATCTTCCAGGATTTGAAGTGTTCTATTACTATTTCCTCCAATTTCCTTAATTTTGGATGACTGTAAATAAATTCCTTTTTATTTTCCAACACTGAAAAAGACATAAAGCAATTAAAGATACAAGTCATGTTGCAACAAGCATCAAGATTCTCTGAATTCTGTTTCCTCCCATCATAATTCTCCAAGTTAGGCATACAAATTCCTGACAGTAGTCCTAATTACATTCACCTAAACAAAAACCTCAGTGAAATACTTACAGAAGCACGTTTATGAAAGCCAGTTTATGAAAACGTGCTGTTACTTTTGGTAGTCACATTGTTAAAACTATGCAGTCAAATACTATTTTAACCTTTCATTTTAAATCAAATTAAAAACTTCAAAGATGCAAAACTCATTTGAAGGTAGTTAAAACCACTGAAAGATGATAAACAAAAAATAAAGAGTCTGAGGAAAACGATCTTGAATAAAGAATATTAGCCAGGTGTATCAAAATGCATGGCCTCTCCATCTACAAGCTATGCAGAAGTATTTGCTGTTTCACTTAAACAAAGAGTGAATATTCTGTCCCTCAAGGGGAAATACTGACCTGTTCTACTCTTGCAAAGATTTCCATTTGCTGAAGTCTGATGTGTGTCTGAAAACATGTCTCTAAGCTGCTGGTACAGCCTCATGAAGTCCTCATTACGACCAAGTTCATTCTTCGTACGAGTAAACCCTTTGTAAAAAGTTTAAATACCTTAGCATTCAGTCTCCATAGCGAATCTCATTTTTGCTATCCAAAAGATCAGCTTCTCACAATTAGTAAGCTCCTTTAAAGAGCTACAAGGTACACGGCAGCTTTAGAAAATGTAACAAACATTGTTTAGATCCATGTTTTCTCAAGGAAGACTCCTTTACAGATTTTAAAGAAGAAAACTATTTGTATAAACCTAAGCCTGGGTCCCATAGGTAAACTGAAACGTTCTCCATCGACCATTTAAGCAACAGAAAAGCCATCCAATGCAGGAATTCTGCCAATTACTCAAAGAAAAGGGAGCCTAATTGGAAAGCTAAAATTAACAAGGTTCTTGAATGATTTTACGACAATACAGAAAATAATTTTGCTCTACTCAAGCCAGAGACGAAATGTACCAGAACCAGTACAGAAAAACTACTTGTTCACCTGTCGCCTTTCAATAGCAGACGTGAATTTAAAGAATCTGAGAAGCTAGGGAATATGTGAAGGTGCTTAGGTCTAACGAGAGCTCTGTACCATCGGAAATATAAAAATCTGTGCAAGCAGAAGTAGAAAACTGTAGAAATGCCAGATGCAAAAAAAACACAAGAAGTTACTAGGACACGCAAACTACAAATATATATTCGGTAGATATTCTGTAACATACAGCATGTACTGTTCTCTTTGGGTTCTGACATCGGACAAAACAGCGATGTTTTAATTAGGCAGAGCTTTAGGCAAAGTTGTTGTTTTTTAAGCTGCCCTCAGCCACGCAGCCAAGTGACATGCATGCAAAGCAAAATGAAGCAAGAAACCTCAGAGCCACACCACAGCGTATGCTGAACAGCTGAAACATTCCCCTCCCACATCCAGCCTTCAGAAGAAACCTGCAGTTCGACTGACACTGCCAAGTGGAAATTTCTCCCCTCAGAAGGCTGTCAGTAGCAAACCAGCTCCGCAAGACAGCAACGACAATGCACCAGGTCTAAAAATGACTGGAGAACTACAAAAGCCTCACGACATTCAGTGGCAGAATTAAGAAAAATAAAGTGAGGCCAGAAAAGAAAATATGATTGCATCAGTGTATGAGGTCATTATGTACCCACATCTGGAACAGTGCACAGAGTTCCCATCATCTCATTCAAGAAAATTTTTAAAAAGTACAGAAAAAGCCACTAACAGTTACAGCTTTCTCAGTGAGGAGAAGTCGCACAGCTGGGACAGAAATTCTGGTGTGATGTATCTAAATTTGTAGTAGCCTGGCAAAGATGCTTAAACCTCATGCAGACATTTACACTATTTTTGGTATAGGGGGGAGCTAAATAACGGAGGAATTGCTTTGCAAGACCAAACAATTGCTTCAGAAGAGCAGACAGTTTATTGGATTAATTGCTTAAATGTTTTTCCCTGTCTCTTCTATGACATTACTGCCACTTACTGTGTTCTGTTCGTTCCTTATTTTCCCAAAACCGCTGCCATACACACACACACGCTTTCCCAAATACACGCTGTCTGTAACACTGAGTTAACGTTATTTCCAATAGGAACGAAGAGAAACCAAGTACCAATTATGTCTGCAATCCACTCACTATACTAACTGTTTTGTGCAAAACTAGCCAGACAGATGAAGTAAATTAAATGAGGAGGAGTGGGGACAAAAGGAAGGATGAAGACATTCACCTTTTGTTCCATCCATAATTCCACAGAGGTAGATAAACAATGACCGCAATCCCATTTGCAGCAGCAGCTCATAGCCATGATATAAACTGATACAAAGTGCAAAATCGCCTTCGATTATGCCTTGTTGTATCCCCTGCGAAAACAAAACAGACTCATCACTGAATTAGGGCGATGATAAGCAGCAGGAACCACGCTGCGATTCTCATGACTAAATCAAGATTAACATCGGAGAGACAGAGCCAAAGAACGATCTGGTGCACATCGAGCCGTCAGCCTACCAAAGTTCTGAAGCAGGTTACAGAATTCTTAATCATCAGCGAAGGCAATCTTTCTCCACCTTTCAAGCTACCTCAAAAATACTTGTCTGATCTTCTAAGATTAGCTCGCTACTTTCCAATACAGCAGCATTCAAAACTTGTCAGCTGAGCCATCCCTCGGTATTTGGCAGAGAGAGAGATTTCTGGCATGGCTACACAGGTGACAGAATTTAAGTCAGGAAAATGGTCTCGCCTGCTGTGAAGTGCATTTGCCAGTGTCTTCTTTAAGGTACACTGACTTTTTTTTTAAGGCAATACTCATTTTTAAGTTTAAAAAATGTGAACACTCCAAGACCCTCCAGGACAAATAGGTACACTAATGTAGCTTTGAGGGGAAAGTGGCCATCGTTAAGTACACTGTAAATTCTCAAAACAGCTGCAGTTTGGAAAAGAAGTTGCTCACTTTTTCATTAACTCTCCTATATCAGCATGAAGAAATGTAGAACGAGTAGGCCTGTTTTATTCCAAGGCTTAAACAGAATGTTACAATGAAAACCTAACTTAACATGTATCAAAAAAGTTTGTAAATTATGAAGTATTACTATTTATTCACTCCTTTAATAACATGAAATAGGACATTTACCATGTTTTGTGAGGAAGGGTTTTTTCTGTATTGGTCTCTTGCTAGAATTATCTGGTACTTCGTGAGGCTGGGAATATCCCGCCTTGCTAAAACTCCCATCTTAATCAGGCGTCCAGCAAATGATTCTAGCACCTGTGAACAGAACAAATACGTAAGAGATGTCAAGGTCAGAACATTTAGCCCCTTAAAATAACTTTGTTTTTACACATCTTGCACAATGGAACACAAGTTGCTCATTTATTTTACTTGAAATGCAGAATTTTTCAAAACACGCAGTACTGATTTCTGACTAATTCGCTTTGGCAGGGGGGTTGGACCCGATGATCCTTCAACCCCTACAATTCTGGGATAACTCTGTGATAACTGTGATAATTCGTTGCTGTACCAGATGATGAGCTGGTGCTCTGCCTCACCATCAGGTTCTCTGCTACCAGCACGAGAACCAGCTAACTTACAGATTTTTTTCTCAGAGCAGAGCTATCACAGCTTGGTTCCCTACAGGTTTGTGCCCCCCATGCTGTATACAGACAAACACCAAGGTAACCCTACACCATCAAATAACTGAGAAGTGGAAACGCACACGGTGCGTTTGTGTTGGCACATGTACTGATGTGGCCGAAGGGAAACCGAACAGGACAGGTAACGAGCTCTCGAGTTCATGCTGCAGCTCCCTCACGTACTGGTAACCGACTTCCATGCCTTCTCAGCCTCTAGTACACTTGTAGGCATACACGTGTCTCCACGATGCCCAAACTAGTGCAGCAAATAACCAGCCAGAGGTTAGAGACATGCCTGTGGAAGGGGTGGGAGTGGGAGAAGTGGCACGGGATGAGCACTGTGCGGCCGGGCCCCATCTCCCTCAGCCGCCATGCCAGAAGACAATTTGTTTTTATACATCACATGTACCTGCTTTCCACAGCGGTGAAACAAGGGAACTGACCTGCACTAATTCATCTTAATCCTGTTTTTCCTCTTTGTTTCTCAGCCTCAGGTGGTCGGGATTTTTTTTCACAGGCTTAGTTTTGCTTGAGCGCTAACTCTGTAATAATTGGAGTAATCAGATTTGTTCCATAAAAACGACTTACAATCTGTTGGCCCACTTGGCGAGCAGTACCAAACCCACCACTACAGCACAATAACAAGCCTCTCCAAGGGCAGTCCTGACTTAGTTTGACAGCAGATAGTTCCCGAGAGCCGCTCACACGCACACGGTGCTTCCCAAGGTCTCCAGGCGCTTTGTCCCCAGCCCAGCTGAACAAGCCCCTTGCCCCCTGTTCTTTCAGCCTACTGAAAATCAAGTCCAAGGGAGCCAATGAAAACAGGTCTAAGTTTCAGGCTTCACACCATATATCTTCAGCTGCTGAAGACAAAATGCCCTAGCACGAAAAGAAAAGCGATTTTAATAATGCAATGCGTGTCTAAACACTAAGTAACGCCACTCTGTTTGTGACAACCTCCTCATGCAGGCAGTGTGCAGGCACTCATGCTGGGCTTTTAGAGCCCGTTCAGATGCACAAATATTATTAAAGACCACAGTCTGTGCATACCCCATCCATGCGATGGCAGCTCAGTTTAACTCCTTCTCTCCACTTGCTTTGATTGTTTTTGCAGTTTTGTACCGCGTTAGCTTCTTACCGTGCGTACGGTGCCTACATGGCATGAAGCGGTAAATCTGGAGAAAAGGGGGTGGGAACGATTGCCACCATCAGCTACAGTCGCACTAATCCCCAAGAGAATCAAAAAATGAGCAGAGAACTTTGGAAGGGTGAAGGAAAAACCAGGAAAGCAACAGCTAAACTGAGACAATGCAGCGGGGAATTTCCACACGGCGGGCCCCATGCCTGCAGACCTTTTAAAAACAACTCGCTGGAGTCGGCCCGCTAAGCAGATTATAACAGATAAAGGCTGCTGAGAAATAATAGAAATGAAGCCTGAATTCTGCATACTCTGGTGCACCCTGGGTCGCCCTGGGCCTTCGGACGGGGTACCAAGTCTCACGCAGCGTGCCACGTGCAGCCGAGGAGAACGCGGCCCAGGCGGGAGGCAGCAGGCGACGCCACGAGGGCCCCGTGGCCGAGGGGTGCCGTGGGGGGCCAAGGGGTGCCC
This sequence comes from Nettapus auritus, assembly GCA_011076525.1. Taxonomy (NCBI): domain Eukaryota; kingdom Metazoa; phylum Chordata; class Aves; order Anseriformes; family Anatidae; genus Nettapus; species Nettapus auritus. Next base: position 1,095,371 of record CM021769.1, on the reverse strand, counting down.
AGGGGTGTTGAGGGGTGCCCAGGGGTGCTTCTGGAGGCTTGGTGCGGCCTCCTGGGGTGCTTGGTGCCTGCCTCCAGGCTGACTTCGCCCCCAGGCCGGCTTCGGCTTCGGGCCGCCTGCCTCACGGTGTCCCGCGGCCCCGCGCTGCCCAGCGAAGCGCAGTGAGGAGATTCTGCCCCACAGCATGCCTTCTAATTAAGACTAGAGGATAAGCAAAGACCAACTGTAGAAACTACAATGTTGTCTGTTGTCAAGAATTTCTAAAGGAAAGGGAAAAAAAAAATCAACTGTTTTTTTAAATATGGCCAAAACCATACATCAAGCCAGGTCTAAACACAAGAAACTATCTTCTCTGGCTTGATTTAGTCTTAGGAGATTAAAGTTCAAAACATTGTCTTTCACCACATTGCTGTTACTGTTTTTAAATCTGGCCTGTATTTGATGAGCCACTTTACAAGGAGAAAGGCAGAAACGTCTGTGCCAGCTCCTAAGAAAATGTACTTAAAACAAAAAATGTTTGCCCAGCAAGGGATAACTGTGTTTTCTGTTTTAATGGGATACCGCTGAAACAGCACTTTTCCCTCCCATCAAATCTTACACAGTTCAGCGATGAGGACACTTGAGGAGCTTAAGATCAAGCTTAAACTATGTCTCAAATAGTGGAAATGGAGTCTGTCTCCGAAAAAAAATGTTTCTTTATAAAACAAAACGAATGCTTTCATTAAAAAGTAAAGCCCACGTAAGTGTAATATCTCAGCACTGGTTCATTATTTCCTACTTTTGTTGCATAACTTTTTTTTTTTTTTTTAATTTCCATTACTTGTATTTTTATGTTTCATCTCTTGACCTGGTTTATAACATGTAAGAAAATTGTCACCGTTTGCTCAGTGCACACCCCTGTCTGATTTAATCATCCTCTGCAAAACAAACCCAGGAAGACTGTTATGAAAGACAGCAGGATCCAGTCACCTGGAGCTTGAAAACTAATAGGGAGCAGTAAACATAACCTACTTAGAAGGGATACAGAAACAAGCACTACTCAGAGTGATTACATTTATCTTGTCTCCATACCTTTATTTTAATTAAAAAGAAAATACTTTTAATTAAAAAGAAAATACTTCTGGAAAGTCTCCTCATCATTTCCAAAACATTCACATGTTACATTACCTGTTTAAAAACAGAACTGTAGAATTCATTTAAATTATTTTTTAGTAGGACTAATGACTTCTAGCTTGCTAAATGCAGTTTAGAGAGCTGGCAGATTTACTACCAATCTATTAAAGACAGCTGGTAAAGCTGTCCCACTAAACTTGCCAAGAACACAAAGGTTTTTGCTGAACAGGATACCTGCCCAGCAGCTCACACTGCTTTCAGAATCACATATCTGAAGTTGGCATAACACCTCCAGTTTGGGGCTACAGCACGCACTGGGACAAAACGTGCACTGTAAGTTGAACTGGGAAGGCAAAGAGCTGTTCACTGTTTCAGCTACATCTCGCTAAAAACTGCTATTAATTTGTTTTCTCCTTGCACAATAAAAAACAAAGACTCTCAGCAAACAAGCTTGCCTCGTTATTTCACTGCAGATTTGCAAACATTCCTTGCCACACAGGAAAAAAATGAATTTCATCGCCTGTGCATAAATAACTTTTGTATTGCATTTCTTACAAAGAAGAGAATGATTGATTTGAGAGAAACCAGGCTAAGCAATCTGCATCTTCACAAAACAGACGGAAAAGGTCTCCTTGTACTTATTCCCTCACATCTACGGGCATCTCTACGTGGCAGGAAGTTCTCCACAGCTCTCCAGACCTCGACAGGTAGACCTCACCGGTTTTATACAGTCGCGTTGTACCTGAGATGCCATTTTGCTTCCTCTCCTTCCCCTATTTCCCACCTCACCCAGCTCCAGCATGTTCCGTACACAATTTGCCACACACCACTTCCAAACATGCTGTGGCAAACACAGAACCGATGTGCAAGGCCATGAGACTGCATTGTGTGACGGAGTGAACATCATGCCTACGGCTGTGCGGGGATGTTAGCATGGCCCACACCAACACGCTGCTTTCATTTAACACACAACCACTGAAACCAGGAGAAGCTCCAGAACACAAATACAGACTTTTGTTGTTGCTGTGCGCCACATGGACGTCATATTGTTCCCACTCTCCGCTCCGGATTAACAATTTTTCAACACAGAGAGTGAAGAAGGAAAAGACGAGACCTGTCACAGGCTCAGACCCTACAGTCCGTAGCTGGAAACCAACTTCAGCAGGTGTACTTATCCTAGGTCTTCAGAAAAGTGTTGTGATTGCACATGGACGAGAACAAAATGGCTTGGCAGGAAGGCAAAAAGGGCCTTCTGTGGCTGTGTTCAGTTTCTGCCTGCCACACCTCACGTCTGACTGAAGGAGTCCTGAGACTCCAGCAGAGGCCAGGAGGCTTCGGAGCCCTGCAGAGGCCAGGTCAGTCTTGCAGCTGCAGCAGCGTCTCCCGAAGCACCCGGGCAGCTCACGTGCACCCTTTTTGCTGACTGTAAGGACACTTCAGGTACACAGAGTACATAAACTCTACGTACAGAGCGAGAACAGGTCATTGTAACATTCGATGAAACCCCTCAAATCACAGTACAGAGCATTGAAGGAAAGAAGACAGAGGACAATTACTAGCACGTGCACAAAAAAACAAGTGCACACGTTTATGACAGAACACGGGTGAGAAAGGCACCAGAAGCTACTACTGTTAGCTTCTGTTATTCTCTCTGTACAGCTTCAGAGTTGCAATTACAGACAAATGAGCTCTAAATGCAAGGGAGAAAAGTGCCTTTGTGTAAGCTTTGCACTGACATATCCTTATCTTCCCAATGATGAAAATACAACAGCGATGACACAGGGGTACAGTGTTTTTAAGAGAATCGTTTAGGTCTCCAAAATAATACCGATCAACACAGTAATCCAGCTCCTCTGGAAATGTCCTTGTCAGTTTCACATTGACTCATTCAAACACCTTGTGGTCTTGCCTTCCCCAGGAACGTGTTACACATGTAACATATACTATTTTTCCTCGGAAGCTGGTATTATTCACAAAAAAGATACAATATTTTGTTGTCTTTTACCATCTTGTTCTATGGCAGCATTTCTCACTTCTTAGAAGTTACAAAAAAAGGCCTACAGACTTTACTTGTCAATTAATTTCACTGAGAACATTTTTCCTCAGTTACTTGAGATTTTATACAAAGAAATGACATTTCTGTATAAATCTGCAGTTCAACAGGAGTCAGTGCCGTCACTTTGCCACATGACAGAACGAAGCATCTGACTGCAGATGCTTTGTGTCCTCATTTTGCAAGGCTGAATATTTGTTTCTTTTTTCCATTCAGAGATACAGCCTGCCAGGAAAGCACCAAGAACGCAGCACTAACAAAATCATATTCTGCAAAGAGTGACTGCTTATAAACCAGCAGTTACACACAAACTTAACAAGTTGAGGGAAAAAAACAAATACAAAAAAATCAGCCTTGTTCACCTCCAGGAATAGCCAGGTGCTCCAGCAGTGTCTAGACACGGAGCATCACACATTTTCAGTGCTCTGTCACAGGCAGCACTTTTTACATAATTACTAAGCATGTCAGAAAACAAAAGCCACAGGCAGTTATCTGTGATGGTTGATCTTTAAAACAGGATCTTAAACTCCTACCAGCCTCTTTCTTACAGCAGCTATTTAACCTCTAAAAAACGCTTGACCAAAAGAGTTGGAATTGTTGAATCGTTGCAATTGTTAATTCTGTTATAAAGTGTCAGAATCATTTCTGCAGGATAGGCAGAGGAGGCCTCTATGCATTGACTCAAAAAGTCAGTTCTTAAGATTAACATTCCCCAGAAGAAATCACCAAGAGCCAGGATGCCCTCACTTAGTAGCAGCAATCCAACTTCCCAAATTATGTGGAAAGTTCTTTACCCAAAAAACTAGTTAGTGTTTGCACTGTACTTGAGTCTCATCCGAGACGTCACCTGTGATGTGACCAATTCATACCGTGACTTTTCACGATACCTGCCCACAGCCATGTCGCTGCCCCATGAAGGAAGCTCGGTAGCATCTTTGTGAGAGGTCTGATAGCTGCCATAAGATGCAGTCCACTCCAGCGTGTTCTCAACGAGGCTTGCACTTCTGCATACTAAGTAGTTGACCATGAAATCAAATCATCAAGCACACAATCAAAATACTTAAGCAGGCATCATCTCCAAGCATTTGTCAAGGACGTAGGTGAGTTTCAGACCAGCAAGGAGCCTGTGATGCCCATACGCTGCCTACAAATAAGAGGCCAAGCAACCTCACGGTGGAACCACCTGCTTCATTTAGTGCAACCAATGCACTCCACTTTATTTAATCTAAGGCAATTAATACTTTGTTGGCACACCAAGATGAGCCCCTGGGATTAGAAAAGTGAGCCTGGGAGACGCTGATCAGACACGGCGGTGTGTGTGTGAGGAATTCGGTGCCACATCACAGCGGCAGCACTTACATCCCTAATCCTTGTTTTCCTCCTCTTGCAGGCATCTCAGCGGTGTATGGGTGCAATCTGTTTTCCTACTGAAAATTCGGAATCCTGGAGGCTTTCCTCTGCTGCCTGAGGAAAACGGACCAGCAAGCTTATTTCTTGTGAAGACAACTAGAAACAGAGCCGCGCGCTCTGGGGGGACCCAGATTCGGTCAGATCCTGCCCCACGTAACAGGGCTGCTCACGTACCCCTTCTCCCAAAGGGGAACTTCTCCCCTCATCAGTGCCAAAACGACACGGCTGTCGCCTTCCAAAGCTGGCCCTTCCACAACAAAACGGCCCCGGGCTTTGCTCACCCAGCCGCCCTCTGTCCTGACAGACCTTGCGGCCGGCGCTGAGCAGAGTGAAAGCCGTGCCTTCCGGGCACGGCTCACGGGATAACGCCACAAGGAAGGACCGACAGGAGATGAAGAGCAGCGGGGAGGAATATAAAAGAAGAAAGCCACCTCTCGGCGACGACGTGTGTCCCCACACACACCTGGAGCCCGCCCCCGTCCCGCCCCGCACAGCGCAGCCTTCATAAAGCGCCGCGCCGCCGGCAGCCCCGGCAGCCCGGCTCGGCTCGGCACAGCCCGGCTCGGCTCGGCACAGCCCGGCTTGGCACGGCACAGCCCGGCTCGGCACCATGGAGACGGGCGGGTGCCGGATGAGCGGCGCGGAGCCGGGCGGCCCGGCCGTGATCACGCTGGAGGAGCTGGACGGCATGGCGGAGGAGAGCCCCGACTCGGCGTACCACAGCAACGGCAGCAGCCTGGAGGAGGAGGCGGCCGAGCGCATGGAGGACGAGGAGCAGGAGCGGCTGCTCAGCTACTGGCAGAGCGTGGGCAGGGGGCACCAGGTGGACGTGCCCCGCGGTAAGAGCCGGCCGGGGGCTGGGGGGGACCCGCCGGCAGCCTGAGCTGGGAGGTGACGGGGCCGCTCCGAGCCCCCGCGGCCATCCCGCAGACAGGGGCGGTTTGGGGCTTGAGGTGGAAGGGGAAGGCTGCAGGGAGCCAACAAATAATGGGCTTGGCCTTGCCTTTTGACGGTAAGCCTCCGTGGCTTATCTTATTAAGTGGCTTCTTTTCAATTTCGAGAAAGATGGGAGACTCCCCAAGGCTGTAGCAGGTCCCGTCACCCTCAGCAAGCAGCAGCGCTGAGGGCAGGCTGACCGCAGCACGGGCCGAGGAGCTCTGCTGCTCCTAAGTCCTCCTCACAGAGGCTGGGAAGCACGAAAGCCTTGCACAGACTGCCTCGGGCATGTCAAATGCATCCCCTGATCCTTCAACTCCTCCTAGGTTCCTACACAGCAGAGAGGGAACAGCCTCATTTTGTGCCTCTGTTTCATGCCACTTTGGAAGTCCCACCTTACCTTTCTAATGCCTTAACAAGGAAAACCAATGACCCTTTGGGTACTAAGAGCAGCAAGCTCAGTCTGAACAGCGTTCACTGCCTTGCCCCCTGGGGGTGTCCGAATGCGCAGCACCAGGCACAGCCCTGCTGCTCCCTGCTCCCGCTCACAGATCGCAGCTCCACGCCCGGCATCCTCCTGCCCTGCAGGAATTCTGCCCAGGGACGAGAGGGTCCCTGTCTAAGGCGTTAAGCAAGGCCTGAACACACAGCTGTGAACCGGCCCCTTAGGAGGAGCTCTGCACAGAAGGAACAAGATTCCTTCCCACAAAACGACGTAGAAGTGTCCATGCCTTCTTTAACTGGGATTTATTATGCAGGGGATCAGGTTTGGCAAATGTCAAAAGTAGTATTTTTACCCCATTGTGGCTGCAATATAATAAAAGGCTTCCTTTGTAGCGTTAGGGCAGGTAGTACAAAAATCACAATGCAAGACTTCCCTCAGTGAAGTCGGGACATGTCAAGAGAGGATTACACCTCAACTAGAAGTAAGAGTTCATCAGCCCTGCATACGCGATCTATTTACAGTGCAAGTTAACTTCATCCATGTTTAGTATTCAGCCTCAGACATCCACAGGGGAAATGCAGATGACATCCTGGGAGCAGAATCCCTTCGCTTCACTAGGGAGCACGCAGGCTCCCGTGACTAGTGTGCCCCCTCCGAGCAGCTGCTGGCACTGGAGCCCTGCTGCAGAGCACAAGAGCTTTACGTGGCTGTTTCCTGCCGCAGTGCTAGCTGTGCACACAGCATTAGAGATGCCAACAACAGCTTGCATATTTCCTAGTGGAAAAGTCTGTGAAATCAGGGCAATGCCACACAATACTTCTGGGCTGCCACAGGCTTTGACACCTGTCTTGCTCTATGAGGACAACATGCCTCCCAAAAAGACACCCTGCTAGTAGGTTTTGTTAGTACCTTTCGGGGTAACAGGAACACTACAAGTCTTCTAAACACAGCAGATTTTGTGAGACTTGATAATAGTATGACTGGCATATCGATTTATCATGATTAACAAGACTGTAATCCTGTAAGCTGACTGACTGGCCTACAGCAAGCCTTGCAACCAAAAGGTAAAAGAAAGCTAAAAGTATAGGATGGTATAATCTAACCTTCTTGGCTTCAGAGCTCCGTGTTATCTAGCTACACTTGGTAGAAGCAGAAGGCATGCTTCAGCAGTTACTTTAAATTTCTCATTAATAATTTCACTGTAAGATTAACAAGCAAGCTTGGGAAGGTTGTTACTCATCGAAATCATCCACTTGCTGAAGCAGTTTCCTAAAGGTGCCCAGTGTACAAAGCAGCATGCCCTGAGGTCAGGTACCCTGGCCCCAGCTCAAAATCTAGGTCTGGAATTGCACGTGATATTGCCGTTGGCTCAGATATGCTTCCCTTGCTGAGGTTACCGCCCGTAAGGGGTAGCACGGCTCTTGGCACAGAGGCCGCAGGACAGGACTACGCTGGGCTGCCCCGGCCACGCAGCCTCCCCCACCTCGTGCACAGCCTCCCGAGCCTGCTTGCGAGGAGCTCCAAGCTGCGTGGCACGGGGCTCGTGCTTCTCCAGCATGAGGACCGCTTCCTGGCGGTACAGAGGGACTCAAACTCAGACGCCTGGTGTGCGTGCACACGGTTTGAGGCACAGCTGGCAAGTACATCCCACTTCAGTGACACAGCAGGTCTGATCAGACACTAATTAAGTTGGGCAACACTTCTAATACTGTTCAACCTTGCTGCTGTGTACAAGTCTTGTCAAGCGTGCGTTATCTATACAAATTGCTTTGTAAAGATTTGCCTCTTTCATAATACCTACCCATGGGCAGGTATACGGTTATTTCAAAACTGAAGTTTACAATTAGCGTTTTTTAAAACTTAATTAAAGTAAGCCTTTACCTAGATATACTGCTACAACTCATTGCCATCTTGCATCGTTTTTTCACGCCGTTATTTAAGTTTGCAAGTTGGGACCGACAGAGGATACGTACATCGAGCCGCTCACTTGCCTCGAGGTGTACAATCTAAATACTGTGCAGGTTAAAACATTTATTATCCACGGTATGCTGCCATGCCTGACAGGCAGAGATTGATGAACTGAAGAATAAAACTCAACGGACTTGTTAGCTGTAAATCCTATCCCGTGCATTAACACAGGAAAAAAATATCTGGCCACATTTATCAGCAAAGGAATCAAAACAGAGCGAACATTTCTAGAGCCTTAAAATGTTTCCTCAGTGCTCTGGAAGTGCAGTGCTGGAGGTCTCATCTACTGCTCTCCTCTTGGCATCCAAAGAGATCAATTTTAAACATCGTTACTTATATTTTAAATTTATTTCCCGGTGACTTTTTTAAAAAAAGGTTTGAAATTAACTGAAGCGCATCTTTCTACCCTTTATTAAAAGGATCTTTACTGCTCCAAACAGCGTTAAAGCTAACCCCCTGCACTGGATGCCAGGAGATGTAGGTTTGATTCCCAGCTCAGCTACAGATTTACGAGTGACCTAGGCTAAGTTAATTCTTCTGCATCTTAATTCTCTTCTCTCAAAGATGAATAAGGCTCTTCCCCCCCTCCTCCCCTCATCCTGTCTTTTCTGCTTAAGGCTTTGAGGTGCCTGAAGCACAGAAGGGAAGGGATCTTGTTTCAGCTGAAATACACGGAGCTCTGGGAGGTGTCTGATGCGCAGCGTGAGGTAGCACGGCAGAAATTCACAAACATTTTCAAACACTGTACAGAAACATCAAGTTTCTAAACCTCTATCACAGGTCACAGATGCTCGCGCTAGTTCAGGTTTGACATGCCAGGGACCTGCTATTTTGGAAGAGAGATTCTCCACTGCTAGGACTAGCCTTACAACCGGAGCTTCCAAGCCTCTCTGCCAGGAGCCAACTTCTAGGCAGGCTTTTCTATGAACTACAGCTAGAGCTACTGCTGAGGCAACTGCGGTTGCAACTACACCTAATCCAACTGTATCCAAACTACAGAAGCATGGGGGAACAGGAGTACCAGAATATGCTAGCACTGAATAGGCAACTGTCATACCCTTGCTCCTTCTATCCCCTTGAGCTCGGCTGGGAAGCGTGATGATGGCTGCAGACTGGGCCATTGCTGTGTCTGCATCTGGAAATCAAGAACAGGTTCACTACAGAATGGTATAAGACGAGAGAATCATTCAAGGAGTTGCAGCACGTTTCAGCTGCATCTCTGTACCGAGCACCCTTAGAGCTCAACACTGCCTTGTGCTAACGCTCCCTTCACATCTGCTGCCGGAACGGCAGAGCTCAGATGGGAAGCGATGGCATTCAGCCATACTTTGGGTCCTTGGTCCGAAGGACAAGAAGAAAGACAAGGGCAGACATGAAAAGCACGCAAAACACCGTGTCCCTGTTAGGCAAATACACCGGGTATGTTCTGTTTAACCTTTACTCGTGCTGTATGGTAAGGACTAGCTTGAGAGCCGCGAACCCCTGTGTTTCTTTCAGTCGGGTGTAATCACCTGTCGAACAGAACACAGGTCACAAAGCCGGCTTTGCTCTGCTCCCACCTTGCGAAGCTGTTGCGTTTCTACAAGAATGCTCGTGGTCACTGTGAGCCAACTGTCTTCTGCCCCTTCCAAACCTGAACAGAAGCTTTCATCTCACGTGCCTGGCATCTAAGCAGAGACAGCCCAAAAAATTCTGCACCGAAATCTTGTCAGGATAGCACCCAAGAAAGATCTTTTCTATTTGCTTTGTTAAAATCACATCCTCTCAAGATACATTTCCTCACTGAAGTACGCACTGAGGAACTGCTTACTCACCTTATGCTTCTTTAACTTAATAGGACACTCTTCTTCTTCCTCATCTGTAGTTTCAGCACTTTTAATGACAGCACAAACACCTACTTACACTAACACACGACATGATTGTTTAGGGCGTAAGCAGCCTCTGGAGCTCTGCAGTGTAACTCGTTAAAAGCAGAGCTGGTTTCCAAGTTAGGCTCCTACCTGTCAGGTCTGAAGCTGCTCGGGGCCTCACCAAGCTGACATTTTCCCAAGGACAGAGGCCCCTCGACATCTCAGGCCCCTGTCCAGGTGTTTGATCACTGGCACTGTGTTTTTATCAATATACCTCATCAGAATTTTCCATGGCAGCTCAGGTGGCAACTCGGTCCATTTTCCATGGCAACTCGGTCTTCCCTGTACCCCTCTGCGAGGTCTGGGGGGCACACCTCCGCCTCCCCCGTCCCCAGCCAGAGCCCCTTTTTCTTTCCATTTCAAAATGAAGCGTAGCACCAAAGCTGGGGCTGTCAGACAAAATGTCTTTTGGAAATGACAGCTTCCCCAGCAGCACTTCCTTGGACCCGTGAGCCAGAGCAGCCGACGCGATTTACTTCATGTGAATACATGTGAGTGCAGCGTCGGAGGAGGTGCTGAACTGGCAGTACACCTGCACAGAGCCGCACAAGTGGGCGCCGGCAAAAGCCCTTTCAAGAGACACACGTGAAATTGGAACGTAGAGGGGGGAGCAAGACCTGTTCTGAGCAGTACAGAGACCACGGCCGGTCAGCCCTTCCTGCTGATACTGAAAAGCGAAATAAACTTGTTAAAAGCACAAAGTCCGCAGAAGTTTAGCTAAGAGAACGCAGAATGAAACATTCCATTCCTCTTTCTACAGCTTCACAGCTAACTCGGAAACGCGTTGTTTTATTGTAGACATGGCGGAGCCGATCCAGCAGCTGACTAGAAATAACAGTCCCCAGGAGAGACAGCCCATCCCATTCACTCTGATCCAGCGCAAAGAAAAGGTACCCACTTCCTTCCCGTTGGAGCTTTTAACAGCGTTCTCAGTATTCATCCCTAGATTTCAAAGCTGTGTGCCTTTATAAAGTAACGCATCCACTTACAGCACTGTAAGTCCTAAGTGTGCACCCCTTCTAGCGGGGTAACTGCACTTCTTTGTTAACATCTCACCGCTTTTTCATGCGTGTGTGACGTTTGTGTTTTTGTAAGCTAGAAACCAGCAGCAATGTCAGCAGACGGTCAAGAATGGCAGTCTTGGTGACATTTTTGAATTAATTTAACAACCTCATATTTTGACATTTGAAATAAAATCCCATTTTCTTCATCTAAATCAATTTGTTTAAAAAAAAAAAGCATTTGTTTTTTACAATCACGTTCATGAAACCTTAGGAAAGAGAACTTGGAGGAGATTATCATCTAAATTAAAACCAAAGATATAGCATTGTATCATGGGTCATCACAAAGGGAACGTCAGTTTGCAAATCCACGTCACAGAAACCATCTTATCCTCTAATAAAGCCTTCAATGTCCAGCAAATTGTTTACAGTTCAGGAAGTGTGCAGACAGGTATCTAACTTCAATAAACGACAAAGAAGGAAATCTGTACTAACCACTTAGGAAGATTTGCCATCCATTTATTTTAAACCGGTCCATTCAATCAAGTTTATAAGTATCACTACTTGATCGAGTGCATTTCATCTGAACAGTCTGCGACTCCTACCTATTTATGTTGTAATGAAACGCTCAAAAGCAGTTTCTCTGTAGCACTGTAGTAACTAAATAATTAATATTGCAAGGTCAAAAGTTATCAGTTCCTTATTTTGAAGAAGAACTACCGGTAGGTCTGCTGAAATACATTTTGGTCCAAGATCACTAGTATATCCCTCCTGGATTTATACGAGGAAGGACTGACACGTGTTCCTTTCAAAATCATTTCACTGACAGTCAAAAAGGATGCAGTTTTTCTTTTATTTGTGTAAGATTAATTCATTGCATTGGTTTTGTTTATCTACGTATTATCTGCCAACTGGGACCTTGAAACAAGCTGCATGTGAACTAAGCAGCGAACAAAACACTTAAGGGAGAGCTGACGCTGAGGGTTAAAATAACTTCTCGTGCTTGCTGTTCTCCTGTTCATAAAGGACTCAACTTCTGCAGGTGCACGTTATAATCACAGTACTGAATATTGTATGACTTCTGTTTGCTTGTGGTATTTGTTTTATTATTATTATTATTTAACTTAAAGCACAAAATTATGATCTGACTGTTTGCAGCTCGGAGACCTGCTTTATGAAAAACGTCAGTATGGAAAAGCCAAGTGGGCTTGTATAAAAATGAAAGAAAAGCAGTACGAACAGAGCATTTGTCTTGGATTCATGAAGCTTATGAGGTACATTTGTGAGCAGAATTCCTCAGGTAATTAGTACCACCATTCTTCATTACAGTAAAAACATATTTAGGCACTAGCCCCTCCTAATTAGGAGGATGTTTTTATGAACTGTTTCTGTCTACATCAGCATCTTCCTCTAAAATGGCCTTTCCAGTATAATCTAAACTAAATGCTGTTTAGTTTAGGGTATTTTTGTAGACTGTCGGCTATGAGCAAGGTTTTTGCTACAGTCAGTGGTTTTGATGTCACAGAAGCACTGCAATCACCTGGTCACAGTTCAATGCCGAGAGCCTGTAGTACCACACTTGCCTCACGTTAGCTCGTGATACTCAACTTGTGCATGTCCGAATGGACACCAAAAACTGGTGTGGTTGAAGAGCATTTTCCACAAACGTAATCCCATTTTAACTCAAGAACACTAAAAGGACAGCAAGCCCACCATGTCCTTGATAACTTTTCATTTTTACCGATCTCCGGATGATTAAGAAGTACTACAATAGCCAGTGTTTTGTTCTGTAATGCCACGTGCTGTAATCAAGCCCAGTCTTAATTTCCTTTCCAAGAAACTAAAAACAATCTCTTAGAAGTTTTCCCTTAATCAGGTGTTCCCTCCCCCCCTCAAATTCTGTTAACATTTTAAATGTTGTCTAAAAGTTATTTTGGCTCCAGAACAGCAGTTTTGTTTTCAAGCCACGTACAGAAGCAGACTTCTCACTCCTAATAATCCCTGCCATCTGCACAGTCAAAACCCCAAGCTTTATTTACTGCCCAACTAAAGCAACGTGTTTGTTAACAGTAAATCCTAAATGAATTCACAATGCAGCCCCCTTGTCCTGCCTACGTTCTTTGCTCCCAGATATTTAAAACGCGAGACAAGGGCAGTTCACAAGAACACAGCCCTCTTAATGTGGAGGTAAGAAGTTACGTCAGACCACCTGCCATACATGCAGACAGCAGAGCTTGCCAACTACCGCATTTTAGACACACATGCAAACATATTTGCACACAGAGGTTTTATAAGTAAATATACACGTGCGTACACACAGACAAGCAGACGTACATACAAATCACAAGGCTCAATAAAATGTTACTTCCAACCTGGATTACAGAAATCCATTTTCTGAAGTATGCTGAATTCCCAGCAATGACAAACCTTTCTTCTCAGCCGTGCTCGCTTTATATAATTCAGTAAGTTCAGAAATGAGTACAGTGTGAAGACTTCCTTTCGTACTTTCTAAAAGTGGTGTTTGTCTCCGCAGGGCTGTACCTGGGGATAACAATACCCATTGTGACCATCGTCCACACGAATGAATCTCAGTCGGAGATGACGCAGTCGGTGACGGTAGCATACTACCTGCCCGAAGTGCTGCAGGACCAGCCGCCTCACCCCTTTGACTCTGACATCATCATCGAAGAATGGCCTTCTACTATTGTTTATAGTAGGTAAGAAACATTTTCATTCTGTTCTAGTAAAAACGTAAAAAGATGCAGTTTTCACGGTAGGCACGCTGCACTTGTTAAACCAACCTCTAAAACCCAGCAAACTTAAAACGTGATGTTCGGTACCTGTTGAAAGCTGCCTGCTTTGTGAAACCAGGGTACTCAGAAAATAACGCGTATGTAAATGTCAGATGTAACAGCATCTCAAAACACACAGTATTCCCTATCGCTGGCAACAAACTAACACGCCACTGAAAATGCTGAGTTAAGAGAAAACTGTTACCTGTTTGAGACCCACCACAGTCAGGCAGTGCCATTTGTGAATCCTAAGTGAGTTTAGACCAGACAGCACATCTAGGATCAGGAGAAAATTGGATTTTAAAAAGACCTTGATATAAAGTTGATTGTTACAGGAGCTTCAGAGGAATCACCAATGAAGACTCTATAATGAGAGAAATAAACCTGTTGGCGGAAATTCTGGAGAGCCCAGAGTTATGTTTGCAGGATACGTTCATCATTGCAGGATATACAAACCCGGCTGCTGCTAATCGACACAATGAGATCTGGTTCCTCCAAAGACCGTAGCCTCCTGTTTCTGATGCTTGTCTGTTACAGGAATCACCTCTGATTTACCGGCAGAATTTTACATGTGAATTGTGTGAGACTAGATGTCAAACCCTCATGGAAATACAGAAAACGTGGCCGTTAGCCATCTTAGCAAGGCAATCACTCCAACTTACTAAGCAAACAGAGCTAACATGAAACCATTTCTAAATAATTCTTACGGAGATTTTAGCGCTGTAAAAGTGAGAAAAATTAGTTCACCTTATCTTCCCAACTTCTCCCCAAGATAAGGGAGGCAGAGCCCTCTCCCCTCACTCAGCATCTCTGATCTGTTGTGGCCTGGGACTGCCCTCATGGAGCTCCTGCAGCCCCCGTCCTGGCTTGCTCTGGGCACCGAGGGCTGCACCAGCTACAACAAGGCACTGCTGCGGCGTTCAGTGGGACACGCATTAAAACCATTTCACACATGCTTCAGAAAAAAGAAGTTTCAGGTCTTTATTTCTGAAGAAAATTGCCAGATTTAGACCACTGGGATTAAACCAAGGAACAGGACTAGGCCAATGCTGACCAGCTTTGTTCTTATCTCTGGTGGAGCAGAGATTCTCAATGCATTACCTCACCAAGCATTCAACCAAAGTATTTACACCGTGAGAAGAGACCAAGGCAGCAGAACAGTGCGTAGGCTCCCTGACGTTTTGGTAGGAAAGTTACAGCTCACCTTAATCACACACAGTAATCCCATGACAAACGTGTCGTTCCCAAATAGAAAGCGGTTAATTTCAGCTCCGGCTTTCTGAACACTTTTATCTTCAACCTTTACTTCGGCAGCAGTGTTTTTAACGTTCAGCAACCTCTTCACTACTTTTATGTTCCTATAGCAGTGCTACGCTGCCGCAGCTAGAAACGCTCCCAGTATTTCCCCAAGCACAGAACCACCTAAACTAACACAACCACCTAAACTAACACAACCACCTAAACTAACACAACCACCTAAACTAACACAACCACCTAAACTAACACAACCACCTAAACTAACACAACCACGTAACCACACAGCCCGGCGCTCTGCTGGAAGGGCCGGCGCCCATGGGGCTGCTCAGGGCCTCGCGCACCCGGCGTACAGCACCTCCTGGGACAAGGATCCCGTAGCCCCTCTGGGCCCTGTTCCAGTATTTGACCACCCTCACTGTGAGAATTTCTCTTCCTAATTCCTGATTTTCCTTGCAGCTTGTCTCCTTTGCCTTCACCCACGCGGTGACTGGAAGCAGCCTGCTCGCCCAGCCCGCACAGCTCTGCTACCTCCCAGTTAGGGAGCACCCAACGCACTTTAGGATCGAGTTAGCAAACAGGTTTGCTCTCAGAAATCCCTTCCACGTCTCCCCTTAGAGACACAATAGCAAAGTTTAATCTTAATATATGTAAATGACTATTTATGTAAAATGTAATGGAGTATATCCCCAGAGCCACGTATCAACTACAAGATGCAGGCTTTAAGTTGAGCTTTTGTGTTCTCCAGTTGTAACACACAACACGACAACCAGAGCTGCTGTCTGAGCACCTGTGGCGGTGTTAATTGGCAGAGGGCATTTACGCAGTACTCCTGAACAAACGTACAGGTCCCCAGACCTTTCGGCCTCGTTTCCGCAGGGCTGTGCGCTGGGAGCCGCTGGTTGTGCTTCAGCGTCACCACGGTGCCCTCCGGTGGCTGCTGCCTGCAGAGACCGGGGAGATGCAAGTGGGGGAATAAACAGGGAGAAAAGCCTTACTTTGAACCGACAGTGCTGGGGGACCGCTCCTCACGCCCTTCTCCTCAACCTCTCATTTCCCCGGCCGTTCAGCCTGTCCCAGCCCAGCACAGCCAGGTGCACCGCCACAGACACACCGATCAGAGTGATCGGGAGGGGGCAGCTGGGGCAAAGCCTCAGAAAAGGCTGTGGGGTTGGGGTCCTCCTGGTTCCAGCCAGAGAGCTGCCGAGCCCGGTTTGCCCAGCGGGCACCCCCAGCTGCCCGGTGACAGCGGCGCTTGTGCCAGCGGGGCCCCAGCTGGGAGCAGTTTGATGCGCCAGGCGAAACGCCCGAGCATCTCTTACCCAGCAGGGTGAGGTGGTGAAGGTGCCTCTCCATCTTTCACTGCTCTCAGCTCGTTCACAGTACAGGATCACAACCAGGGGGTACAAATCAGACTTGCTTTTCAATATGTGGAATCGCGTCCTGTTTGAGTACCCCTAGCGTTAGGGAGCAGCTGGAGGAGGCATTTTAGCTCTGCCTTTTATTTATTAGCATCTCGCATTGCTGGCACTGCCAGCCAGCATTAAAGTGGAAGTTAACAAACTAATGGAAAATAAGAAAAACTTTGCTAAAGCTGACTTGTGTAGAAGGTCCAGAGAAGCATTAATGACAGGTGTGGGTTGCCCACTCCTCCCTGCCCTGCCCACCTCGCCCGAATTTTTATGTAAGGACAAACAAAAACAGATTTTCAACTCTCACAAGATTTTGCATCAAATGAAAGAGGCTTCTGCAATCCGATTGCTTTTGCTGGTTATAGAAATTGTTTTAGTACAAATGCAAAACGTCTACTGGAAGCAGTTCCATTCTCTCACCATAAACACCAGTTTTTAAATGTAAAATTATGTACAAAGCCTATTGAAAAAGTGTTTGCTATATGGTATGTCTCTTTCCATAGAGAAACTTCACCTAAACGCTCCTGCAGCTCAGTTACTTGTGAGTACGTGATAGAAACACGCTTGTTACTAAAGCAGAAAACCAGGGCATGTCTCGGAATGTGCTGATAGCCCAAGCACAGCAAGCTCCGTGTTGTTGTATGTGAAACCGTGAATCCAGATAGCACTTATTTTGAGTTACGTTAGGCTGCTTCTGCTGCTGAGAAACAACCAATTAATCTGAAGTTTGAAGATACACTTTATGGCTACGGAACACGACCAGCTTCTGCACACAGCCCTCACCAAGCAAACAATAAAGTTTGCCTGATGGTTACGCCCGTGAATGCCAAGAAGTGTTACAGTTACTGAAGTAGGGCATTTCGGAAAGCCTGAAAACCTTACGTCAAACGTAATTACCTGACCGCTGTTCTTGGAATAGGTATTTGTTATTTTATAGGTAATATTTTATTACCCACCTGCAGCTCTGCTTTGTAAGCCATTAATTAAAGGGTTTCCATTTTTAATTTGGAATATTTGATTTCTACCATTCAAGAGATAACAAAGCAGAACTCACACATACTTTTGAAGATTAAATGCTGTAGCCTTAACAGATGAACGTTGTCCTGCATACTGTGTATTTTTCAGACAAGCATTAGTGCCTAAACAGTTTATTCCAGCTGTTGTGATACTCAGGTCCTTGCTTGTTGTATGTATGCAAATATAAGCATAAATATAATTTTCCTGGCATTGCTGAGTTGTGCAGCTTTCCACTGCCCTTGTTTTCACTTCAGTGTTGTCTTGTTTACTGTTACTGTTTGTCAGAATTAAAGGTAATGATTTTATTGTGCAGAGTATACTTGGGTTTCACTTTTTGTATCATATAAAATTTTTTTTTATTGGCTAACATTTACTTCAGAATTCTGTGTTTCGTGATCTCCTTATTTCTATTTCTCCTTTGAATGGAAACAACAGAAGTCAGAAGGTACTGTTCTGATTTTACGGAAGAAACTTAAGCCCTGACTTTGACGTGGTTGCTGTAAGGCCCCAAAGACTTAAATAACTCCCAACAAACACACATCTTTGAACCAACCAACCAACAAGCCCATCCACGTGGAGCTACGTGTCTACGTGCTGTGGCCGGCAGTGTGCTGGTGAGCTCATTGCCCATTGCAGCAGCCTCTGCAGCTGCCTTTTGTAAATACCCTTGGCCTCCCGCAGCCTCCCGGAGCCCCCCAAGGCCTGGCACCCCGCGGGGCTCTGGAAGGAGGCTGCAGAAGAGCCACCGCCGTCCTTCTGCTGCCTGGGCCAGCGCTGTGAGTGCCTGAGGTCCCTTCTCATCACCAATACAAGGGCAAACAGCAGATCAAAGAAAGGAAATGGAAACCACTGAAGCCACACCGACAGCTATCGATCGATCAAAGTTAGCGAAGGTCTGTCTGTACTCCTCAGTTACCCCAGACCAGCCAAACCTGTGCTTATTTCAGCTTACCTCTAAAGCCAAACACCTCAAATTCAGTCTCTGAGACCAGCGCGCGCGTCCATATTCATTCACAGATCTTAAAGTTCCATCTAGCCTGTCGCTGGAACTTCTTCAGTTAAACACACATCGTTTGTTTGAAAAGAGCAGATCCAAAAGAGCCAACTTAATTTAGGAAATGAACGTGCAAATTTCCCTTTCGTGGTCTTCACCTACACTATGGCAAAATCATTCAGCTTTACCTAAAGCCATACTCCAAGGCCAACAGTTGGATATCAACCAACTCCATTTATTTTTATGTCTCTTACTAAAAAACAAACACACATTTTGAACTTAGCAAAATGGTACCTTACATAATACTATTTGCCTGTTACTGCCCTGTCTTTGTTTTAACCAGTAGGTAACAGCCAAACAAGATGTTCTACATGTCCCACTGCCAGCTTCTCTCCTCCCAACCCCCCCACCAAAACAAACAAACAAACAAACAAAAGCACAACCAAGCCCACACAAGGGGAACGAAGTGCACTTACACATGGCTTAGAGGCTGTTGTTAATCAGATACCACGTTTGAGTCAATATACAACTTTCACAAGGCTGGCAATAACCGAGACAACACAAGCACGGCTGTTCTTATCCTCCCAGTAAATAGTACATTCCAGCCCAAGTAAGAAGCCCTCAGTTCATGCCTCATGCCAATCTGCAAGGACTCCTGAAGGAGGATGAGAAAACTAACTCAATGGTGAGCTCTGCACCAGAGCTGCTTGGGCTGTTGCAAGCTGACAGGGGTCAGTGGTGCAAAGCGAAGCAGCAGCGACTGTAGTTGACGCTACAGGCAAAGTCAGCTACGTAGGAAGGTATCAGTGTTACAGGTTACTGCCAGTCTAGGCAGCGACGTCCAAACCAGAAGGTGTGTGTATATACATACACACACACATAAATGGACACTAAGTGTATATTTAACGATAAGGAAATAAACAACTCACCTGGATGTAGGCCTGCTGAACTTCTGTCAGTTCTTCACCAAGGGGAACGACGATTTTTTCCACCTGTCGCTCATGAGAATAAGGCTGAATTTCCGGAGAGTCTTCAGTACACAGCTCTATCTGAGCTATGAGCAAGTTGGAGATAACCTGCTGCACTGCCTGTTTGAAACGCACAAAAAGGACCGTAGTTCTTGGTAACACGCCAGCGATGCAAACGAACGTCACAGGAAAGTACCTATTTTCATATGCTAACAGGCATTGAATTTAATACGAAGGAAAACGTACTTGGTATCTATGAATGAAAAACTGAAGACTCGCCACTTAAAGATCTTAAGCAGCATATAAAGAACCAACGCAGCGAGCTCGTGACTGCAAAGAGCACGCAGCTGTGTGAGGGCTGCAGCGACGGAACTCTCCCTTCAGGCCTGGGCACAGCACAAAATACCTGGTGCGAAGTCAGCTGGAACCATGCAGCCAACGCACTAATAAAGATGCAGGAGCTGAGACCTCCAACAGCTACGGGACACAGCCGGGTGCCACTGGCACCAAGTCTGCACCACGGGCACTGTGACAGAGCCACAGCCCCGGCCACACACCACCCCGCAAGGGGAACATGCACTTTAGGTCACTTTGATTAAGGCTTGATTAACACAGAGAGAGGCTTAGAATACTTGAGTTTAAAAAGGTTTTCTCCATCTACCTCCTCTTTAACAATAAGCTTTACGAGCACTACACAACCCTCTTGACAAAAGTAAGGCCTAACATCTCGAAAAGCTCTGTAAAATAATTAAACACAGCTTTTCCTTACACTGAACTTGGATGGCCTTGGATGCCTTAGACTGAAAGCCTCAGCTGTACTCACGTCTGCCCAATAAACTACACTGAATAGAATGCCAAAGCCATGTTGCATTGAGAGCATGCTCTTTTTGGTTCTGTATTCTCAAAAAATATATATTTCCTTTGAGAAAGGACAGGAAATAAATAATATAGAGTCTATAGCAACAAGAAGGCAAACATTGAACAAACGGATTGTGAAGTGATTCCGTTTTTACCTGGAATTCTCCTAGACCCCACTACCCTGCACGGTATTCCAACTGTTACCAACCACAGCTTCTACTGAGACTTGCTTGTTCCCACCACGAAAGTCATTTCACTTGCCTTTGTGTCACTGCCTGGTGTAGCACTGAGGGCCAAGATCCGAAACTGATTCGTGTATTTGCTTAGTTCCTTTACAACCTAAGGATTGGAAAGCTTCACGTTAACATTCTTAAAGGAGATCAATTGCTTATACAAACTATGCCGACAAAAATACCTACTAAGTAGAAAAACCCAACAAGATATCCTAAAAAGAGTATATCTAAACTCAAATGGGAGCCAGAAAGCGTTCGGTTTATAAAGATTTCACCCATGAACATGTAATCTCGATTAAGTGTATTGCACTAATCACACTCAGCGGAGCAACCCTGATAAATTATTAAATGACTTTTCAGTTGATTTAACAGAACGATTAACAGTTCTGTAACCCAAGTGAGCTGCCCCTCGTTTTTCTGACACAGCACATCCCTCCTCTTCAGATCCAAACACAGCACAGAAGTGCCAGAGGACACCTGCGAACAGGAACACACCTGAAAAGCACACTGCCTTTTTTATGGCTTCAGCTCAGAAAGTATTTGGAAACAAAAAAGTTACAGTCTTGTCCAGACATTAATAGTACTCCCATCTCACCTTGCCAGGTTTTAAAAATGAAAAGCAATGCGCTGATCACATAGAGCACGGTTTGACTTCTGCTCATCTTTTAGACCAAGCGGAGGAGCTGAAGGGACGTCTCCCTGCAGCAGCAGCCACGCTTTGAGGAGAACTTAAGGGATTTGGGGGTTTTCCGTAGCCGCAGGTCGGGAGCGGGGCTCGGGCCTTTGGTTACCTGGCAGTAGGCGTGATTCCCCAGCGCTTTGTGGGCTTCGTCGATGACCAGACACTTGATGTCTCCAGAAGGGCAGCTCCCGCGGGAGAGGTCGTTCACCATTACCTGCGGCGTGAGGAAGAAGACCCTCCTGGCGGCCCACAGCTCCCGCCGGCTCAGGGCCTGGGTTCCCCCTGCAAGGGAAGGCGGCGGCGTTACCGACCCCGCGCCAGCCCCGAGCCCAGCCCCGGCAGCCCCTGCCGGCGGCACCCACCCGTCATCTCGGCCATGTGCCGGCCCGGGATGCCCATGAGGCGGGCGCAGGCCTCCATCTGCTGAGCCACCAGCGGCTTGGTGGGGGCGAGGAAGAGCACCTTGCCCGAGGGGAACCAGCGGTAGAAGTTGTACATCACCACGGCGGCCACGAAGGTCTTGCCGAGCCCGGTGGGCAGGCAGAGCAGCGTGTTGGCCAGCAGGGCAGCGCGGGCCATGCGCAGCTGGTAGCCGCGCACCGGCAGGTTCGTGGGGTAGATCCACAGCGCGCCCGCCGCCGCGCAGAACCCCCCGGCCGACGGGGACGGGGCCGGGGCCGGGCCCGGGTCCGCCGCCGCCGCGGCCGCCGCCAGCAGCAGGTCGTCGGCATCCTCCTCCTCCTCCTCGTCCTCAGCCTCCGGTTCGGCCCCGGCCGCCGCAGCCTTCCCGGCCGGCAGCCGCCAGGCCCGGGGCAGCAGGCTCTGCCGCCCGCCGCTCATCCCGCCCGCCGCCGCTCCGAGAGGCCCGCGGGAGGCGCGGGGCGGCCCCGGGGCGGTGCCGGAGCCGGGCGGGCGCTGCGGGAAGATGGCGGCGGCGGCCCCGGCGCAGCCCTGGAGCGCGGAGGAGCTGCGGAGCGAGGCGCTGCCCAAGAAGGACATCATCAAGTTCCTGCAGCAGCACGCGGCGCAGGCGGTACGGGCGGCGGCGGGGCCGCCATCGGCTTCTCTCCTTCCCCCGGCCCGGCCCGGCCCGGCCCCGCCGCTCACGGCCGTGTCTTGCAGTTCCTGGCCGAGCACCGGCTGCTGGGGCAGGTGAAGAACGTGGCCAAGACGGCGAACAAGGAGCAGCTGATCGCGGCCTACACGCAGCTCTTCCACACGCAGGTGGGGCCGGGGACGGTGGCGGGGCCGTACCGGGCCGTGTGGGGCCGTACCGGGCCGTGTGGGGCCGTACCGGGCCGTGTGGGGCCGTACCGGGCGGTACCGGGCCGCACCGGGCCGTGTGGTGCTGTGTGGGGCCGCACCGGGCCGTGCCGGGCCCTGACGCCGCCGCCCCCCGCAGCGCTTTCGGGGCACGGACGGCGCGGAGCCGGCGGCGGAGCAGGCGAAGCCGGCCAAGGCGGAGGAGACCAAGGAGAGGGCGGCGAAGCCCGAGGAGGCCCGGGAGGAGGTCGGTGCCGGGGGGTGGGCGGGGGTCGGCCCGGTTCGGCTCTGCAGCCCCGCGTCGCTGCGGCACGGCCGGGCCGGGCTCCGGCAGCAGCACCGACTGAGTGCCCGTGACCCCAGGGGCCGCCCAAGTACACCAAGTCCGTGCTGAAGAAGGGCGACAAAACCAACTTCCCGAAGAAGGGAGACACCGTGCACTGCTGGTACACGGGGAAGCTCCAGGACGGGACGGTGTTCGACACCAACGTTCAAACAGGTGAGGCCGAGCGTGCGGAGCGCTTGGGTTTTGCTCCAGAAGAGGAAGGCAGCTGGGTTCAGCCAGCACTCGTGGTCGGCCTGGCCTGGCCTGACTCCAGAAGCGCGGCTTTTGCTGTCGCCTCGCCGCCGGGCCGTCCCTGCACCCCCTGCGGTCAGATTTTCCATGAGGGAAGGCAGGGCGATATTTTAGGGCTGGTGGCTGTAACGTGACACTGCTGCCTCTTGCCAGACCTCGAGTTTCGCATTCTCCAGGCCGCAAATAATGTGAAATGCGAGGCCTCCATAAGCCCAGAAATTACTTCGGAAGAAGGATGGGTCCTGCTCAGGGAGACGTCCTTTATACGGAACTCGGGCACCAGCAATGAGTTCGCTTCCCTAAATATACACTGATTGGTGTATTGCTGTAATAAGCCCCCAGGTGTGGAGACACTGGAGCAACAGTGGTTTGAAGTAGTCTCTTCTGCAACACTTACTGCAGAGAAGTATGTGAGTAGTTCCCTGACTTTTTGGTCAGAGGATTCATGCATACGAAGTCCGAACTGCCAGAAACTGCCCCCCTGCAGCAGTGCTCAACACCGAGAGGAACGGCAGGGCTGTCATTCACATACTGTCATTCATCCTACCTGATCTAAAATCTTTCTCCAGCACTGAAAGCAAAACTGGTTCCCTGATGATGTTTGTGTGACTCAGTAACACATTTGTGACCTCTGCAATCTCGTCACTCAGAAATTACTCTTACAGGTTCAGTGGGTCCGTACCTGAAAGGTTTGTTAGCTTTTAGCTCCTTCGTTAGCTTTAGCGCCCTGATCATTTGATAATGTTTTTGGTGCACAGCACTAAATTTTTCCCCTAAATATTTGTCAGTGTGCTAGAAGTAATATAATAAGAATAGGTATCTCTGTAAAGCGTGATCATAACAGTGAGTTTCAATAGAAGTGCTGTGTGTGTTGGAGTGATGTTAAAGCAACAAACATACTGCTTTCTTTCAGGTTCAAAGAAGAAAAAAGCTGCCAAGCCCTTAAGTTTCAAAGTTGGCATAGGAAAAGTGATCAGAGGCGTAAGTAAATCGTTACTGACTCCCTCGGAATCCAACAAGAGTTTTCAGTCTGCAGGGTTTCTGACTGTTGGTTCTTGACGAGGTAAATAGGCACGCTGGAGGATGTGCTGTGTGTTCATTATGGATGCATCCATCCGTCCGCAGTGTCACTGCTCCCGTTAAGCGCCGTGTGGTCTAACTGCGTGTTCCCAGGACTCGTGCCGCCTCTTGCTGTCTGTCGTGCTCTGCACAATAGGCAAGATTATCGGGTTCCCGGGGCTCTCTGCCGGGTGCATTGTGTGCTTCAGTCAGTCAGAAGATGGGGTTTTGTCAGCATCTCTTTATTTGCCTCAGTGCTTCCTCATCTGTAGTTCAGTTCGTGCATTAGCATACCCAGGCAGACCAAACGCACCAAGTAGAAGAGTTCGGTGTGCTGCGGGTCCACCTGCTCGTATAAATCGTAGTCCCAGAAAGTGGTGTGAACCTGCTGTGTCGGGGAGATACCAGCGTATGCACAAAGCAAATGTGCTCGACTCCATGGCGCTGCTGCTGGGCTCGTGGTGACATTTATTGGTGGCTGCCTGCACAAGATAAGAACACAAGGATCTTACGCCTACACGGCTTTTTTCTGTGTAGTCAGGCACGTGGCCCTGCGTGCTGCTGCGTAGAAAGGCAGCCTGACGGGCACCACTGGGAAGGGGAGAATGGCCTTGGGCACGTGGCCAGTACCGCAGTAGTTGCCTGGGTTCTTCTTTGGTATCGTGGCTGAACACCCCTGTGCGGGTGCCAGATACGCTCCTCGGGCAGTCACAGGACGAGTAGCAGCTGCTGGCTGTGTTGACACGACGCTAACCTGATCAGCAGCGTGGGGCAGTGAGTGAGTCTCGAAGAGGGACAAGCACTGAAATAAAATTAGGCTGTAAGAGTCAGCCTTAAATAAGCACTGATACAATTCTTAGCGAATGTGCTCTCAAACTGGATGCTTACGTTGAAGCGGGCATGTTGATTTCATGGGCTCGGTGGGATCTGTACAACGTCAAAGCGTGCCCCTGAGCCGTGGAGTGTGGCCCAGGCTGGTGCGCGAGCAGGGAACATCAGCTGGGGTAAATGTCTCCTCACACGGAAAGGACAAAACTGCCCCAGTGGACACCTTGGGGTGGACGAACATGCCCGAACAAATCGTGTGATACTGCACGGGTCTTCGTAGGAACAAGGTGAAAAAAGCATCTAAAATGTTTGGGTTTCTAGTGCTTTAAGACTTTGGTTTTGTGTTTGTCTTTGTTTTGTTTTCAGTGGGATGAAGCTCTCTTGACAATGAGCAAAGGAGAGAAGGCTCAGCTGGAGATTGAACCTGAGTGGGCGTACGGCAAGAAAGGGCAGCCTGATGCCAAGTATCCTTTCACAATGGACTGCTGACTGCTGTCTTAAGCAACTTGGAAACCCTCGCAGAACGATGTGCTTTGCAGACAGGGACAACATGGGGAAAGCATTCGCTCGCTGCTTATAGCAGGCTTAGGGTGTTAAAGAACACATGAAGTTTAGTGAGCTGACAGAGCCAACGGCCCCTTGGTTTGGAAGAAAACCTCCTGTACAGGTGACTGTACACCAGGTGCCAGAGAAGGTAACTTGCTGGTGTTTGCTGCCTCGTTTTCATGCATTCGAGCTGCTTCTGAATGCTTACCCCTGCAGCACAAAGGGAGATGCAGACAAGTGTCGTGGTGAGGTGAGGCCGTTACCTGCTGCTACTGAGTAAAAAGCAGGTGAGGCGTCTGGAAGCAGCAGTTCTGGGTAACAGTTGAAGGAGGGGTCCTACAGAACATTTTTCCAACCCGAGGAAAAGGGTTATTCTCTCTTCCTCTAACTTTATATCCTGATAATTTAAAGTGTTGTCTAAATGTCTAAAACAACCTCCCCCCAGAAAAACACAGCGTTTCCCCCACTGTAGTACACCTTCAGACAGTCTAACCTCTCGGAGGAAGACGCGTGACTGTCCCAAAAACAGAGCCAGCACTCAGGAGTGAAGGTAAGACTCAGCTGTTCATCGTAAGAGGAACTGGCACAAGGAGCAGGATGTTTTAATAGGGGCGTATCTGCAGCGCTGGTTCCGAACGCCTCGTGACCGCTCGCTGAACAGCAGCGCCGGCTACGTGCGAAACCCGGCGCGTTAACATAGCCCAGGGGAACGGCCGACTTTCTTTTTTAAAGCTTCCTTAACTTGTGCCAACAGGATCCCACCAAACGCAAAACTTTTCTTTGAGGTGGAACTGGTGGATATTGAATGAAGATTTTCGTTGCTGCTGGGAATCCGTCTGAGCAGGAAAGCTTCCGACAGCTGCAGCTTTGCTCTTGCAACTTCAGGATGTACCTACAACTGTGGCCTTGTATCGAAATCAAGTTTGTTCCCCCCAACTGCTGTACAGTAACACACCACTGAAGAAAACGTTTATACTTGCCACTGGTTTTACTTCCGTGTGCGCTTACCTTAAAGCTTCTCAGTGTGGGGTGAACGGGGACGCGAGTGTCAAGTAAAACTGCTGCAGCAGCGCCACCCCGACCTGCCACGCCTGCTTTTCTCGGCCCTTCCAGCACTCAGCAGGGTTTTACTGGAGCTATTTGCCTCAGCACCAGGCTCACGTCACAGCAACGTGTTTCTCTTCCAGCTCTTTTGTGCAGCCGTTAGGCTTTACAGCAGCACTCACCAACGGCATGAGTAACGCTATAAATGATTCTTAAGTATACATACGTATTAGATTTCTCCCCTAAATACGTTTTGAAGTGTCAGGCATGGTACTAACCTCTTCCTAAAAGAGATCTCTGTCTACCTCAAAGTTCCTGAGGTGTTCCTACACTAAAGGTAGATTTTTCCTTTAAGCAAGACAGCTGTAGAACCCGGGTGGTCTGGAATTCTTAGTGGGAATGAGGAAACCCAAGAAAGCTCCAAGAACTACTGAATTCCTTGCTTTTATTACGAAAATGAGAATGATCACTTTGATCAAATGAAAAAAGTTTGCTCACATTGTGTACATGAAAAACTAGATACAAAAATCATCCCAAACACAGTTTGTGCTTCTTAAAAAAGAACGCAACATCGTTTTGCACCGCATTTTAATTTTTGACCCCCACACAGAATAGAAAAAACACATCACAGCTTCCAAAGGCTGCCCTGCTAAGCTGAAGTTTGTTGTAACACTACAAACAAAGTCTCCGATTTGCTCACGGGGGCATAGAAGATCTCACGGTGAGAGCAGGCGATGAAGCTTTGCTTGGGAGGGAGAGCACAACAGGTCAAAGGAGAGCCTTGTCCCTGAACTGGCAGCCAGCCGAGACCTGCTTGTTTCCTACAGCAGCCGCTGGGGCTAACAGATCACAGCTGCTTTCAGAAAGAAGGCTGCATTTACTGATCGAGCCTGTGGCATGGTATTGGGCTCGGGCGGCGAGATTTTGCTAGCGGGGGGCTGTAGGGGTTGCTCCAAGCCAGTGCCAGCCAAAACGCAGTCAGCGAGCGCCAGCTGCACTGCTGTGGCAGCCCGTTTGTAAGGGCTCAAACCCACCCCACAGCAGCTGCGGGAGGAACACGAGAAAAGCGTGAGAAACGTCCCTGCAGGCCCTGCGGTCACGGAGGGAGCGGGCAGGAGCTGCTCCAGGTGCCACAGTTCTGCCCAAAGGGGCCCTGGCACAGCAGCCGCTGCTGCAGCCCGCGGAGGATCCCTGCCAGAGCAGGTGGCTGTGCCCCGGCAGAACCCGCAGCCCTGGAGCTGCCCCTTCCTAAGAACTGCAGCCCCGGTACAGGCGCCTGCTGGAGAAGTTCCTGGTGAACTGCAGCCCCGAGGGAGGGCTCGCGGTGCAGCACGTGGCGGGAGGAGCCCCTCAGCGGAGCAGGGGAAGCAGCATCACGACTGCAAGCCCTCGTTGCACCCCTCTGTGCCACTTTGCATGGGAGAAGGTAGAAGAACTGAGACTGAACTAATTGAACCTGGGAAGGAGGGGGATCAGAACAGTGCTTTTAGTTTTAGTTCTCATTGTCCTACTCTGAATTAATGAATTAATTTCCCCATGCTGAGTCTGCTTTGCCCAGGGTGGTAATTGGCAGGCAAGCTCCCCGTCCTTACCTCAGCCCACACTTATTAAATCTTATCTTCTCCCCCTGGCCTGCTGAGGAAAGAGAATGAAAGCACAGCTGGGTGGACGCCTGGTAGTCAGCCCAGGTCAACCCACCCCAGGAATCAGTACGAGACAAAACAAATTCTCCAGATAGCTCCATAAGTTAGTGCAGGGAATTAAAAAAAATGCATTTGTAGTAAACTAGAATTGTACAGATACCATTTATCAGTTACCGGCACACAAATCTTGCTTCACACATACCCTGGGAACATCAGCTCATTTTACATGCAAAAGAACAAAAAGCAAGTATTACAACAGTTCTTTAACATCGCTAATTTAGAAAAATATATTTTACTCTTTCTTCGTTGAAACCGCAGTGAACTTCATTCACTCTTCCGATCAAGTTGAAGGAGAATAATACTGTCCGTAATTCCAGGCGTTCTGGTAATTGTACTAGAAAGAGACACGTGATAATGTCAGCCACAGCCGTGTTCCTGGAAGGACGTCCATTAAGCTACCTATCGTTCCTGAGAGACACGTTAAGTTCAGCCCTTTGTCAATTTAACCGCTCTGAACAGCGCAGCCACTGTGGTCCCACCAGTGTCAAGGTGCTCGTGTCACATCCAGAACAATCCTGTCTCGCTACCTTTTGTTCGAGGCTCTGCGTGCATCCTGCATCTCGATCTGATAGCAGGTGCGGAACAACTCGGGGTGTTCCTCTTCAGTACCTACAGGCTCTGAACCTCCTTACAAAGCCTACTGGAGATCAGTTTTGTCACCGAGGCAAAACTGAAGGGGGGTTTAGATGCAAGTCAGTGACCAGACTTTTAACAAAGGCCAGTGAGAAGCATAAGAAGCACGCATTCAGGAAGCCTTCAAATACAGGACAGCTCAAAGTGAACCTCTTGTGCCTCAAATCCCCTCTTTGGTAACTGCCCTACGGCTCTGCCTCATCATTTCAACAGAAGGGAAGGAGCAGAAGATAACGAAAGCATAGAACTGGCAGCGTCCACTCTTACAGCACACCCAAGAGCGAGGAGAGCCGAGCGCCCTGACACTAATCCCTTCAGATCTATCAGTCTGCAGCCAGCAGAAACCATCACTGAGATGGCTCCCATGGTCTCCCTGCAGCCCGCTGCACCCCTATCTCAGCTGAGCTTAGGCATTCAGCAGCATAACCCACGCTGAGACATCGTAACTACTAGCTGGAGAAAGCAACTACGAGAAGTCACTAAGTGGTGACCCAAGGTGAAGTTCCTGGGCTAAGGGCTGCAGCACAGAGGTGTCTGTTGCCCTCTGCCAGCAATATCCGTCACCTACGCTTCCCTTCGCATGCAGAGCCAGCCACCGAGCTGCTGGCACTGCTCCACGCTGGAGATATTTGACACTTCTGTAACAGAAAGAAAAGCAAGCTGCAACGAGCTGAGGTTTTATTCCAACCCTTCCCTGCCGAGTGACACTTGGCCACAAAGAGCAGTGCCTGGGAAAACAACAGCCTGCACGCACTCCGAACACGTGTTACAAGCAGTAAGCAGAGCACACACCTACCTGGTACCAGGCGTTATAGTTGTACGCCGCCTGGTTGACCTGCATGTCCCCATCCATCATCTGTGCTGCTGCCATCGTTTGCTCGTCTGTGAGCATCTTTTTTTCATCTGGCTCTTCTGCCCTGCAAAGTTATTACACACTTGAAATGGTACCTGAAATTCTGAGCAGCATCTGTGTAAGAAATACTCCAACGGATACGGGTAAGCCGTATTTTCCAGGCTGGCACCCTGTCCAGCAGAGTAACGGGACACGATTCAGAAAAAGACGGCAGTACGGGGCGCTCAGAACAACGGTCTGCTTTTGAAATCATGCTGGTGCTCAAACCGAGACACCAGCTGCGGTATCTCCGCAGAGATTTATTTAGCAGTACTTAGCTTTTCCTGTGATACTTAATTAGAAGTTAACTTCCAGTAAATGTTTCCAAATGTAAGCCGATAGTATAGCCCTAGCATCACTTTCAAGTGATTAAAAAAAGTTATTTTGTTCTAACAGGAGGTTTTAAGCTAATATATATTTCACAGACCAAACAAACAAACAGCCTGAGACTGCTCTCTGAAATGTTTCTAAAGCATTTACGTGCTTTGCACCAGACACCTCGGAGTGCACAGCTGCTAGCTGCAACATGCACAACCTAGAGTGGCCGTATAGCCTCAGGTGAACAGCCTGCCTACCCGTTCTCTGCTCTTCTTTTTAAAGAATCCTGCTCCTTTAGAAGTGCTTGATGTTCATCATAAGCATCCAGAAGCCTGAAGAAGACAAAAAAAAACAACAGGACTTTGTTCACCACTTCCGTGTTAACGTTTTAAATACAAGCAAGCGCTCTAAGAAGCCTAGTTCAAAACGTAAAAACACTAAAACATTCTAAACCAAATTCAGTTGTAATCCACATATTTTTCAGTGACTGACAATGGAGACAGGCAAACCAAAACTCATTTGAAGTAGAGATTTTTTTTAAGTGATAGCTCAAAAATTCCCAACTTTTAGCTCAACTTTCGGCATGCTCCACGCAGCTCTTTGTAAAGGAGCTTTACAGAGAAGTTTTAGCCAACTTGTTTGTGATACCGCTGCTCCTTCCAGTGATTACGTTACTTCACCTAAGCGTCGATGCCATCCGTAGGAGCACCGATATTTAGGAAGCTGCACTTCTTTAAATACAAAATTAAAACAATTCTCAAGTTGTACCCACTGCCTCTTCCCAGGTACGGGAAGAACAAACACACCTAACACCGAACAAGGGTGACACGACTCACATGCTGAGCATAACCACGACTGCTGAGTGAAAGCGCAGGACTTACATTTCCTAACTGAAACTCACGTGGATAGCTAAATATAAAGTTCATTTGTCGCATAAAACAGTCCACAGGACAGCAACTGAAAAATGCTTCTGTCAGTGCTGCTCTTAGTGAGAACAGTTTCTTGCAGATATTCCGCCCTCACGTTAAACTTCATTTTGTTTGGCCTGCTGAGGACTCCAAAGCTGCACTGCCCAGCTGCCACACAACTGGGAGCGTTCAGAATCAACAAAATTTAAAACTTTTAAAAACATACAAAGCAGAAAAACCAACTCACGGTTAAACTTTCAATGTTAATTAGCCTCAAAATGCAAATTAAAACAAAAACTTATTTTACATTAGAGACTATTCAGATGAAAAAAGGCTATTAGCAATAGAAGTGCAAATTTCACTTCAGTATCTGATCCTTCCACGTAAGCGTACAGCACTGAACACTTACAAATGCAGGGAAATACCAAAAAAATCGATTTGGAAAATCAAGCAGTGACTCCCAGAAATATGTATTACACCTGTGTCACTTCGCTTCCTCTTTGAGGCATCCCCCTTTGAAGCAAGGGGTCAGAGGCAGCAGGGTTTTGCACTGTAGGGCATTAGGTATTTCAGAGAAATAAGGGACAGTTTTCTGAAAAGAGACTTCTACTTCCAGATAGTCAAGATCGGACTTGGGTTTAGAAGAACACCTACACCTCAGAGCGGATGACAAAAAAAACAGAACACTTTACGGACAGAGCTAATGCTACCCCTTCCATACTACTTCTACAGCCACTCTTTTGGTGACCTTCATTTGGCCACTGCACACATTATATCTTACTTGTTTACATCAGAGCCAAAGTCTTCAAGAAATTCCACTTTTCTCTGAGAAAACGTGATCCTCATTTTTATAGACAGTTCACCATTAACAGCCTTATCAAAACAGCTCAAGATGTTTTCTTCGTTTTGCTTGAGATCACCGCTGTACTCCATTTCAAGCAAGTTGAGGTACAGTTTTGTATTCTCCTGTGGAAAAAAACAAAGTATCGGAAGCTGCAGATCTGTCATATCAGACGTTTAACGCCAAACGCGTCTGCTGATGTGCTCTGGAACATAAGCATATGCTAAAGCAGTCAGTATAAACATCTCGCTCTTACATCGGTCATCTCTGACCTGCTTATTTCACAAGTAGGAGTTGGCTAACACTACAAGAACAAATGTGACGTTGAGCTAACAGACAGGGCTGGAGCGTTATGCAAAATGCTTCGAGAATACTGCCTACGTGGTCAGAGTTGTTTGCCTTGAGATAGGAACGCTCCCGTAACTGTGATTCTAAAGAGGAAAAATGAAGGTACGAAGCAAGTTATGCAGCTGATTAAGGAGTTGAAAGCTGCAAATACGGCAACCTCAGTTTAGAGGGACTGGTGTCTCCACGCAGTAATGACATGTTACATACAGTCACCGTACCTGTCATCACTGTTGCCGTATTTATAAAAGTGGCTCAGAAAGAAAAAACAGTTTGCTGTATTAAAAACAAAACCAAAGAGGAAACACATACTTTGTCAATTTCTATGGCTTCTGACAGCACTTTTCTTGCCTTTGGCAGGTTTTTCTGCACTTTGAAGAGGTGCCGAGCTAATTTGATGGAATAAAACGACGATTCACTAACTGACTTGGCGTTCCTAATGGCTTCTTCCAGCAGGTGTTCAGCTTCTTCCATGTTTCCATGTCTGCGTTCTAAGCTTACTCTTCGCAGGCGAACCATAGCTAAACCTATAATACACTCTTCAAACGTTTTCAAGATCCTTCTTGCTTCATCGATGTTGCCTAAAACACCAGTGAAGATGCCTTAAAATATGACACGTTCAACAGCCTCTTCAGAACAGAATCCCTCCCAGGAAAAGCCTTGCTCTTACCCTGCTGTTCCTCAAAGGCAGCCCACAGCATGTGAACCATCGGTTTCTTGGGAAGGTGTATTGTGCAGGCCCTGCTGTAGACATGCCTCACTCCTTCAATACTGTGGTTCTCCATGTATTTGGCATACTATAGTCGAAAACAGAGCAGAGATTGAATAATATTACAGCTTATATTTGTCTTCAGATACGTGACAGAACGATAAAATTCTTTTGTTTAAACCCATTCAGCACCTTTATTGAACCACTAGACTAGTTTCTGTAAGGAAGGACGTAGAGAGGCAACGAAGTTGGCATATGCAGCAGTCAAATCTGGTTGCAAGCAGCCCATCTCCTAATGCAACAGATATAGTTATATATGAACAACATTCAACAAGAGAACAAAAGGTTAGTCACTAGATCAACGTGTGCAGTCGGGAAGAGACCGGTGGGAAACCACTTCCCTTACCTTAATCCAGAAGTCCTCATAGAGGGCACATGAAATAACACATCTTTCAAAGAGGACCACAACTCGCTCATGAGTTCCATTTTCTATCTCAAATTCTAAGTACTCTTTCCAGTTTTTCAGTTGAGCTTTCTCCAGAGGTTTTACATGAAAGTAAGGCCTCTTTATCTGCAAGAGTGACAGGTTGGCAACGTATGACTAACAAGCATACAACCAAATGGGTCAGAAAATAACCCCACGCCACACAAGTAACGCCACTGAAATAAGCAGGACTTGAGCGTTACTTCATCCCCTATCAAGTCAGTCACGCGGGATAACCCCACGTAACTGGGAAACGCTGCTGAGTTACGTCACACCAACGCTTTGTCTACCTATAAAGCTTTTTGAGTGCAAGTGTTCAAAGAATTTGAAGAACAGGACAGTTACCCCCGGCAAACCTCCTGTCACAACGTAACAATGACATTATAAACAGCCATACTGTCCACACACAAATACCCAGTCGAAGTACTTACCTTTGTACTAGTGCACATCCTACCAATTAAGTTCCAAATTTGGTGGAGAAACATGGCAAGGGAAGACAGAGCACGGGATCGAACTTCATACGCAATTTTTACATTGAGCTGATTATTTAATAGCTAGCAAGATTGCATTTTTACTCCTGACAGGAGGAGTTCTGTTGGGCAGAGTTCAGAAGGGAAGATTTAAACTCTGCTTTCAACTCAACATAGCAAAGCATCCTTCCAGAGATCTTTTGCTTTTCTTCTCTTCAGTTTTAGTTCTACCTCGTTACTCCTGTCCTGTACATTTCTACCCAGAGATATCCATTCAGGTCTCCGGAGAAACGTGGTAATTAAGCAGAAACATTCAATCCTTCAAGACCACCCAAAACTTAAAGCCCATCGTCCCCTCCCGCTCCTTACTGAGCTCTGCTGTGGGATCCAGTAAGGTCTTTGTCTTGATAAATTCAGATACATTGGTGCTGCTAAAATAATGGTAAAGAAGGTCTAAGTGGCCTCCGTCACTGCTACCTGACATCAACTGCGTATCTACCTCCTTTCTGTCCATGGTAAAGGCCTGTGTAACTTTGTTTTCCACTCTGTAGATCCAACCTGGCAGTACCTACAGAGCAGATGTACCTTTAGCGGAGCAGGCACAGATTCTGGCCAAGAGCAACACAGAAAACCTGTCAGAAACAGGTTATTCCGCGGCACGTCTGCAGCTGTAGCATTCTTCCAATCTTCACTAATCTCTAGCTTACTGTTTCCTGCTCCTGCGAGTATCGCAGCTATACTCACACAACCATCCTAGCATCAGATTTGAGCCTCACCTGCTCTAGGGACACGTTTGGTATCGTTTGCTTCCTTCTAGGACAGGTACCTGGTAAAAAGCGATCCTGCAACAAGCAGAACGGCCAACAACAGCACTTCAGGCTGCTGCGTAACAAGAACGGGGAGATCGCTTGAGTCTGACGTTGTGCCAGGACTGGCTACGGTGCTGTATTTTTGAGTTCCTCTGGCTTATAAGGTATCTTGCCTACGCTAACAAAGCACAGTAAGTGACGTAAGAACAGGTCTGAGATCACGCAGACTATGGAAGAACCTCTGAGACCTGTCCCCGCTGTTCAAGACATCACACTCTTTGAAGAGATGATAAATTTAAGACAGGAACAAAACGTCACGCAGTAACATGTTTGCCGAATTGAGAAGTAAAAGCTCAGGCTGCTTTGAAAAAGTAATTAAGCTTAATTCTACATAGAAAATATTCTGATAAACGATTGGCTTCATTACTTCTAACACGTTACATATGGGAGCTGCAGGTTGTGGTGGCTACTTCTGGAAAACAAAGCTAACTGGTTTCAGACTTGAGTGCCATCAGAAAATACGCATGCAAACACAAACGTCCCTCTGCTTTTCGGATATGCCGACCTCTGCGATTAAAGAAGGGAAGGTAGCAACTGCCGTTGTTTTGTAATACTCCAGATGCACAGTGAATGGCACAGCATTTCATACGTGTGTATCTGAAGACTACTCAGTAAAATAACATCACACCACCTTGCCTCTCTCCACATAGTCTGAAGACTGTTACATCCTCAGATGACAGAGCCGACCCCACAAGCTGCTTTTAGGTAAGAATGGCACAGAAGAAGAGCTAGATCTTTGTTCAAAGCCTCACAGTTTAAACTGTAAGGCCTAACCGTTCATCAACATTCCTAATTCAGTCTTACGTTCCAAACTCTCACACGCTGCCTCACGTAGAAAAAAAATGAACTTACCCCTTCCTCAAACGTCCACCTCTTACTGACTTCATGTTCATTGTGATTGAACATTTCTTGATGAATCTCAATGATTCTGTGCCTCATGTTTTCTATTTCAGTGATTAGCTAAAACACAATTGTTAAAGAACATGTAACAGGGAGACAGCACAGCGCGCTTCAAGATTACAGCAGCAGAGGCAGAGTAGCACAGATGCACTAAATGCTATACGAAACAGCTCGGGAAGGGAGGGGGGTGTTGCCCCGATACCTTGGCTCTTAGCGCAACCCAATTGAATTTGTTTTCTGTGTGAAGTTTTGGTCTCATCTTAACGATGATGAACTCCATTTCTTTGACACCTATGAAAATGCTGGAAGCATATGCTCTACAGACAAAGAGCAGTGATATGCAAACAACTATGTGAACATATCCGCTACAAACACAGTAGATTGTCTGCAAATATATACTTCTCTTAGCCACAGATTAGGGCAAGGAATCCCAACGAACTCTCTGCACGTGTACCTTGGCGGGGTCGGTTATATCTTCGGTTCCGGAGGGCAGATCCTCTCCAGCTGCCACATCCTCCCCGCTGTGGCCATTCGCCGACGCCAGTTCTCTGCGCAGCTGAACAAACTGCTCCGAAGTCAGAAGTTCTCGTGGCAAATTGTTTTGCACGTGGTCTTTAAACCTAAAAGAGTTAGAAACAAGTCAACACAAGTTTGACACTTTATGTTTTACTACTCCGCTTAACCAGAACGCACAATAAGCCCTGCTGGGATCCTGTATTGCTTCATCAATCTGGAGCAGAAACGAGCATGCAGCTTGTGACGTGCACAAAACGAACCTCCTACTGTTTAACGTATATTCAGAAGCTTTACATTTGAAAGAGAAAGGAAAGGACAGTGAACTTCAGTGGTGCAAACAGACCACGTAGATCTTCAGAAATTCCAAGGAAAACTGCCGTGTAATTTAACCACAGCTTCCAGATCCCTCTTACCCTCCCCGTACTAACGCAGAATTCTACTGTCTAACACTGGACCAAGTATTTCTATTTGGGTTTCAACAAAATTAATGATTAACCACAAATAAGCACCGCACGAGGAAGTAAGTTTTTAAAATTGCTCTTCTGCTTTTTCAAAGACATCCCAGCTTCCCACTGACATCCCCAATGCCCTCCTTTATTCCACAGCAGAATTTGTTTTAATGTGAAACCATACTCTGAAAACGCCTATCGGTACTTAAAAGTTTCTCAAAGCACACGAGTAAACAGATGAATATATGAAGCTAAGCAACTAGTTTAAGCTGTTCTCAATAAACATTTACAGAAAGAGGTTTGCGTGTGCTTGAGAAATTCACGGCATTAGCTACCCCTTTGTTTTCTCTTTACCTTTGGAAGTGATGACTGTAGAGCTGTGTTGGAATTCCAAGGATGCGATCATATATGGAGGTAACTTCCCTCAGGTTTCCCTGCTCATTTTCCCAGTTTATGTACATCTCCCACAGTCTGTCAGAACGGAAATCTGTCCCAGCGGCTAAGACTGCGTGCTCATAGGCTCTGAAAAGTAATTCACAGTTGATTCCGGATGCGGTGACAGAGCAAGGGAACTCTGGCTTTTATTTATGTAGAGCTTTTACTTAGAGATTCTAAGCGTCATTTACTCAGCATTTACTCGCAATCCCACAAATTCATGATCTAAATTCTTCAAAGTATCTTCTAGATATCTGTCACAAGGCCTCTAGAGATTCAGAGGGTTCACACCTATCCTTTTTTCTCCAGTACTGTTATAATAGAGCCAAAAAAGAGAACAGAAAAAAGCCAAAGTACAAGATACTAAGAAAATAAACAGTCTTCAGCACTTCGATCCTGCAAAGACGCTTCTAAATTTAATTTCAGGTCAAAGTGTAGTGCAACCTCTTACTCAACCATTACCAGCAGATGAGGTGAGACATTCTAGAAAAAACAAGAATGAAATTAGAAAACTTCTCTGGAGAACCTGTTCCAGCACTGCACACCACCCTAAGGCTTCACAAAGCATTTCTGAGGTGTAGCCTGAAGTTCACAACTCGTACCTCGTCGTATTGTCTACCACTGCTTAACGAAACTTAGCTCCATCAGTTCCTAAAACTCCTTAAAATAACGACAGGCTGTGAGGTGGCCCCTTGGCGTAACTGGATTAAGGTGTTTAAGCTACAGAACTATCTGCACGTGCCGCCCGTACCACTCAGGCTGCTTTCAACTTACCCTCGGATCGTGTTGTTAGTTTCAGGATCATCAGGGTCCAAGGTGTCTTTTAAGAAGTTTATGTAATGTATCCAAAGGTCAACACTAAGAGGAATTGCCTGAAGCCCTCTGCGATAAACCTATGAAGAGAACACGAACTGTACTTCAAATACTTACTGGTGTCCTAAGAGAGAGGCAACACTGCGTTATCCGGTGAACCTTAGAAATACTAATTACTGGAATTTTGTTTAAATAATCTACCATTACCATTCGGGTGGAGGTTGGATAGAACATGGCAATGTTCTGATCTCCACGTGCAGAGTCTTGATCTTCAAAGCGCAGCGGTCCCTGCATTCTGACCAGGTTGTGTGGGCAGGCTTTGGGGTACAGACCATAGGGCACAGACCCATTAGAGCATCATTGACAGCGTCTGACCAAAAATGCAATAAGACGGAGCAATTGTGACCAGCAAACCAACTATATCGCTTTGAAAATGAGTAATAAACGTAAGTGACAGAAAAGCCCTGCCCTACTTGTTAAGCTGCAGTGTAATACAGAGGCTTGCACTGCAAAGCTTGACAAACTGTAGAGGTTTAACGCACCTGCCAACAAAGAGAGAAAACATTAGCTACAAATGCCACAGAAGTGACAAGTGCAAACAAAATCCCTACAGACCTGACCACGCATGGCAGGTACTGGCAGCCAAATGACTTGCAGCGCGTTAGTCATTGTTTGGCCAACAGGACCAACGGCAAGAGCTTCGTCCAGCTACCTACGTACCTCATCGGACTGTTTAATGTTGTCGTGCCGCTTTTCGAGGTCTGCGTACTTTTTCCAATATCCATAGCAGTATGGATAATGCGTGAAGAACTTGTCAAATGCTTTCCTGGCAGCCGGTAGGTGGTTCTGCAAGGAACACGCAATGGAAGTGGTCAGTTATCTCCAACATATAGCCTGAAGAACAGAACAAGCATCTAGCTAGCACCTTGTCCAGGAACGACAGCTGCAGGCAGACCACGCAGCCACACAAGGCAGCACGCCATCACAGAGACCAAGAGAAGCATAAAAACAGGACAGAAATGATGAAGCTTCCTCAGTAGCCCTTTCCCAGCCACAGAGTCCACATCGTAGAGACTCCCTTAGACAGAACCATTTTCCTGTTACAGCCCTGCACAATGTTTGTTTTTCACGAATTTACGCGGGCTCAACGAGCAACAGAACGCCTGTATTCACACGGCCTGCAGCGAGAAGTCCCACAGATCCGTCCCATGTTGTGTGAAAAGCTATTTGTTCTTTTTTGCTTTTCTGCACGTGGTTAAGAATCAAATGAAAACAACAGA
Source organism: Nettapus auritus (assembly GCA_011076525.1). Classification (NCBI taxonomy): domain Eukaryota; kingdom Metazoa; phylum Chordata; class Aves; order Anseriformes; family Anatidae; genus Nettapus; species Nettapus auritus. The sequence continues at coordinate 1,056,443 of CM021769.1, read as the reverse complement.
GGGAGGTCACACAGAGCTGATTCTAACTAAAAGCTGAGAAGGTGATACAAAAGTCAAGTGTGACCAACGCGCTCTTAGTAATAGCGAATGTGCCCAAGGGCCTGGCTTTCAAAACGCTAGCGAGAATTTTTTGTTTGCGTTATAGCTGATTATTCACTACCGAAATCTATCTGCAAGGAGTTATATCTCCAGTAAAGAGCAAGTTTTAGCAGGCAGGCTCACCTTTGGAATCTGGTACAAAGTTATTCTAAGTGTAGAAAAATCCCTACATTATTAACATTTTTAAAACAATTATTGTTTTAAAACTGCCTTAAAGTTGTTGCTCTGATTTTGTGATCTCTGCTGACAACACTGGTAACGGTGATTGTCTTACAACTGTATATATGAAAGCACGACATACAGTTCTAGATTCCTTACTGGAATAAGAGCTGTATTAGAACAGCACGTATCAAAGCCTGACGTACTGCTCGAGGTTTGTTACTGGAACATGTTAGTTATTTTGGTTTTGTTTGGTTATTTCTGGAAGACTAAGGAAAAAGGGGGCACGTACTAACCTCTTGCTCTACGTACTGTAGCAGATATACCCATCCTGTGAAATCCTGGGGATTGTCCTCTACTACTTTCCAGAACTTGTCAAAATCTGGAGGGAAGCCAGCCTCAATATCTGTTGTCTGTAAGCTTTCGATGTTTGGAATTTCACCCTCTTCTTGTGCGTTCTCTTCATTCAAATCAGGGGAGCTGTCAGGCGATTGTTCCATCTCAGTTACACTCATGATTTCCGTACTGAAGTCCATATGCTGTTCCTCAGTTGCTGTTTCAGTGCCATTGCCTGTGCTGTCGTTGCTTACAGTCGTCGTCGTCTTCTCCTCCTCTGTAGTATCCGAGTTCTCCATGGCTGAGGCTCAAGGTGTCGTGCAGTACTATCCTATGGAAATAAAAACATTCAACATCCCAGCTGTGAAGATGCAAGTAGAACTTGGCTGAGAAATAAAGAGCTCAGTGCATTAAGATGTATCCAAGTTTGTTACTTTAAAAAACGCTAAGTTAGTATTGATCTTTCTCTAATGCAAAGAGCGTGGAAGGTTCAGAAAAATCTAAAACGTTCACAAAAACAGGGATTTTACCTGAACAACCAGAGGCAAGTTTCTAGTTAAACAAGGAACAGGAGCCTGCATGGATTATTCCTAGATTGGATTGCAGAAGCTAACACTTGAGCAGTCTCCTGATTCCCAACCATTCAGGAGTCTCCCACGTGCTCCATGCGTTCCTGGGTTTCATCACATCTGCTTCGCTCGTGAGTCTCATTCACCGCTAAAACAAAACTTCGTACCCATCGCACGCTTTAACGTACAGAAACAAATCTTTGTGGATTTTCCAAATAACTATCCCCAGTTACTATCAAAGTATAGAAGCAAGCCAATACAGTTTTCCTGGGTGAGTCTGTTCATAGTTCCAAAACAGAGCAGGCTAACAAAGTTGTTCTTACACATACAAAAGTTTTAAGACCTAAAATTATTCTGAGACGTGACAGATGTGCTCCGCTTCTGGCTGATTCGGGTGATGTGTTCCAGCTCAAAAATTAAATCCTCCAACTCCAGCTCCGTCCTCGGATTAGGAGAAAGAAAATGGGAAGAGAGAAAAAAAAAAAAAGGAGGGCGAAGCAGCACGGAGGCACACACACACACACGCGCACACACACGCACACACACACACACCGTTTCAAGCACACCCTTCAGGTCTCTTCGGCAGCTCGCTTCCACCCGAGCGCCTTCTGGAACGGCCCGAAGGAAGGGCAGCAGCGCGGGGCTCCCCCCGTAAGGACGGCTCTGTGCTCGGGTCTGCCCTCGGGTCTGCCCTCGCGGGCGGCCGGGGCACGCAGCGCAGGGCCGGCCCCGTCCGAGAGCCGCCGAGCTCCTGCCGTTTGCCGCGGCCGGGCCAACAGCCGCGCCTGCCGGTACCCGCGGGCAGCCCCGCAGGCCGGGCCGGGCCCCGCACGTGGCAGCGCCCCGGAGGGGCCGTCCCCGCCCCCCGGAGCCCTGAGCAGCGCCGCCGGGCGGCCCCAT
>CM021769.1:1021884-1053980 GCA_011076525.1 Nettapus auritus | reverse complement strand
CCGCGGTGCCGCCGAGCTGCGGCCTCCTCGCGCTCCGCCGGCCACTGCAAGAGCGCGCGGCACGCGCCTGCGCGTTAGGGCCCGCGCCCGCCGCCGCGCCGGCGCCTTGGGGCCTGGCGCCTGCGCAGTCGGCCCCGCTCCCCTCGACACCGCGCCTGCGCGCTGCGCGCCGCCTCCCGCCCGCCAAATGGCGGGCCCCCTCCCCTCCCCTCCCCCGTCCCCTGACGGGCGCCACGCCGAGCTCCGCCACGGGCCTTTATTGCCGCGGCGCCCCGACCGCGTGCGGGCTGCTGGCCCCCGCCGTCCCCCGCCACGGTCCGTCCGGTCCCGTCCCGTCGCCTCAGGCCGGCAGCTCCAGGAACTCCTCCAAGCTCCTCTTGACGTGCGGGGGCTGCGCGGCGGCGTGCGCCAGCAGGCTGGGCCCCATGTGCGCGAACAGGGCCCGGGACAGCTTGGCCGTGGCCGTCCGAATGCTGCCCCCGGCCCCCGGCGCGGAGCCGCCGCCGCCGGCCGCGCCCAGGAGGTGCCAGAGCACGGCCAAGACCTTCTGCTCCACCGCCTGCGGCTTCCGCGGGTACAGCTCCGCCACCAGATCTGCGCGAAGGGAACAGCGCGTCAGCACTGCCGAAAATCGTTCTTAAACACAGTTCCGAAGCGTTCCTGCTCTGAGCGCTGTTTAAAAGCACAGCGCCGCATCGGCGCCTTCTCAGAGCGACCGACGGGAACGCCACGCACAAAAACCTGTCCGTCTTCCAACAGAACGAGTGGCCCTTACGGGGCCGGCTTTCCCTACAAACACCTCGTTAGTCTCCTCTCAGCAGTTTACACAACTGTTGATGACTTTAATTGTCTACTAACAAACATGCTGTGCACTCGTACAGCGTTTGATATTTTATGGTTGTCCTCCATCTCAGAAATACCCAGTAGGTGTTTGAATTTAAGGGACAAAGTAACCTTACACCAGGAATGTATGTGTGTTTGATGAAGCATCTGCTCTGCTTGGACAATTACATCACAAATTCACTATTTAATTGGCACATACTTGCCTTTGTGCTAGATGTGGACTCTTCTCATACACATAATACAAACTACTCAAAAAATCCCAACGAGATAAACTGTTTAAAGATTAGGTGATCAATAATTTCTGAAAGTATGCAGTTAGGTTCATTCAAGAAGACTGTCCGCTATAATGCTTAGTACAATTTTATTGCTATTACACATCAAGCTACTCTCAAAGCAAGCCAGGTTCAAGCTTACCTCCCATGAAGACATCCCTTGTTCACTTAAAACATCAAAAGAAAGTTCAACACTACTGCTAGTAACAATCCCCAATATTAAAATCTGTATGTACATTCTAAAAACCTTCTCTTTGAACTTCTGACACCTGCTTAGGAAGCAGACCGTCACAAAGCCTGCCATCTTTGTGGTGCCTGTAGCTCAGCTTGCGCCTTGTCTCCCTTACAGCTGAACACCAAGAATACCAAGCCCCCGGGGCAATGAGAACAAAACCAACTATGAAAAGTAAAAATGGTGCAGCAGTAAAATTGTGGAGCTGGTAGGAGACAGCCTTAGGGATCAGAAAAAAGCAGTCATTCTTCCTGATGGGAGTACAGGGGAGTGAGTGCTGAGAGAGGGAACCGGGCTTGCAGCAAGTAAGCGAAGGAGGCCCTGGGCCCCTGGCTCTACGCAGACACAAATGGTGCTTCAGGGCAGAGGGGGACCTGTGGGGACCCAAGTCACAGCACAATAACATGCAAGCCACTCAGTTTCCTACAGAATGAAACTCACCACAAAACAACCCTTTTTCTCTTTGGTTCCATTCTGTATTAAAGTTACAATAAGCTTAAGCTGTTTACACCTCTTCTGGGGGAGTATCTGAATATAATCTTTCATTTTGTCAGTAATAGCTTCGATTTGCATTAGTAGGGGGTGAAATTTGAAAACTGGTGCACTGTTACTCGCAGTCTGCTGTGGCAGATGTACAGCCACCACCACCCTACGATGAAGTTGCATGATAGGATGGTACACAAACAAACAAACATGCAGAGCTAAACTGCACCTTACCAGCAAGCTTTTCTGTGATGTCTTGTTTTGCTTTTCCATGCAGAAACTGGGCTTTTGTGCAGAATGGCTGCAGAAGCAAATAGTTGTCTAAATTCAAAGAACAAAACACATTAAGAATTGGAAACAGAAAATTAAACACACTGGAAATTAATACATTATAGAAAAACGTAAATAAGAACCTTACTTGTGATGTATTAACTACAAAAATCAGAACAATGTATTTAAGGGGATAAAAGCCTAAAAGACACCCTTAACGAGGCCTAACTCCTAGTCTGGTAGAACGCAGCATTTTCATTTACTGAAATCACTAACGTCCTGCTCCACAGCCAAAACAGATGAAGATGGAAGATAGCTGTGGCCTACACAAATCTCTGAGAGTCTAGTTCTTTGACCTGCTCAAGAGACTGAGCAGTCTGACACGCTTCTGGATGACGAGACATCTGCTATGCAAATGTAACAAAACCACGGATACACGAGACACGTCCGGCTAGCTGCACTTCTCTATTGAAATATGAACACGACTTGTGTGCTTTAAAATGTGTGAGAATAAAACCACTCATGCATTACACAATGTAACGACTCGATGAAAATTATTGGAAAGAACAGCTCCTTAAATTAAAAATGTAATTAATGCAATTAAAACTCTTTAAAATTAAGAGGGAAGAAATTACCTAAGTGTTGACATAGAGCCTGAATAACATTTGTGGCAGCTGCATAAATCCCTGGATTTTTGGAGTTTAGGTTGTTGTCTACCATTGCAGGAACTAACATGTTGATCACCGGAGATAAATTGTCTTTCAGCAATGGAATCATCTTGTACATTGTCTCCAGAGCAACCTGATTCACTTTACTGTTTGAGTCATGTAAGCGAGGCTTGAAAGCATCGAAGATCTGAAAAAGCACCCAAACAACATTCGTCTGAATTAATTAATACTTGAGGCGGATATTAGGTTTCCTGCTTTTTTGTTACACTTCCATTGTCCATCTTAGCAAAAGATGGCTCTGATATGCAAATACTTGGGATTATTTTTTGAGCAAGTAAACCAACACTCACTATTTTTATACTGTGTATGATTGAAGTGTATCCAACGTTACCTGCATTCAGTCGTTTCTATACAGTGTAATAGAGGCATACCAGCTGTCTGTACCTTTCAGCATGACTGATATTTTGTGCAGGTATTTTTAACAAGACATAGTTTTGTTTAGCAAAAAGAATGTCCAGTAGTATCTGAAATACGTTTAATTTCTGTCTTACATAGCACACAGTGACAGCATAACTATTAGATAAACTCTATATTACAAACCCTAAGTGTTACTACAGCGTAGGCAATAACACGCTAAAGTGTGGTGTTTGTTTTTTTCCCTTTCAGAGGCATTAGGAATAGGTATCCTTCACACAGAAGATCGAGTCTGAACCTCCTAGAATTTGTTCACACTGTGTCTATCTCCTGTTAGTTCCTAGATCACCTCACAGTTTTAAACTTCACCTCTTTTCAAAAGGAATTTGATCTTAAAGATTTCAGTAACATTCGCAGTTAGAATACTAGGAAGTTTCACAGCAGTGTCTCACAGATTCATAGAAAACCGCGTTGTTAAGAGACAACCTTGTTTTCGCTTTCATTCTGTCTGTCCTTGGTTTTCAACTGTTGGACCTCACCGTAGTACTTTCCTCCTAAAGAGCCTCTTTAAAGACAGGCTCTTTTTGAAGATACTTAGCTTAAACTGTTGTATCACAGTAAAGACCTTTCCCCACCTTCTCCTAGATACACAAAGCAGACAGAACTTGCAGCTGTCTGTGATACACATCTAGTGTTCCTCAGATCGGGAGATCCTGCTCTCTTCATAACCTGTTCCAGAATTTTGATGTTTTCTCCGCAGAGGCATGAAAGACTGCGGACAATATTCAGCAAATACCTCTGTGTGCACTCTCTCTAAGTGAACCTCTTCCACCTTCTTCTTCCTTCTACTTCCTTTACTACCTTTGTAGCTTACATATCTCCTCTGTAAGAATCCCTGACCCATTCCTCAAGGTTTTCCTGTTCATGAGACATTCTGATTGAAAGAGGAAACCATGATTTTTAGCAGAAAACTGTGACAGAACTTAAAAAACCTCTGGAATTAAAGGTTTTTGTACAGTTACCTTCACAATGTTTGCAACAACGAAGTCTTGATTGTTCTCTGTATCTGATAACAGCTGATTAATTCCACTTATTCGATCACGGAAGTCTTTTGCATTCAATAAACCTATAATGTCTTTAACATACTCTTCACTTTCTACTAAATTACGAGGAGCTGCTTTTCTTGTAACTTCACGGGCTTCTGTAGTCTCTCTGAGGAAAAGGAACAAGTTGGTTGAATAAACACATAAGCAAGTTGAAAGAGGAGTCTTTAATCTCAGACATTCTCTTTCCGCACAAGTGCAAATATCAAAAGTAAGCAGAAAATCTTCTGATGAACAGGTTTCACTTTACGCATAATTTGTTTTTTGTTGTTGTTTCAAAAAAACATCTACTAGCCATTGTTGTTCCTGAAGTCTTAGCACACGTGCCACTCTAAATGCATGTAAGTGTATCACCCCAAAATGCGGCAGCCCTGTGCTGCCTCATGTTTCTGTACAACAGCAGCGGGTTTGGCCTTCCCTTCCATCAACATGTCAAAAAAAATAAAAGTTAATATAGTTCAATTCTTCTCAAGTGCTTCAAACACTGATCCCAGTCTGGGGGGCACCTACGCAACGTGCTGTGCTGTGGTGGAAATTTAAGAGGATTCTGAGACAAACTTTCTGTAACACCTGATCTTATTAGACAGTCATGGAAAGGATTATGAAATCTGTGGAATCACTTTCCTGCCTGAGTAAGCACCCATAAAGAAAGTATCTTCGGTAGAAGGCTGAAATTCAATGGAAGTGCAATGATGAGGTTTCAGATCTAAGCAGGAACAAATTACTTAACCAGGAATGGAATGTCATCACTGTTGGAAGTTCTTCAGAAAGACTGTAATGTGGAAGAGAAGTTCTGTTGTGTGTGCCTGAATAAATTAAGCAGGAGTTCAAATGTTTCAGAAGTTAAATGATGAAGAATTTAAAGTGTTGCAGCTTGACCAAATGGACAGAAAAATTCTCCCATTCTGTTAAATGAGCTTTTCTAACTACGGAAAGCTTGATGAATCCAATCTACGGGAATTTCAGATAAGTAACCACAAGTATTCACAAGTATCCGTCTGTATGCACAGACCAGTCCAGGTAAGTTCACTACCTCATTCTTAATTCACTAAGAGAAGTCTTTGATGGAAAAAGGAATAAGCATCCTTCTTGCATTTTGAAGTTCAAACCGACTAGCTCTGAGGGCAGGCCAGAGGGCATCAGTTCTTGTCCTACCAGCGTATCACAGGCCACTAAATGTACCCAAATTAAAGAGAGTCTTTGGCAGAACGCAGCAAGTAGTGCATCTAAGAAAATGGACACGTAGTTTTACATGCCAGCACATAAATACACTAGCAAGCCTGGAGCTGATTATTATTTTGAATAGTAGATGGTGTGTGAAAGAACTCTGTGACAGGTACACCTTAAACCTGGGGCCGTTACGGACCCTATGAACTCTATGTTCTTGAATGCAGACTTGCTGGCCTGGTTTCATTTTTTCCGTTTCTCTGTTCAGTTCAATAGAAAACCTATCAGAAGACAAAGCAGAAAATGAAAGATGGAGAGGGTATGCTCTAAAATCTCCAGCATCCACAGTTAGGATTTAACTAAATCCTTAGTTTCTAGGCAAGTGCACCAACAATTTTTGCTGCAGCTAGTACTAGGCATGTTGTTTGTAGAGAGTTTGGATGGCAACATCCTGAGCTGATGGTGACGTGGATCCACCATGAAATCCAAGTGTTTTCTGGATTGTGTGTACTTTCAGAGGCAGTCAATAAACAAATTAACTTCAAAATGCACAAAGCCATTTTAATATCAGCAATTACCCTATTTAAAAGAGTTTATTGGGACACGTTAATTTTTCCATTCCCATCAGGAATGTTGAACCCTGTTGTGTATGTTTGTGTACTCCCTTCTTCTGTGAGACTGTTCTCCTGGAGGTCAGTTACTAACAGGATGAAACACGCGGGGAGATCATTACCTGTCAGTGATGTTAACAGCATCTCTGGAAATAGATGATGACCTCGAATGCCCAACACTGCCAGTATGAGAACGTCTTCCTTTTGCTGAGGGTGTGTCTAATGGCATCTCCCCCAAACCCTGCACGAAGATGAAACCGTTTATGAATACGGCTGGTATATTCTGCAGCGCTGGAGCCTCTTTAGAGGCAAGACTAAAGCATGCAAAGAAAAGTAGCAAAGTACACTTGATCCAGTGTAAGGAGTTATGATTCTGTGACAGGCATAGGTCAGGTAACAAGCACCACCATGCTACGCTGCATTCACGTGGTTACTTCCTCTGAATACACTCCTCCCACTCTCTGTAGGTTCAATGTCCATACTTAACAAGCACTAGTACAGCTTTACGTTTCTCACCTGTTAAACAAGAGTTTTCCACATACCTTTTGACGTAGATTGCTAACGAATTCCTTAATGTAAGGCAAATCCTTGGCTGGCACATACTTTTCAAGTGTTTTATCAAAATCAGGATGGTTCATCATACTGAAAAGCATCTTTCGACCGTAATACCTGCAGGGCAACAGACCATGACGTATGCGTCTGTAAACACCGATCTGTTCTGTAAGCCCCTTGGACAATTAGACACATGCAATTTCAAAACACAGAAGCACAGGAAGAGTGCTGTTTGTAACCAGACACCCCTTTCATCTTCCCACAGAGAAACTAAGGTCAACGATCATTATTTGATCAACAACTGAGCAAATTAAAGACCGAGACCAGTCTCCTATTTCGGTGTTGAAGTATGGGCTGTCTTTAAGCCCTGCCAGTCGGACGGCGTGGATCCTAGTGCTGGAATTCCCTACATGGCCTATGTAGCGCGTGGTGCCAGAACGAGTATGTCCTTTGATCCCTTCTTCCTACTGCCAAGATGGGCAGGGCTGCGGGAGGCACTGGGGTAATTCCCCTTGCACATTATCTTAACAGCCATTCTCTGCCGCTTATGAATGGCCCCCACGGAGCTACGCAGAAGTTTCAGCCACCTCACGTGTGCTTATCTTAATTATTAACTGTACTAACCTTGTTTGCTGCGAACTGTCCAGTGCAAACCTGGCTATTGCTGGGAAAATCCTATCAGTGACAACTTTGGTTCCAGCCAGCATCCACTCCGGTCCCATACGTTCTACAATATCCGACATGTGCTGGGCTGTGCATCTCCTCACCGCCGCATGCAGATGGCTAAAGAGAACACAGCTGCTTAGTAAAAACTCAGGGCAGTTCACTAACAGTATTTATGTGCTCTACCAAATATGGGCTACAAGTATTCTTTTTTATTCTTTAGCATAATCTACGACTAGTGCAATACTGCAGGATACTGCAGCCTTTGAATTAATAAACTGGTCGTTTTCTTCTTTTAGAATTTTTCTAATTCTCTTAAAAATAATTGTGAAATACTCTAGAAGGCTCACAAGTTCTGTCCATCAGCTTTACAAAAACCAAATCCCTGTGCTCAGAAACAAACCCCGTATCTTTTATACCACTTTAGAATTAAATAAAGCAGTATTCTACTGACTTCAAATAATCTTGCAGAAGCGTGTTGAATTAAGTCATTAAATAACTATGTTGATGAAAATCAGAGAAGGCCTGGAATTAATTTTCAAACCCATTCAGCAAACTGATCGTGTAAATAAACTCTGCAGTACCTGCTGATCCCACATGTTTTCAGAGCATGCAGTTCTGCAGATCCAGAGTTTTCCGATTTTATTTTCATGCTTGGATTTAGGGGCAGTTTTAGTGCACAATAAATGAGGCATCTGTATGGCTCATCGTTCAAAAAGGAAGAACAAGCTTAAAGGAGGGAGCTAAGGAGAAGACTTGGTAAGCCACACCAGTGCCTCCCCAGCTTTTCGGATTAACACGAACACCCGGCGTTCTTCCTGAACGGCTGTGTTCTGTTTTGGCAAGATTTTATTTTTCTGTGTTTCCATAGATTATCCTGGCCTCATTAGACATAAAGATATCTCTAGATCAGGTTGCCCAAAGTGGCTTCAATTTGCACTGGGTCTATTAAAACTGCAAAATGTGACAACTCAGAACACAGCTGAGGCTGCGAAAGCCCCCCAGTTGCCTGGGGCTAGCACGCTACGCTCCGTGCTACGCTCCGAGCTGCTACTGAGCTACCTCGTTTCAGACTGGCCTTGGCTGGAGTGCAGTACCTGCTGTTCTGTCTGTGGCAGCCACAGGTCTCCTGAGCTTGGGAGAGGGGAAACAGTAACAGACTACGTCCTGCTGTGTGTACTGGCAGGAAAACAAGAACTATGGTGTTTAAAGACTTCACTAACAGAACCATGTAAGTCCCCGTTGCCCACAAACGCCTGCTGCTCACACAAAACAGGAAGTTTTGGTGTATGCGTATCAGACCCTGAATTAAGCACAATTTATACATAAGAAACATGATGTTAAAAATTCTTGTCCTGGAATCCTGATCTTGAGTCAAGAATCTATTCCTTGAGGTGAGTTTACAGCAGTCGCCCAGTATCTTTAGAACAGTATCTCACGAAAGCAAACAAAGATGTTTTGAATTATTCTTGTTGGTAAGGACAAAACAACTTTGTAGCTGATGAAGACTCAGTAGATAGATCTACTCAGGGTCGCAAGCATGATGCTTATGATCACAGTAGGTTTGAAATGTATTTAGGAGAAAACATGTACATTTTAAAAGGTCTTACGAGCCATAAAAAACAGGTAATGCGTACCTGTTAACTTGAATACTGAAGTGGCAGTGAATACAAGAAAAGGGTAAGACAAATTTAGAACGTCTATCTTTTCTGTAGTTATGCAGTTGTACCAACCACCACCTGTCCGTTCTGTCCTCAGGACATGTATCATTTTTCTCCCAAACTTCCACTTTGCAAGATAATTGTCTTGTTAATTGCTACAGCCTCTAGAGGTGATAGCTCCATAAATGCCATGTGGGCATATGGCCAGTTTCCTGAAGCCAGTATTAGAGAATCTGTAACTCACAGTGCTATTTAGGCCATCCACTGATGTGTCATGCATTAAAAACATACTGTACTCCATGATTCAGTCACTGTTTTCACCGAAGGCTTCTTAGCTGTGAAGAAATTGATCCCTGCTTCAAATGCTATATTCAGACCCAGAGTTCAGATCATTCTGATGCCTCATGTATCTGAAAATGTATCTGAGTACACAAAGTGGAGGGTTCACATTTTTATAGGTCTCCTAAGGTTAGTCACTGCGTTTGAATCTGCCACTGAGAACACGGAGATCAGATTTCACCAATTATGATAATGAGTAGTGCTTAGCCAAGGATTTATGAAAAAGTGATGGGAGTACCTAAACTGGGAATGGCTGGGCTATTTCATATGGCTTCTGAGGTAAAGCAAGGCACAATTACTGTCTGCTGCTCTTAAATTCCCAGAAATGACTACATGCAGGCACGTTTCTTAAATAATTTAAATCTCAAGGCTGGTATTTGCCTTTCAGTTTAAAGTTCGCATAACTGAAGTATGGTTTTCATTGGCTTTCAGGAGACAGAATCAATACATTCCAGAAGAACCAGCTTCCCAGGAAACAAATCAGGAAACAAACTATGTTTTGAATCGCAGTTCTGAATTCAGACTCGCTCTCTCCAGATTTCTAGCAATGCAGTAAATCTAAGGGTTGATTTATAATGCAGAATCTAAAATATTTAACGGAAAGGATAGGTTACAAGAAATTCTTACCTATCTAAGCGATGACAGATACAAAAGAGATTAAATACAGGTAGGTATACAGCTAGGATTCTGAAATGCCTAATGGCTCGTTTAAGTATTTCTATTACAAGCAATGAGGATATAAAAAGAACAAAGCAACATACTTAACAGGTAAAGTGAAAGACAAGAATTTAGCTTCTAGCATAGCATGAAGTAAGCTAGAGGTTAGAATCAAACCATGAAACCGGAACGGAAGCTTGCCATGTTTGAAGCAGACAAGGAAATAAATGGTCACTGCCACTGCAAAGGAAATTGAGATGCAGACAAAAAAAGACTATTAACCAGCAAAGTCTGAAGAGAAAAACATGAAATCAGCCAAGATGGTTGCAGCTCGAGAATTTTAAGCTGTAGATTAGGTTTCTAAAGAAAAATTAGTGCTGAAGGACTGAAGAAGACAGGCATTTGATCGCAGAACAAATGGCAAATGAGAATGCTAGGTGAGCTTTATTAGAGAAAGACAAATAGCAGTTACTTAAGAATATTACAACAACATTGAATATAATTACTGAAGACTTGCAAAACCACTGGAAAACATACCAAGCTCCAAAACTGACAGCCAAGTTTTTAGTTCATGTAGAGAAACAAACATGGGGATTACATTTTACTTTTATGATAACAAACATTGTCCTGGGCAGAAGCTTTGCACAGCTGACTTATATTTTCTGTTATATTGGAATTTTTAAATGACTATAATTGCTATATTTAATCTATTCACGAGTTATTTCTTTATAAAGTCTTTGTAATTATTACCTTTGCCCTCCATTTATAAGAGAACAAAGTGCACGTGCTGGAGTCACATTATTAACCATAGCCTTCAGTGCTTTGTCTACCTCTTCCCTTATAAATGTGTTGGATTCACCAGCTTTGTGCAAAAGGACTTTTACTGTATTATCTAGTTCTTGATCCATGCTCTTTTTCAGGTGGGTGAACAAATCCCCTAAACAGACCACAGCAGCTCGAGAAACACCTGAGCGTAAATTCTTGACCTGCACACAGGAAAAACCCAAACAAACAATGAATAATGTTTATAAAATATATTTAGAAATAAGTAAAGCTTAATGCTTCCCTTTCTAAGTATTAAATAACTTTATAAGCAACTGAGAAATACATTTCTAATGTGATTTACAATGTGCAAGAATAAAAATACATACACACAAAAATATTTGAAAATTACGATGTAAATTTTTTCAGTCTCTTAGCAAATCAAATAAACTGTTGGAATCTGCAGTATGAGAGCTGCTTTGCCGAACTACAAAGTCATCCCTTTGAGACTGTCCAACAGAGGAAAACCAGTCACAGATTAACATACCGTTTCACTTTAGTGTATCTCAGAGCTATAAAATACACAAACACATCTAGTCAGTGAAATGTTCTGCTAGTAAAATTTAACCTCTTGAGCCACAGCCAGACTTGTTTCGTGTAGCTTCACAGTCAGAATAGCTGCATGGTAGGCAGACAAACATCTAACAAAGTTCAGACCTTCAATCTTCTTCTCCCTATGTAAAGAAAACATTTAAAATCAAAACACTTGCAAATTTCTCATTAAAACAAACAAAAAAACCCCAACAAACAGAACTCTAAGGAACCAAATAGCAAACAAATGAGATTGTAAAAGAAAGCAATAACATAACATGGGAAATTCTTCCAAAGTCAGTCTACCTGTTAATGTATTTGTAGGACTATTTTAAGATAATATTCTCTGAATTCTTCCCTTTATTAGTTCTGTCCGCGGCTTGTAGCACGGCAGTTAAAGGATTACTTTCCTTCCCAAAGCAAAAAGGGCAATAGCATTGTTACCCCATTCTGTCTGTTAGAGAAGCAGTGAAGCCTTATATTTCACAAGAAATGACAAGAAGGTATTCCAGAAGTTTTTGAAAGCTTGGATATTAGTCTCAATTTATAGCACTGACAGCTTAATTTAGTTGTGGACTAAAAAAACATTCTTTATTTTCTCATATATCACCTGCAACCCTTCTTCATTTTTGATGTTATCTTCATTTTGCTATATTTTTAAAAGCATGATATGAAAATGAATGCCTTACACATTACATTCAGGTTGTAGACAGATGTTTGTACTTACCAGTCATCATCAGCTAAAAGTACCAGGGCTTCTGCCAGCGCTGCTTCTGGTTTGGAAAAGGGCTGCAGTTCTGATGGATCCATTATTTCTGGACTATGAGTGACTGATGGGGTCCGGTCTTTATAGCGCCCTCGTGACCCAAGAGAAATTTCATCTGCAAAGTCACAAAACATATCAAATAATTAGCATAATCTCAAGAAAACCATTCAAAAGAAGGAAATTAAAAGAGGTTTGAGGTATATTTAGATTGCTGCTACTACTGACCAGGTTTTCAAAAAGACACTTTTCCCAGTTACATCCTCAATCATTCAGCACATAGGAATAATTTTATTTTTTTATACAACTACCACTTTACGAAGTCATAAACACAAATGTAGTAGTGATTTTTTTTATGTAAAAACAGATGTACAACTTGCTACAGCACAGCGCAGTAAGGCATAGTACCGTAAAACTTAAAGAGCCACTTGAGAAATTCTGAAGGATTTTCTGCCCATCATCAGTATAAATGTCTATTCTGAAAAGATTTCTACGGCGTTATTTTAAAGGCATCTGAGTGACAAAATGTACCCAGAAATGTTTTTCTTGGAGAGAGAAGGAGTTGGAAGAGAATCAATTTCTCATTAACACATTACATCATTTAAGTTCCTAAGCAAAGAAAAAACCCTCTCATGTTGCAAACATCTTCCTAACAGATTTTAGATGAAAAATGTTTCAAGGGGGCAGTGATGAATTCAAATCCTCTTCACATCCACCCCCACAGTAGTAATTTTCCAGATCATCTCAGGAGAATCGATCGTACAAATAAGTCATATTAAACCTGATTATATTTTGGAACCGTTCTTCTCTGCGTATCCAAATATTTTAACAGTCTTTGCATTTAATTTAATGTAACAGCTTACCAGAATCTAGCAAGGCTGAACATTTAGTTTTCTTCAAACTGGTTGTTCTTTTTAATGAAGGATTCAGGGCAACATTTTCTAAGGACAATGATACATTTCTTGATGATGCTAGTATATCCCCACAGAGATTTAACTCTAAAAAACAGAAGGAAATGTCCAAATCACAACAAATCAGAAGATAGGAAAATAACCCTAGTGTTTTCAATCCAAGCTTGTTTTTTGAAATTTTTATTAATTACAGCATTTCAAATGTTTCCTACAAGTACTTTACTCTCCACCATTTGTATTTAAATGCAAATGACTTAAAATAAACTGCTGTGTAAAATTAATTCTAGCAATACCTTACGTCACAGTAAACAGCCATAGTTTTTATTAATTATCATAGAATTCCAATCAACTTCAGCAGCATTTAATAGCATTTTATTTAAGACGAAAACCAACGCTCACTTTCTGTTGTTGTTTTCTCTGGTTCATTTAGTTTAAGTCTTTCCCAAGGTTTTTCTTCTTTTTCTTCAAAGTCTTTGACTTCCTGATGTTCTCTGTGATTTTGTTCTTTTCCTTCTTTTTTCTTCTGCCGCATCTTATCCTGGGCAGATTTGGACAAGGCCACTTTTATCTGCAGAAAATAATGCAGCCATTATGATACGCAATATAATATAATGCAGAAACCACCCAATAGCTGATTACCCAGTTCTTGGTATTGCCTAAGGTAAGCATGGACAACTTCTATTTCTGCCATCATTTTACAGAGTCAAAGAAAATTGTTCACATGAATAGTAAATTCGGTCCTGAAAAGAGCTGAATGTGCTTTCTGCATGATAAGTAGTCCTGCTGGCAAAGACGAGCAACATTCTTTTTTCTCTAAAATATCTGAATAGTTAGAGAATTAAGGCCTACAAGAGAAGGTCTTCCATTTCTCTGGCAGCCTTGTGTAGTTTTCTAAAAATTTAAGTAACAAATACACAGTCTGAGCTAACCCACATTCAAGCACACAGGCTTTTTAAAGCAGAGGTCTTTAGCAGTGCTACCTGATCCTTTTCTCTTGTATGGTTAAGATGCCCATAGTTTCTCATTAAATCTTAATAGCATTTAATGTATTTGAATTCGATCTCTCCAAGTGTTCCCATACTTAGTTGCAAATAGAAAATGTTAACTTTTTATCATTAACTTAAGGCTTTAGTCATGTTAAAACGTTATTTTAAATGCTTTCAGACAGACTTATGATTGTCATTTCATCTTTTTAATTGATGTCACTACTTCATTAGACAAATCTTGTTCCATGTTGTAACAAATGAAACTGTACTATGGGACAGATATCCCGGACACTACGTTTTAAAAGACCTATCAATGGAGCTAGATTAACACTACAAATGTTCATCGAGAAAACAAGACATGATCAAACCCAGCCAGGTCCTCCTCCTACGCTTCTATGTGCTTTGGGAGTGAGAAGAGGACATTTTCCATCTCCATTCCACCCTACAGCCCATCTCCCAGAGATTTCACGTTAGGTGGGAAGCTTCTGACACAGCAGTTTGCCACTATAAAATACCAAGCTGAACCAAAAGAAAAAGCAGGGAGAAGCACGCTGGTGGCTACAGCCTCATTTCATGCACGTGGGGAGCCTTAGTGCCTAAGTGCGCTAAAATAGATTTAGACTGTTAGCCTACAGAATGAGGCAGGAAGTGATTTTTTTTCAGTCATTGCATCCCCAGTGGATACAGAGGTACCTACACAAAGAACAGCTTCCATAGGAGAGACAAAAGATTTTAAGGTCTAATCGTTAACCATTCATCCAGAATATCAAAAAACACAGTTAAGTCCCTGCTCCAATCCCTTGAAAATGGGCCTTGAGCAATTACTGAGCTGCTAGAAAATACCTGTAGATCTGTACAGTGTTTAAAGAGATACTCTTTAAAAAAATAATAAATCTAAAATATCACAAAATTACAGAAACACTTTATGCAGTTCACTCGATTTGGTATAAACGGTATTGGTAGTTGGTGTCATTTGCAACAGCCCGTTTGAGGTGTGAACACAAGTTCCCTAGTGACTATGCCAGCCAAGAAGATCGCATTTATTTCCTGTGGTGTTACCAATCAGCACATGACACCACACTGCGGTCTCATTTAAACTGCACGGACGTGCTGCAACAAGTCACGTTACAGTTTTTATTTAAAATTCGATAGAAAAATAGCACTGAATGACAAGAAACGTTGTAGGTTTAATATAACATTCTGCAAAGGTCAGAGAAAAGCAAGGGTGTTTTCATTACTGTTTGCAAAATGGTTAAATAAGCACTCAGAGCAAAAATTTGCACACAGTCAACCAGGTGTTCGTGAATGTGTTCTCACTGTTCATCCAGATTTAGTCTCCACCATATAATGGAACTCAATCAGTAACAGGATAAAAGGATTTAGGCTGGACCAGATGATCTTAGATGTCTTTTCCAACCCGAGAGATTCTATTCCATGATTTGTATTCTGCTGCACGTCACCCGAGCTATGAATTAATGCATTTTAATTGAACTCAGTTACCATACCACAGAGACTGCAAAATCATATTCACCTGTATTCATACATACTAAAAGAGGAAGCGAGACAGTAAAATAATCCTGAAATCTTACCTCTTTTTCATTTTCAGCATGGAAATGAGAAGCACTGCTATGCTGGATGCTTCTCCTACAGATCCCTGAGGGTGGCTCTGTCTCCTGCCGGACAGGCTGGTCGTCTCCGTTCTCTGCACATGTTACGGACGGGCTGGGTGCTTGAGCAGAAGGAGGACTTCCAAAAACACCTGGAAAGCATACTGTGTTGTGCCCTTACCAAAGTAATTATTTTATTCATCCTAACTGAGCAAAAACTAAAGCAAAACAAAATTAATTCCAATACATAAAAACATTGCTGTTGTCCTACTCGTGCCAATTTCCCACGAAGGTAATCCTGCCTTATTCTCCCATGTAGGATGGAGGCACGAACATGAGCGCACACTAGGCTAGAAGCGAAAACTAACCTGCATAATCTGCTTCCATTCTTTCTTGTTGGAATGGAATTGCATAACCCAGGAAGTGCAAACCTTTCCAGCATAACTCTTTAACTTCCATTTAAACTGAAGACAGTTAACAATCTAAAATGTTTTAGGGAATCTATTTCTATTTCTCCCTCTTCAGAAAGTACATTTTCCCTCATTTTAAAAATATGAGATACGGGTGCTAAGTTAGGTGTTTGTGTTTGTTTTTTTTTACCAACGATTTTACCAACCTTTACCAACGATTACGACTGCATCTTCAGACAAGACACTTGGCGAAATGAAATCTAGGTTGTTCATCTGTTGAAAACCAGATGTTGACCCTGCAAAAACCGAAAAAAAAAAATGAAAAAAAAAAAATCACCCACTGTACATCAGGTAGTTTACCCTTCGGTACATGTTTCATTCTTCTAAAATGTCATCATTCGCTGATACCTGAATTTATCATTTTTATGAATCAGTTTATTTTAAAGTTACTTAAGTTAACAGGATTCACTAAACATCAGTATCCTCAAAATCTTGAAAAGCATATAGTAAAAAAGATTTCTGCCAAAAGACAGTGAAGAAAACCAGTTTCTAAAAGGAGATTAAATCCTTCTAATCCACTGGTTCCACTGGGGAAAACAAACAAACAAAGCAAAAACCACTAAAGTTTGAACCCATTTATTGATAATTGGAAGCATAGAACTGTTTCTTAATTAATTCAGCACAACTTAATCAAAACAGAATTTGCTAAAGTATATTTTCCAAGCAGCACTTAATGTTGTTTCCCATATAACTGTCAGTTCCTCAGATTCTTCACTGAAGTGGATGGGATATTATATATACATATTTACTGGCTACACCAATTGCAAATTAAAAGCGATGATTTGTGACTAACGAAGATCTGCATTTGTTTTGCTATTTAACCTGAGCAATCTGAAATTTCTAAACAAAAAAGATGGTTTAGGAAAGCCTGACTGCATTCTAGAAGGTGCATAAATAAAATGACTGGGCAAGCGTGCAGCTCAAGCATTTGGGACTCTTGAAAGGTCTGTTATACTTCCTGCCCTCATCTCAATCTTTAAATTGCCACAAATAACTTCAGGCAAGATTATGACAGGTGCCTCCTTACCTTACAAACTATCTGATTCTGTGGTTTTGGAGCTCTCCTTTTTATGCTTTATGAGAAAAAACATCAAGTGAAAAGGTTTCTCTTGAATGTGTTATTTTGTCCTCACACAAAGACTACCGCTGGTGTCTGGAAGTTCCAAGTTTTGAAAACTGTCAAAACTGGTCTTTAGGGGGGTTTTCTTCAATACAATCTTGAGACTTCGTAAGCTGTTTTCTCTTAGACCATAACTAGAAGTTCATCAAATGCTGAATCGTCTTGGGAACCTCCCCACATATCAGGACCTTCTGTCCTAAACTCAGCTTCCAGCTTGAAAAATTTATGATTTTTCTTTTCACAGTTGTCATATAAGCAAGTAATGTCAAGAAAAAATGAAGGGAGTGGTTTAACAGATCTGATTATATACTTGGACTGGTCAGCTTTAAAAGTTTCACACAAAGTAGCACTCCGCCATTTCTATAGAACCTTGGGAACAGACAATTCTATATCTTTAATGTTGAAACGAGATGGAGAAAACAAAAGATCTTATAGGGACAAATACTTCATTATTCATTTTCTATAAAAGCTGTTTTAAAAAAAAAAGCTACACATGGCCTCCGCTTTTTGCCATAAAGAAGAAAGAGCTCTGATGAGCAGCAACATAGCAAACTCACAAACCTTTGGAATGCTTAAAATTTCTTTGTTGCTCCATATTTTGACTTTTAAAAATAGTTCGTGACACTTCTTTTTGCTTCTTGTCCTCATAATCTCCACATCCATTGCCACAGTTCAGACGTTGGCCAACTACGCTAACATTAGAAGTCCCTTTATCATCAAATGCTAGCCATGGAAAAGGAAAAAAATCAAGGATTAAAAAAAAACACGTGAAGTATACTTCTGGTATACTACAAGATTCTCACAAAGTTACATTTTCAGAGACTCAGACTTTTTTTATGCATACAGTATGAGCATTTTGACAAAGATGCTCAGGCTCTGTTCATCTTTTACTTTTCAATTGCAGATAAACCCAAGTTTCAAACCAAACTCAAAGACTGAAAAATTGTTTTACTTTAAAGTCTTTAAAATATGAACAACGAATACTAATTACTTCATTACTGAAAGCAAAACTAAGTCATAAGTGAAATAAGTGAAAATACCAAAATACTAACTAAAAACACAGTAAATCTTTCCATTTACATACTCTAAAAGTCACTAAACACATTCTTATGTTACAACCATTACCAGTCGAAACTGAGCATGACTGATGCAACTGGGCAGTCCCAGCAGCGGGAGTGCTCCAGGCTCCTTCGTTAGCGAGGAACAGCCCGCGTGCAGTTCTGCTCTCTAAGGCCAGACTCGCTGCGGCTGGCATGGAGGCACTGATGCATTTTCCTGCTTATGCCCATCTGTCTTGAAGTCTTAACCTGGTGGCTGTCAGCGTCAACCTGACTGTGTCCACGTGAGATCAAGAGCCCTGCTGGAATCCTTAAAAGGTTTCCTCTGTTCCCTTCTTCAGCTAAGAACTTGGATTGGAACAACTGCTACGTTCTGACAGGATGGAAACCAAAGGGAATGTTGTGTTGTGGCATCCTTGGCAGTAAGGCTCTTCCAGCAGGGAGAACGTGCCCCAAGAGCTGGGCTGCAGCAGGGTGCTCTGGAAAATTACAGCTAGATCCCCGTGAGGTCCAAGAACTCAGTCCAGTGTAGAGCCACAAAGATGACCAAGTGACAGGAACACCTCTCCTGTGCGGAGCAACAGGGAGATGGGACTGTTTAGCCTAGACAAGAAAAGGCTCAAGGGGGATCCCAGCAGTGCCCACGACCACCTGCAGGAGGGCACCCAGGTGCTGCAGGGACTGGAGCCCCTCCGTGCCCAGAGCCCCGGCGGCTCCCCCTGCCCCTCAGGCAGCACTGCTGGGCCGGGCAGGGGCTGGAGCCCAGGCACAGGCTGCCCAGAGCTTGGGGGGGCTCCTCGGGGACATCCCCAGCAGCCGCCTGGCCGTGGGGGTGGCATTGTCCCCATAAAGTCTCATGGTCACAGTGCTTCATATATCAAAATCAAAACCTGGCATGTCAGGACTGCACCACTACTTGCTTTGAGTATTTGGTACCACAGCACCCTCTGGCCTCTGAAACTGTCAAGGGCCCAGGGGAAAGAGGAGGTACAGGCCTGACCGCAGGCAGACAGGTTTTCAAGGTGTCAACTGCTGAAATGTGCGCAATGTTACAGAAAAGATTTGGGACGTACGAAACACCTGAGAGATGCCACTCTTTCCACTATAACAAATCTAAGGGAAAGTGATAAAATTCATCACAGAGAAACAGCTGAAGCAATATGAGATCAACTGGAAAAAATTAAAGATATGTGAGGACTGAAAAAGTTTCCAGAAGAACAGAAAAGAGCACAAGTGTTACACTCTTAAAAAAATATATCAAAGGAAGAGCCAGGAAACAACTGGTCATATGCTGGGGCAATCATATGCTGGGGCTTCCAGGATGGTACCAGGGCAAATAATGGATTTGGAAATACCCATCAGAAAACACTGTGATCAGAGAAATCTGCTCCTTCTATGACACAGCAGAGCTTGTGGGCAGGAAAGAAGGTAGAGTCATCCTGGACATACGTGTTCGGAGTAGTTACCAAGAGCTTCATTCTACAAATGGAGATACGTATAGAGCAGGGTTCTGCTGCAGTCTGTTTTGAACCGTGTATTATCCAACGTTTTGCCTAAACGGGCTGTGTACATGCCAAATTCAAAGGACAGCAAGTGGGAAAAAATGACGCATGCTTGAGGACAGGATCTGAATTCAAGAAGCTGATGATAAAACAATAAGGATCCAAGAAGAACCAGTATGCAATACAAGAGAAGTACAAGATTGTGCAGGTAGGAAAGGACTAATTCTGCATGTTGTACCACATAACCATAACTATCTTGTCTAAGTTTTCTAGACTTCCTCTGCAATCAACAGAGAGGTATGTCTGGGGGCAGCTCTTTACACGTTAGAATAGATGTCTTACATGGGCCAGACAAATCACTCTCTGCAGAAGGATCCCTCCCTCCCCTCTCATGACCAAGGAATATTTACGCTAGAAGTTAAACAAACGCCTGCACTTCATTTAGGCAGGATGAACCCCAGCTACAGGCACAGATAATCAGACATACAAAGACAGGGTGGGAATTAAGTGAAGAAGGGTAAACGTTATACGGTGGTATGGAAACAGTTCCACAGGTACATGAAATAGTCTTTATACTCTTTTCAACAGTAAGTGTGTAACAGGCATTGCACAGATACTGCATTTCAGGAAAGAGGTAGATCTGTTGAAAACAGCCTAGCTGACAGCAGTTAAAAAGTCCAGGAAGTTTGAACTAAGAAGGAAAGCTAGAAAAAAAAATGGGAGTTAGTCTAGAGAACAGAAAACAAAAGGGAGGAATAAAAAAGGAATAATCTTCTGATACATAAAAGGTAGTTGCTTGAATCAAGGAAATATTCAAATTTTTTGAATTAAAATCAAAAAGTAAAGAGATTAAATTACAGCAAGGTAGATTTAGGTTCAATATTAGGAAAAACACACACACACAAAAAACCCCTTTCATCTGATGAGAACAGTTAAATGCCAACCTGAATTTTAGAAATTCTGCAAGTTCCTGCGTAAAAAAATGAGCTTTTTGAGATTTGACCTGTGAGATGGACCAAGCCCATCTATCTTCCAGCAGTGGAAGCAGAGGACTCTTCTTTACCAGTTAGCTGTACATGTATTACGATGCGGACCTTATCAGTAAAGCCTGCTGTCAGCTCTTCACAGGAGGTGCCGTGCTGTCTATTCCAGCTGATTAACTGGTTCAGTAAGTAAAATAAACGTGTTCTCATTGCTGTACACCAAACGTCAATTTCTCACAGAAGCTCTGTCATATAATGAATATCATTAACCACAATACATATTACTACTAACGTGCAGTATTTGCTTTCTGACTTAAGCTGTTACCTGACAAACCTACTTAATGAAAAGGATCGTCAATATCAGTCGTGACTATTACTCGCTGATTCTGACCTTTCCCACTCTTACCTGCTGGTGTCCAAGGAATTTTCAAGCAATACAGTTTTGAATTTTGAAGTGCATGTACTCACAGGCAGCGCTTGCATTAACACGTTTTATCTTGACATAGTAAGGAAGAAACCTTGAGCCTCTCCTCTCCTTCTGTACCACAGCATAATCTCACTTTGACCAAACAGTGTCTAGCAATTACCTTTAAGTGCTTAAGGGACACGAGCTCATTGAACAAGTAAGAACACTCAAAGCCAAATCAACTGTCACATCAGTGAAGCGGGATATATACATTCATAAGCACAGTGAAATACCTGTGCTTGAGTTATGTTCTGCCACATTTGCATCTCTATTTCTTGCTGAAGATACTCTTGCAGGCTGTGATTTACTGCCAAGCAGTGGAAAGGTGTCTGACCTGTTACAACACAAAACACATTTTGTAAATACAATTCTACACGCTAGGCAGAGCCCAACTAAATAATACTTTCTAGCACAGACATCAATAGATTTCAGTTTTTCCTCCCCAGCGTACCTCGTGGGCAAATATTTCCAGAATAATTCTACAAGTGCTCACACTGAGCAGAAAAAGAAAATGAATCCAGTCAAAATTATTTGCTGAGCAGGTCCATTATGAAGAACAGCATAAAGACAACCCTTAAAAGTAAACTTTACACTAGGACTGCAATGAGCATAAATTCAAAAAGCTGCGGAATCATTTGGCCTAGGAGACTGATACTGCCGGTTCCAATCTGGCAAAGAACAGCAAGCAACAGTGACCAAATCCACGAGCCTTTGGCTATGGGAAGCGAGCTGTTTTCAGCTCAGTTTCTAGCAGACGTTCACCTGGAAAATGCTGTTACCTACAGCATTATCTGCACACTTTTTTCTTAAACACCGCATTTGAATATTAAGAATGTTCAGCTGAGTACTCTGAACTGCTGAACGCTGTGCTGACCTACACAACAGTCACAGGGAAGCAGCAGCGCTTCCACTTTCTGCTAGAACCCAAACGCACTCAAGCAGAAGACTGGCGGACTTCTGAAATACCACTAGCACAACCATCATGCTCCCGCTGCTCACAGTAGTTTACCGGTGGCTATACTGATACTTCTAAAAGCAAATACGTAGAAGCCTACATTTTTATTGCCCAACTACCCTGATTTTGTGGACAGACAATGCCAATGTCCAATGCTAGAAAACTAGCATCTGAAATGAACTGAACGTTTTCTGAACATTCCAAGGCTTTCAAAGTCTTCTGGGATATATTGTGTCACATCTACAAATCCGTTCTTCCTGCCAGATATCACCTTTGTTACTACTTCCTAATTCCCATTTCTGTGAATCCAGTAAAACATTAAGCTTATGAGTGACTGCAAAATGAAAATGCTATGTTGTAGAGAACGGGTACTGAGAGGTGTTCCAGCTAAAACCTTGCCCGGAAGAACACCACATACAGAATTGTATGGTCTTGATGTTTTAGGTGTTCTAGCATTATCATGTGCTATTTTAAAAGCTGTGACTTGGCAGTAAGGCGTATCGGGAAGCTAAGTATATATAGTTTAGTGCTGAGACTTCACAGCTGTAAAAACCCTGATTCTGAATCGTTCCAGTCTGCCTCCATCTCAATCATCTTTCTGGTTTACATATCCTTTTTTTTAAAATTCTGTTTTATATACCCTTCTTTTCCTATCCTACTCACAAAAATAAAACGTACCTTAAGATCAGAGCTACGAGTAGCTTTCTCGTGGGATCCTACAGCAGAGAATGGGAATCTGTACTGCAGGCTTTGCCAAGTTTCTCAGACTTTTTTATTCCATTGTAAAATAGCTTATAAAATGGAAACAGCTTGTGATTTGCAAAAACAAGAAAAACCTACCCCGTTTTCCTCTTACTGAAAAACAAAAACAACAGCAATATTCCTGCTTCGATGTTGAGGCTGCAACAAGCAAACTTTACCCGTCCTCTGAACTCATTCTCCTTCTTACTCGTTTGTTTAGGCTATGGTTCACAGAACTTCTATGACAGGCTGAAGTCTTCATAAAAGATTTACTACCACTGCCAGTACTTTACCAACTGCACTGTGTTCCTGTGCCTGCACCATGGAACTCTTTGAAATTAAAAGCCAGTATGAACCAGAATAATATAATTAACCAGTTATTGTATAAAGCCATGTATTTTTAGGTAGAAAAGTAATTTGCAGATAAAAATCAAGCTATTAAGCAAAGCAGTCTCATATAAAAAATGAATTACAGACTTCACCCCTGTTAATATTTAACTAACACCAGCAGAGAATTTCCAAGCAGAGTTAACATACGAGTTCCACTCACATTATTCTCCTTCTCTGAGGAACCGTGGATATAGGAGACGTCAAAGACTCCTGGCTGTAAACTCCGCTTTCACTGTAGGAGTCCCCACTTGGCGAGGAAGCATGGGAAGGGGAATCCCCAGACAGGTCGAGTTTAAGGGCAGAATCGGGACTTTCAAGATCTGAAATGTTGCTGCTTAGCTTTGCCCTCTTCTTAGCTGCGCTATTTCGTAGAGATCTAAGTGAACTTTGCATCTAAATGGGATTTAAAAAAAAAATGGTTTTAATCACTGCATAGGAAAAAAGCTTTTGGAAGCAAAAAAGAAGTATGGTTCTGAATGCCAGTTCAAGTCTGTGCTAGTTCATTGCACATGGCCCTAGCAGGCAATGTGACTGAACGTTTCGATACGTTGTGCGGCACTGTAAAGATGCCTTTCATCGTTTTACTTCACAGGATGTAGTATTTTTCAAAGATCAGACACCCGGGCAGCAGAGGGAGCTACAGGATGCCTCAGCAGGGGTCAGCACCAGCTCCCCGCCTGCACCAGGGCATCACTGGACAGCCCGCGGGGCTGGGGACCAGCGGTGTGGGACACGCAGCTCCGCTCGCTTGTTTAACAGACCAGTAAAGGGAAACGGGGGCTAAGTCTCTGACAAGTCTCATGGGTCATGTAAGGAAAAGATTTTTGAAGGTATTTAATATCTCAAGTATTTACTAAGCCACCCCTCGCTGGCACACTCAGAACACTGCCACTGCATACACACGTCGGGCACAAGTTATTACTGTGGATTTCCTCGTACAGGAGGACCTTTCGAGCCTAATGCCAAACGTGTCTGTGCTGTATAAAACAGATGCAGGAGGCACCACAACCATCCGGCTTCACTTCAGGTTTTCTCATTCTACACCAGGAAAACGTAACTGAATTCTAAGAGAGCTGGGACATGCTGAGCATCAGACAGCCCCTTAACCAGCTCGGGAGGCTGAGGAAACTCCGAGGCCAAAGAACCCTTCAGCAATTAAGTTATTAGTTCCAACAAATGAAAGGAGCATTATTTAAAGCTGAGGTGAAATTAAAAATTAAGATAATGAGAACAAAAGCTGTACAAAGGCCTGCAGTTCTGTCTCAGTACCACAATCACTGAAAGCGTTATGACCTGGCTCTGAGGCAAACAGCGAAATTAAGGTGCCTGGAACAAACAGGGGCCGTGTGCTTCAGTGTCGGTACTTACTGCTTTAGTTAGTGTCTGCTGAACACTCGGCGGTATCTCACCGAAGACCTGCTGCGCTGATCATAGTGTCAAAAAGTTTAATTCAGAAACGTTTATTATTTTCTGGCACTCGTTTAAAAAAAGTTTATAATCTATCGGTTGGAAAAGCGTGCCAAAACACATTGAAACAAACCTCTTCTTGGTCCACTTCCTCGCCATCGAGACTTAGCTCTGAAAGATCAGCTGCAAGCTTCCTGCCCCCCTCGTTCACCCACGCGTCCTCACACTCTTCGTTTCTCCACTTCGTCACACTTAACTCGATCTTATCGGGCAGCGGGCTGGCGAGCCGCGGTATGGGGGGGACGGGTCTGGTCCCGTTCAGGCCTCGGCGGGATGCTGGATGTCTCACCAAGGTGGGCTTCAGCTGCAGGGGGGAGTGCTTCTCCTGCAAATTGTCCCCTGGATAAGACAGAACCAGGCGTCAGTCCTCTGGAGAGACGGCAGGAGCACAGCACTGACCAGAACAAACTGCACGCCTCATTTCTTTGTGGTACAGGGAAACTCCTTTGAAAATGAGGTGAGCTATGGTAAAAAACGTACTAATGCACTTAACTGAATTCATTACATTATAAATACATTTCAACAACATTCAGTTTAGCTGAGCGCGTGCGAATTTTTACAATAACAAGAACACAAAAACAGCCACATGAGTCAGACAACAAGCTTGTCCCCTGACAAGGTGAGAAATGGACGCCTAGGGGAATTTGGACAGGATTTAGGGACGTGCAGAGGCTGGACACTAGCTGACATGCTGTCCTGGTTCATATGTCCTCTTCCTTTACCAAGAAATTCTTAGTTTTGGCTTCCACAGCAGCCTGGCGTCATCAGTTCCACAACGAGCATTAAAAAAGTACTTTCTTTTATTTAAAACTTGATGTCACCGAACCCCCTTCACGTATGCATCTATACTTGTGTTCACGTCTGTGAACACACACACACACACACACACAATACATTTCTCACACCAGCTAAAGTAATATTGATTCCTCGTCCAACTTTATTTTTATACCATTCATAATTGGAAAACCTGTCAGCATTGCTCTAATCAGCTAAATTATGTAAGAATCTGTAACTAAATAAGCTTAAAACTCTTTCAGGTTAACTGATGTGTGCATGAGGTCTCCAAAGATGGAAGAAATCAGGCCATAAGCAGCAGCCTCTGCCATCGGCTGTCAGTGTGAAATGGGATGAAATCAGCATAGACCCAGGAGCTGGAGATGCAGCTGTTTGTTACCAGCGTTTAAAGAGCTGTTCTGAGTACTAGAAATTTGAGACATCAGTTCCCAAATGCAAATAAGGAGGTAAAAAGACAAAATGCAATGAGCAATATTTTCTTGCACACGTATTATTCTGAGTTTAGAAGTAGCAGGCCTTCCTGTATGGGTTGTCCTTCAAAGTGCTACATCTGGGGTTCGTTTCTCTTTTAGTCTGGCAAACTTCTCACTGTCAGCGAATAGGACTGTTCCTGTTCTCCTCATAGGAAAAGCAGAGCTGTTGCATATTTTTTATCCCACATATTTAAAAGACAAAAGGAGCGAAACATTTCAGGACTTCAAACTGCCAATATAGAAAGATGCTGCTTTCACAAAGAAGCCTCCAGTGATACGACTGGACTAGAGCAGGCAGAAAAGCCTCACGTTTCTAACTACAACTGGGTGTTGCGTGAGTCCCAGTTCAGCTGGCACTGCAGGCTTTCTGACTACTGCTTGGAGTCAAAGTGCAAACCTGCAATCAGTCCTCAGTACACTGACAGCACTCCTACCTGTGTTGTCTCCGGACTTCTGACTGCGAAGGTGCTTCTGAGAACTAGGCTTCGGCAGTCCTTCAAAGCTTTTAAGAGGCCAGGAGTTTGAGAAGTTCATGGTATTGTCTTGTGACTTCTTTGGAGAGTCAGCTGGCGAGGAGACGTGCTTGGGGCTGGTCCTGGGTGACGACAGAGGGTAGGACGGCAGAATGAAGGCTCCCTGGCTCGCGTTAGGGCCTTGGAAGGACAACGTATGTTCTGCTTGATTGCAAAAACTTCGCTGGGTTTTGCTGGAAAAATTTAGGCTGGCACAGACTGAGCAAAGAAAAAGAGAGTGGTATTTGAGGTAACTGCCCGCTCTGACAGGTGTTACAATAATAATTCATAATGAAATAATACACTCTGCACAATCCAAACTGGAAGTCAGCACTTTACCCAAGCAGTCATGTAAAAATCAGCTAACAATGCTGCAGATTGCATCCTCCCCTCCAAATACCAATTCCCTTTTTTCTGCATTTGATCAACCAAGTTTGAACCCAAGCTGTTTTGCAGACATGTTCTAAGAATTGCATTTCTAAAAAAGAATCATTCAAGTCGATAGAGCACAGCTCTGCCGCTTGCTGCTCTGCATCGCACAACATTTACAAACGCAACTTCAAAAAGTCAGGGATTCAAGAGCACCAACAAACACAAACGTTATAAATGTTGCTTCCTTTACAATAAAACCCCAAAATTGCATTTCCTGGAAACCGGTAGATCAAAACAGGAAAGATGAATGTAGGTTTAGAACCAGACTGCTTTAATTCTGTTCCACGAAACGCAAAACTACCAGGAACAGAACTGCTCCCCACACACACTCATGCTTTTACCCATGGCAAGTGAGTAAGGCAACAAGTTTTAACAATGTTCCTGACAGCTTCTGGAAGGCTCCTCTTAAGCTGGACGATTCCAGCAGCCTCACCAAGAGGACGGCCCCACCACCAACTCCATTGGCACAAGAATGGGAAAGCGCAGCCCGAGAGCAAGTGACGGTGAGTTTGGTTTGGGGAACCTATGACCTGCACCACTCCAAAGAAGACCATTCAGTTATGCCTTTAGTTATTGTTACAGCACAAAAACGTCATTTACAAATCAGACAGCTCCAAGGCCTCTGCTGTGCCTGCTGCTTTCCCAGGCTGCAGCATCCCTGCACTCCCTGGCTGCCCCAGGGCAGTGACACCGAGAAAACCAAGTGCGGTGTGGGTGGTGCTGCTGGAGAAAGGCTCAGGTAACAGTAACTGCTGGCACGGAATCTGTTTGCAGACAATAAATCAGCAAGTATGGTTGAAGTACTTGACAGCCTTCTGAAGACTGAGGGGAAGAGAACAGAAGATGGGCCCTGTAGTGAGAGGCAAACAGCATACAGAAGGTTTCTCCTGTCCTTCCATTAGAAGAACACAGCGTGCAGAGCCCGTACGTGGTGAGAATGAAGTTCCTGCACACCTTGCAAGAAGGCTGTCAAGGTCACTCAGCCAACAGCTGGGGCCAGACAGCCGGACCCCTCCGAGCAGCTTTGTCCACAGTTTGGTACCTCTGCCTTCCATTTCTCCAGACAGTGAGTTTGTTCCTTCACTAAACACTCACCTGGTCTTTTTACTGTTATTACTGCTCATGAACAGCCAGTTTTCTACACGCTGCGGGTCCTGACTTACCCCAGCCTACACCTGCAGAGTTAAGGCACGCTTCTAAACCTAGCAGCAAAAATCGCCTGACGTGGCAGTGCCCCGGAAAGCTGCCTAGTAAAAGCTGTACAGAGACCTCCAGCCGGCTGTCAGCTAACTGTGGGCTTCAGGGGCCACCAGAGCAATGACGGCGAGAACCAAACGCTCTGGTGTGCCATCGCGGTGTCCCTGCTGCACCCAGCGGAAGCGAGCCGCCTGCGCCTCCCTCACGCTCCCACTGAGACATTCCAGCCACCGACCTCTGCTGTCCTGCACGCCTGGGGGAGGACCGAAAGAGAGGGGCCAGGATCAGACCTGGCCCTTGCTGTTCAGCAGGCTGCTCTGAGCTATGCTGTTGGCAGAACTCAATAAATAAATAAATAAATACATGAAAACTCCCCAAAAGTTCATTTTCTGTTACGGTTACCACATTTTGTACAGCACGGTGACACAGGCAGGTATCAAAGGGTTGCGAATAACCACAGATGAAAAGCACTGAAGAGGAGCAAGGCACAAATGTGTTTGCACAGGGACAGTACCACATTTTGACAGGCTTTCCTATTTAAGGCAGCACAGAAGAGACATTTCCAAAGTGACATGCACTGACTTACGATACAGTTAAAATCCGTATACCTTTGTCTTGCTGACAGTTATTTAATCCTAAAAACTGTAAATCAGAGTCCACACTACCACTCTTCCCACGTGTCTGTGTGCTTCCAAGTGTTCCACATTTCCCTGAAATATGCGGCTGATGAGAGCCCATAGCACCTTTCAAAAGAAAAACAAATAACTAGAGAAATACTTTACACACGGTGTTTAACAAAACACGTATAACAATGTGTAACAGGGAAGGAAGACACTGTCTAACTTGCAGTGTAAAACCTAACTAGCCACTAAGTTCTTAACTGAAAAGTTTCCAAGCAACCCCATAAAGCTGCTCCTAGGCACAAAGGAGAAAAATGGCTGGCTGTTCCTCAGGGCACTCCTCCAACTCTGAAAGCTGCAGGGGCTCACAAACAAACAAAACAAAAAACACAGAACAATCACCTCATCAAAAATATGACAATAGAGGGAGGACAACACCTTAAACCCCCAAAATACAGTGTATTTCTTTAGTGTGATATCACCCCTTGCATTACAAGTGAGTGAACTTTGCATTCCACACGTGTCAGTGCTCCTCAGACAACGCTGGGCTTAGAACCTACTGCCAAGGGAAGAGAATAAATCAGGTCTGGTCTTGCCCAGTCTCTTCATACGCCTTTCGGCTATCAAAATACAAATCACGGCGAAGCACGAATTAAGTGCAGCACTACACTTACAATCTTCTACAGAGCTGTTTTTCAATACCATGACATTGTACATCCTTTAAAACAATCTTCAAAGCTCACTTCAGACAGCTTTCTACCTCAGCTGTTCACACAATCGAAAAACAAAACAGAAAAGTAAATCTATGTTAGGTATGAACGGATCAGGTCTTCTGAAGAGCCTGCCGCATGTGAGTATGACCTTCCGAACTTCTTGTCCGGTTTATGGCTTGGTGTTTAATGCCCTGCAGTCACTGTCAACTGATTCTCGAGAAGCGCTATTCTAGCCAACAGTGTATTCTTGCTGAAAAATCAGCAAAATTCTCTGTCTCTTTGTGATTTCTTCTTTATCTGTGATTCAAATTATATTTTAAAACATGAAAAAAAAAAAAAAAAGTATTTTAAAATGTGAAAAAAATAAAATTGGCTGAATTACTTTGTTGCTGATCTACATGACACTTCTTTTTCCTCATTTTGCAAGGGCAGCAGGAGGCTCTGTATTTCAGGGATCTGCCGAGCCCCCTTGTTCAGCACGTCCGGTCACAAAACCACAGTGCTGCTGTCCGATCTCACTGGGAAGTAACACAGCGCTACCTGCAAAATGGCTGGCCCATAACCTCTGCTGGAGCCATCTAACCTAGTGCGGATGTGTGTGCACAGCAGGGCTGCTTTCAGGAGCACGAGCGGCACTTCTGCGGCTGGCTGCAGCTGGAGGCAGAGCCTGTGCCTGTTGCTCAATGCTTCAGAGTCAATGAAAACAAATAACGAACCCAATAATCATCAAGCTATACATTTATGCTCAGGTTCTTATAAATCCATTTCGTAAATGGCAGATCAAACATGCATCTCTGTCAGTACTTACCGGCAGAAACAGAAGAATGCTCAGAGTTAAGATCTATACTATTCTGAAATAAATTCCTCGGCGGCTTTTTTCTACTAAAAAATAACTCCTCACTGCCTGGCATTCCTTGAGAGGGCCTTAACTTTGGAGAATGAAGGAAGTCATTGGATGGAGAGAACTGCGGGAGAAAGGAAAATAAAGAAAAAATGTGCGTGTGAACAGGACGCTCGGCTCTTTACAAACAGAACTGCTCCCACCACCCCCCGGAGCCGAGCCCCCCGCTCGCTCTGCCTGTGCTGGGGGGCCCTGAAACGAGAGCCCCCACGCAGAAGGTGCCTCAGGTGCCAGCACGGCCCTGCTGCCCGGCCCCCCCCGAGGCCGCCCCAATGCCCTGCGCCCACCTCGGGTGGTCCAGGCCCGGTGCTCAGGCCGGGCACCCCGAGGCCAAACGCACGGCTTCAGAGCCTCGGCTGCTGGTTATGTGCGGCTTGAGGCCCCGTTTCAGTCAAAGCAGGTCAGGGACAGGCGTAGCCCAGACGGCAACAGGACTGTCTGAGCTACAGCCCTGTGTAGTGCGTCCATCCTGACCTGCTGGTTAGGATTTACTAAAATAAGTCTATACCAAAAATGTATGCTACGCACACAGAAACAATGACAGCAAAATAAAATGGGGAAAAAAGGGTCAGAAACAATCACCTAAATCCAAAACGTTACCTAAGTTTAAAAAAAAAAAAACTGTCCAATTCTTTCTTTACACATTAAACAGTCCCACCTAACCCTTTATTAAAAGATTTTTTTAAAAAAAAAGATACGAAGCCTCTCACTGTCACGAAAGCAAACACAAAGCTGTGCTGCAGCACGGCCAAGTCAAGAGCTCAAATATCCAGGTCACTCAGCACAAACACCAGCAGAAGTTTTTATAAAACTTAGAAGTCAGCCTTGACCCCGTGGCCCAGCAATACAAACTACCAAGGTTCCTCTGTTAACAGAAGGCAGTTAATTTTTAAATGCAAAACATTCGGATGAACATTTTCTTTCCCCAGCTATCCAGCGCTTTAGGTGTTTGAAAGCCTTTAGTCAGTTTCCAGTTCTCACTCAAATACAGGTTGATGCTTCGCATTCCAGAAAAAAAAAAAAAGGTAAATAGTTTAAAAAAATAACATTTTGGCTTACATTAAGCCATGTAACTTTTGAAATAGGCAATGGCTGTTTGAGTTGTGAAAAAAGCATGCTGGAGGTTCAGTCTGAAAGCTGCATTTAGTAACATCAGCACCTTGCAATCAGAACCAACTATAGCTAAAGGAAAACTGAATAATATACTTAGGAAAGAAAAGATCAAGCTTTGAAGGTTTCTTGTGCTCCGATTTAATTATTAAAATTGGTAATTAAAATCATTTCCAGGCCATATTAACTCCGTTCTCCCCTTTCGCAGCCAAGGCTCCGCAGAGGTCAGAGCAGAAATCTGAACCGAAATGGAAATATTTATTCAGGATGGGACCGAGCAGCGTCACGGCGAGCCTGAAAGCCCCACTCCATATTCCCTCTGTGTGAACGGAGGTGTTACAGCCTGACTTGTACGCAGTGCGTTCACTGAAGAAAATATATGCTTCTTTCGAGATTTTACTGAAGGTCTCACTTCACCCTAAAGGTGGTTTCTGAAACCGGGGACTCAACGCAAGTTCTCGCCCTATGAAATTGTGACCGAGCCCCTAAATGCTCGGCTCGCGGCCTGGCCCCGCCGTCGGCCTGAGCTGCAGCGCCCCATGAACCTGTCCTGCCGAGGGGCTTGGCCGGGCTCCTGACAGGGCCAGCAGGGCCTCCAGCACCCTGTGGGGCCTCCAGCACCCTGTGGGGCCTCCA
>CM021769.1:844306-1012894 GCA_011076525.1 Nettapus auritus | reverse complement strand
TCTCCCTCACCGCCTCGGGCGCGGCGGGGCCTCACCGCCAAACAACGGAGCCGTCGTGGCGCAGGGCAGCGGGGAGCGGTGGTGGCGGGGCCGGCGTGCCGCGAGCGGGACTCGGCTTCCTCCCCTATGCCGTGCCACGGGTGGTGCCGCCCGGCCGCGGGGCGTTGTGGGAGCGCCGCCCCTGCTCCCCCCTCCCCTCCGCCCGCGGCCGGCGGCGCGCGGAAGTGACGCAGCGGGGCCGGGAGCAGCCGCCACAGGGCGCCGCAGGCCGCGGGCACCCGCAGCGCCCGCAGGTGACGGGGGGACGGGCGCGGGGCTGCCCCCGGGCCGGGCCGGGCCGGGCCAGGGGCGCTGTGGGGGCTGGGGGCGGCCTCTGCTCCCGGGGAGCCGGGACGGGAGCGGGGGAACGGCCTCGGGTCGGGCCGGGGGGGTCCGGTGGGACGCGAGGAGCCGTTCCTGGCACGGAGCGGGCGGGGAGGGAGCTGCGGGGGCGCCGGCCCGGGGCTGCGGGGGGTTGGACGGGGCGCCGGGGACGTGGTTTGGTGGTGCCGGGAGGGGGTGGAGCAGGAGATCCTGGAGGGCTCCCAACCCCAGGGCTGCTGCGGGTCTGTGAGCGCGGGGCGAGGGCGAGCGGCGCCCTGCAGCAGGCGTGGCAGCTGCAGCAGCTGGCAGCGGGGCAGCACGGCAGGTTTCCTTCCCCTGGAATAACTTCAGCGCTGCTTTACAGCACTTCTTACAAGCCCGGCATCGGAACTCCACGCATTTTATTTTCCCACACGCTGTTACCATGCACTGTGGAGTTCCTTCCTGTGTGTACAGGGAAGTCGTGAGCTGAGCGTGAGCACAGAAACATCTTCCAGCTGCTGAGCAGCTCTTTAACGTAACCTGTGCTGCAGAAGTGGTTATGTGGCAAACGCTGCCGTGGGGAACGCTGCCTTTCACCAATACCTCCCAAAGGTTTCCTCTTAGACCTAAGTTCATTTCCTGGAGCACAGGGCTGTAGTCGCAGGAGGGTGAGCTCACGTTCCTCTCGATGGGAACACGCTTCTCCATCTCTAGCTCCAAGTCCTCGCTTCTCTGTCATGCCGTCACGTTCTGAATTGGAGTGGCGGCAGCTAATTCCGTTCTTCCAGATGAAGCGCTTTGTAAGGGCTCAGTGCAAACGAGGTGCCGGTAAAGGAGCTGTAAAAAGATGAACTTGTTAATAATAAGGCAAAAGAAGCGAGATGTTGACGTTTGCGCAGTTATTTGGCAATCAAGAACCAAACCGGCTGCTCGGCTCGGAAGCGGGGTGGTGCAGGGCTCCCCCCCCGAGCCCCCCAGCAGCACGGCTGAGCCGTGAGGAGGAAGCGGTGAGTGGGAAGCGAAGCGATTCTGCGGCTGGTGGAGGGGGCACGCCGCTGGAGCTGTAACCGTGATGGAGTTACAGCGGTACTGCCGCGCTCACAGGTGTGGTGGGCTCAGGCTTCCTGGAGAAGTGCTGGGCTCCGTGGGGCTGAGCGGGGCAACGTGTTCCCCTCTCCCTGCCCTTACAAAAGGTGCGATGCTGCGCGGCCCAGAGGGGAGGTGGCGGTACCAGGACACCCGCGGGAGAAGCCACCCGTGGGGGGAGGCAAGGATCCCCCTCCTGCCCTCCTCTCCAGAGGGCAGCAGCCTCTCACACTGCTCCCTGCTTCCCAGGGGCTCGGAGCGAGGCACTGCTGGGTTCTGGGCAGGGAAGGGCCGATGGGGAACGCGGCCCCTGCCCGGCACAGCTGCTGGGAGGGAGGCAGGGCCTGGCTGCGCCACAGCAGCACCGCGAGGGGCTCGGGGAGGAGCACAGCTAGGTTCAGAAGCTGGGAACCTCTGTCTCAGATAAGCCTGCTCTTTTTTTGCCTCTGCCTTTCTTCCGGTGGCTGTACAGATCTCTCAAACAGCCGATGCAGAGCTGTGGCGTGCGCGCTGTGCTGCAGGTGGTACTCCTTGTGGTCCAGATGGGAAAAAAGGTTGTGTATTTTTTAGTAGGAGCTTAATGTAGCATCCGCTATGAATAAACGTGATTGTCTTGGATTTAAAGCTTATGGAAACGCGTAGAGCATAAGGACTCGAAGTAGGTTGGAAAGCAATATACTAATTTAGATAAAGCATAAATGAAAAATGTTTTTTCAGTGTTATGTGCAGCATGTCTGAGTGCCGTGAGTAATCAAAGCGCTGAAAGCGAAGCCCTGAGTAATGCTTTGACACTCCTGTTTGTCACAGATGGACCAGTCGTCTCCAACCTACATGCTTGCCAACCTAACCCACTTGCATTCCGAGCAGCTTCTGCAAGGCTTGAACCTCCTTCGCCAGCACCACGAGCTGTGTGACATCGTCCTGCGAGTCGGCGATGCCAAGATTCACGCCCACAAGGCGGTGCTCGCCGGCATCAGCCCGTATTTCAAAGCCATGTTCACGGGGAACCTGTCCGAGAAGGAGAATTCAGAGGTAGAGTTCCAGTGCGTGGACGAGGCGGCCCTGCAGGCCATCGTGGAGTACGCCTACACGGGAACCGTGTTCATCTCGCAGGACACCGTGGAGTCGCTTCTGCCAGCCGCGAACCTGCTCCAGATCAAGCTGGTGGTGAAGGAGTGCTGCGCCTTTCTCGAGAGCCAGCTCGACCCCGGCAACTGCATCGGGATCTCCCGCTTTGCGGAGACCTACGGCTGCCACGACCTGTACCTGGCTGCCAGCAAGTACATTTGTCAGAACTTTGAAGAGGTGTGTCAGACTGAAGAGTTCTTTGAGCTTTCGCATTCCGAGCTGGACGAAATTGTTTCCAACGACTGCCTGAACGTCGTGACGGAAGAAACGGTTTTCTACGCGCTGGAGTCCTGGATCAAGTACGACGTCCAGGAGCGGCAGAAGTAC
This sequence comes from Nettapus auritus, assembly GCA_011076525.1. Taxonomy (NCBI): domain Eukaryota; kingdom Metazoa; phylum Chordata; class Aves; order Anseriformes; family Anatidae; genus Nettapus; species Nettapus auritus. The sequence continues at coordinate 1,010,008 of CM021769.1, read as the reverse complement.
CTGGCGCAGCTGCTGCACTGCGTCCGCCTGCCGCTGCTCAGCGTCAAGTTCCTCACGCGGCTGTACGAGGCGAACCATCTCATCCGCGACGACCACACCTGCAAGCACCTGCTGAACGAGGCCCTCAAGTACCACTTCATGCCTGAGCACCGGCTGTCCCACCAGACCATGCTGATGACGCGGCCTCGCTGTGCTCCTAAAGTGCTTTGTGCCGTGGGAGGAAAGGCCGGGCTGTTCGCCTGCTTGGAGAGGTAAGGAGGGGAGGGCTGGGGCAGCGACGGACTGCTGCGCCGCCCGCGCGTTTGTCATTGAGGCGCGTTGCAGAGCTGTAGGTAGGGCTGTGGTCACTGCTTTCCTTCTGAGAACCCAAGCAGGGGTTTTGTGAACAGGGAAAGGCCATGAATTAAACACGCCTCTCGATTCTGTGAGTAGTCTGCAGAGGTGCGGGGTTTGGTGGGTGCCGACAGAAAATCTCATCTCTTTCATTCTGGTGCTTGAGGACTTCCTGGTAAGCGTGGCTGTTGGCAGTTTGTGTGCTACTTCTAACTCCAGAGCCCTTGCAATTAAAACAGACTCCATCAGCAAAAAGCTAAGAAGTAACCCTCCGCAGCGTTACGTTGTTGATCCTGATGCAGCCCTGCTTTTAGACTCTGCTCCGGAGCAAATACCATGTTTGTGCTAGCAGAAGAGGGTAAGTGCTCCTCTTTGTTCTTCGTCCGCTTTTCCAAGTGAGCATCCTCTTCGCTTCCCCGCTTCGTGGCATTGCTGAAGCCGATCAGGCGAGCAGAAGGAAGGTAACGGACGAGGCCAGCTTTCTCGCCCAGGTACGCTGGGGCCTCCCTGTGGCGCTGTGTCTCTGAGAGGCTGCCGAGGCCCCGCGGCTGAAGGCAGAGGCTGCTTGCCGCGTTCAGGCAGCCCCTGGCCGACTTCTGGCACCGGCCTCTGAGCTGCTCTGTTCTGGGACGGCTTTGTGCCTGCCTGTATGGGTGTGCACACTGCAAAGCACGGGAAGGCGTGCGTGTCTCCTCTCCTGCCTTTGTAACCATTTAGAAACGTCCAAGTTACGCAGGGCTCATTGCCCTGATCGGTAGCGGCCAGTAGCGAGCTGGCCCTTGGGCCTGGGAATTGCGAGGTTCGCAGCCCCAGGAACTGAGGGCTGGGGCGACTTCGATAACAAATCCTTTGTCTGACTCAAGTCAGCCCTCTGCTATTGCGCAGCTGATTCTTGCACGGTTCTTAAACGGTGGTGTCCGTGTTCCGTACTGACGTGGCTTGGAATGCTTTGTTGGTTTGCCTTCAGCAGAAGTGCTCCTCGCTGTCGTTAACCACGTGCCGATGCACACAGAAACTTGGCTTCCTTAATTGATGTATTGCCTGTGTCCCGCTCCTAAGCTGACGCCTCGGGTCGTGCTGCAGCTTGCAGCTGTTCTAGGTGTGCAAAAAAAGCCACAGGTTGGCTAACAATAGTGCCTAATCATGTAGGTCCCTGAGCTCCCACAGCTAACAGTGGGAGTGGGGAACTAACTGCACTGCTCCGGCCTTGGGTTGCGGTGGTCCTTGCAGGAAGGCTGGTTGTTTTGCTCAGTACTGATGATGACAGTACTGAATAGACTCTGGGCGCTGCTGTTCTTTTTAACGGGGCCACTGCCTTCGAGAGCCAGCCTGCTTGCCTTCGGTCCCCGCTTCTGGGCTCTCGGTCAGTGGCGTTCAGCTCCCCAGTGGCTTCATTTTCCTGTACGTTGCCAGTGATCTCGGTAGCTGGGCTAGATTCTGTCTGAGATTCTGTCACTGGATCCTGTCCGAGCCCAGAGCCACCGTACTTTAAAGCGGAGTACAGTCAGCAGAAAGCGGAAACAACGGGCCGTTGAAAGCCAGCGTTTCTGCACGTGTGAGAAGCGCACGTCCAAATCTGCAAACTCTCTAAGCGTGTTTGTGAGCAGACGTGATTATCCCTCTCTTGTTCTCCTTCCCGTCTCCCATCCCTGTGGCGGCTGGGAGTTGCTGGGTGTTTCTTGTTGCCAGTTTGCCCGCTAGAACCCTTTGGTGTGTACTTTTCGCTTGCCCTCCCCGCAGCCTGCCTCCAAAAGCTGCTGAGGCATCAGCACTCGGCTGTCTTCCCTCACGTTGCCCGTGATGCTGTTGTGCCTTCTCCTCATTCCGCTCGTTCTGTACTTCCCACATTCACTTTTCGGGTCTCGGCCTTGGTGCCGTGCCTACCCACCGTGTGGCTGCACGGCGAGGCCTTGGGTTTTGCTCTGTAGGCCGGTGAGCGGTGTTCGGTTCAGCTTGCGTTCAGACCGTTGGGAGAAACAGCGAACGTCGGATGAGAAACGCGGAGCACGCGCTGAAGACCGCGTTCCTTGTTGCTTATTTGCAGTAACGGAGCTTCCTGGCGTTGGGTTTGCTCACACAGCCTTTCCTCTGTTCTGTTCCAGTGTTGAAATGTACTTTCCCCAGAACGACTCCTGGATCGGCCTGGCACCTCTTAGCATTCCCCGCTACGAGTTTGGAATCTGTGTCCTCGAGCAGAAAATCTACGTCGTGGGAGGGATCGCCACCCACGTGTGTCAAGGCATCAGCTACCGGAAGCACGAGAACTCAGTGGAGTGCTGGGACCCCGACACCAACACGTGGACGTCTCTCGAGAGGATGTTTGAGAGCCGCAGCACGCTGGGCGTGGTGGTCCTGGCGGGAGAGCTCTACGCCCTGGGTGGCTACGACGGGCAGTCCTACCTGCGGACCGTGGAGAAGTACATTCCCAAGGTGAAGGAGTGGCAGCTCGTGGCCCCCATGAACAAGACGCGGAGCTGTTTCGCTGCGGCCGTCCTGGACGGGATGATATACGCCATCGGGGGCTACGGTCCCGCACACATGAACAGGTACGTGGCCTGACGCCGAAAGCTGCTCAGCGGCAGCATGGCCTCTTGGGGAATGTGTGCAGCGGCCCGCTGAAACTGTTCTGAGAAATCAGTCCTCAGCGGGCCTCGCCCAGCCGCCTGCTGGAGCAGCAGCCTGGTAACACCGGGAAGGCCCCGTGGAAGTGTCCGCGTGCTGCGCCCCAGCGCTGCAGTTTCTCAGGAGTCCCTGAGAAGGGCAGATGGCAGGGGGCAGATGACAGGCGGTGTCGGTGCGTCTGCTCGGCAGGCAGAGCGCGCTCCGGGCCCTGTGGATGCCCCAGCCGCTCACCGCAGCACAGCCGGGGTGCTCGGGGCCCGGGAGCTGTGCTTGTGCCTGCAGTGTGACAGCGCCCTGCTGCGCCTGTGCCTGCAGTGTGACAGCGCCCTGCTGTGCCTGTGGCTGTGCCTGCAGTGTGACAGCGCCCTGCTGCGCCTGTGGCTGTGCAGCGTGGCAGGACGCGGGCTGCCCGTCACAGCGGCAGCACCGAGTAGGAGCGGCTGGGAGTTTGGCACGCTCCTCGTCCCCTGGTTCGCAGGGCCGCTTCCTGACAGCAGCGTGCTTAGCCGGTCTGCTCCGCCTGGCTTCGTACAGCGGGGTGCGTAGCTGTGCAGAGAAGCGGCTTGTACTCTGTTACAGTCGGGAGCAGATCAGCCACACGTCCCTCCGGGAAGCAAATGGACACGACGCAGGGCTCGAGAGCTGACCGAAGAGTGGAGATGAAAACCTTGCTGGTGAGGTCGGACCGTTCAGTAGCGCAGTGTGACAGCACCGCGCTGGCCGCTAGTGGTACTCCTTCATCCCTCCTATCCTCTGTGTAAAACAGCTGGGGAGTCAGAGAATTGCTTCCCAAGCAGGAAAGCGTAGCCAAGCAGTTTTCAGTTGGAAAATTGAAGTGTTCCAAGGTACCGAAGTGCACAGTACCAGCAGGTTACCCTGTGTGCCACGACTGCGGCAAGATCTTACGGGGCTCGGTATGTCCTGGTGTAGCTCCTTGTGTCGCCGAGCGGCTGGGGCTGCAGCTCCGGGTGCCCCAGCCCAGCCCCAGCAGGCCGCCCCGCAGCGCCGTGAGAAAAATCTCACAACTTTCTTCAGACAGGATCTTCTGGGAAGCTATTTGATTTGTGATTGCAACGGCGGCGTCCTGTCACTCAGGAGCACGCTTTGGTGAACAAATCCTGACCTTTTGTTCCCTGTTCCCCAACGCCTGATCACCTCCCGTTTCCTCACTGGCTGAGTACTACAGGTTCACAAGCTACTCGGCTCCTCTATACCACACATGTACACTTTTTCTTTTTTTCAACCCTTTAATTTCTCCTTTCTTATGCTTTGAGAACTTGTGGTCTTTGTCTTACTGTTCTCACACTGCTCGTGCTCTTTTCCACATTGAAATGTTCAGCAGACAAGGAAGCTGGTGGGTCTGCCCTGCCGGGCAGCTGAACCACACACGGCTGCTCTCTGTTCCCCCACACCCTTCTGAGAAGAGAGGGAGAAGAAAGTATGCGGGAAGAACAAGGTCATGGGCTGAGATACGGATACGCCAATTAAAGGGAGAAGAAAGAGGAGGAGGCAGGGGAACAAGCAAAGGCTGTGCGGAAGCAGAGAGGGGAAGAAGTGATTGTTCCCTCCCCACCAGCGAGCGGTGCTCAGCCGTGTGCAGGGTACTCAGCGCTTGTTCAGGAGGCCGGGCCCTTAGCGAGAGCCCCTTCCCCAGCTCTCACTGCAGAGCTCCACGCCGCAGGGGACGTTTGTGCCCCCTGCCCAGCCCCAGGCCTGGCAGAGCCTTGCTGCCAGCACCGCCTGGCGAGAGCCGGGACACATCCGTGCTGCTCCAGCTCCTCGTGCAGAGCGCAGCACGGCGGGGGCTGCTGCGGGGACGGCGAGCCCCATCCCAGCCACAGCCAGCACAGAAACCGTCTCAAAAGCGTTTCCTGTTGACCCGGGACGTCTTCACGTGCAAGGCGAGCTGCAGCAAGCCCCTGCAGGCGCTGCACGGAGCTGTCGACTTGCTGGCAAGGTTAAAGCAGAGCCAGCAGCAGCGAAGAGCGGGTGTGCCAGGAGTCCCGTGGGCCCCCTGGGGCGTGATGCTCGAAGGAAGGTGGTCGAGCCCTTGCTCGGGACAGGGGTTCCCAAAAGACGAGTGCTCGGTGTGTACGCGGGCCTCTGAAGGGCGAGCTCGGTTCCCTCCTTGGGGAGTGCAGAACTCGGGGGGGGGAGGGCAATGGCTCGCTCGGGTTGGTGCCCTCCAGGGGGAGGGCTCCTTGCAGCGTTCGGGTTCTGCAGCGGCCTTGCTCTGCGCTCATCTTCTCTTCCGCAGTCAGAAGGGACTTGCCAGCGGCTCCTGCGGAGTTATGAAATGAACGGATCCTTCATTGATTGCCTCTTCACATTTCATTTACCATTCATTCAGTCATTTGGGTTTTGTCGACCGTTCGGTGACACAAGCGATGCGGCGTGCTGGGCTCGCACGAGCCGTAGCGCTGAAAGCAGGCCGATGGCTGAGTACTGAGGCACCTGCGCTCCTCCTCTTTAGAGGTCCCGACTCTGTTCTCCTCTCCGCCTCCGCTGTCCTGCCGGAGCTGCGCCAGGGAGAACGGTGGAGGAGGAACAGTGGAGGAGGAGCGGCTCGGCGCCTGCAGGACGGCCGCAGCCACCAGCGGAGCGGTGCTGATGGGAGCGGCCCTGCCGTGCTTAGTGCCGCATCAGCGGCCTCTCACTGCTTTGGCTGAGGGATTTGCTCTCCACGTTTTGTTCCCTGTTATTTTCCAGGCGCCTCAGGTCTGCGTTCGGCTTTCCACGAGTTTCCTTCTGATAGCAGCAGTCCTCTTTTGGAAGAGCTTTCTGTTCGCAGACCAGTGTTGAAAAGCTTTTCTTTATTTCGCTTCGTAACCTGAAGATGCCTGCCGGGGCCCTGAGGACGCGGGCGGGGTGGATGGATGGCGTCAGGATGTCGAAGTGAAGTTTGGCGGCTCGAGTGTGACCGCTGGGCTGTGCTTCACCTGCTGGCTTCGGCAGTACGAAGCGACGAACGGCAGGCTTTGCCATCGGCTCGGGCACTTTTTCTCACGCGTTGTTTCTGTATTTGCAGCATGGAGCGCTACGACCCAAGTAAAAACTCCTGGGAAACGGTGGCTTCGATGGCAGATAAGCGAATAAACTTTGGTGTCGGCGTCATGCTGGGCTTCATTTTCGTAGTGGGTGGGCACAACGGCGTGTCTCACCTCTCCAGCATTGAGAGATACGATCCGCACCAGAACCAGTGGACGGTGTGTCGGCCCATGAAGGAGCCCAGAACAGGTAGGGACACGCAGCCCGCGACGGCTGCCCCCGGGGCGCAGCTACCGCTTGAGCTGGTGGGAGCTGCAGTGCTCAGGGTCGCAGGGACCTGCAGGGCGTTGTTCTTCATCTCCCGGGGGGGCAGAGGTCACGCCGTCAGCTCTGTGAGAGAGTAAGGATTTAGTAACAGAGCATAACGTAAGAATGACGTCCAGGCTCCTTCTGTTAACGCTGAGCTCTGCCAGAACCATCGTGAGATGTTCCTGCTCTGTCCTCTTTCTTCCCCTGAGTTTCAGCAGTGCTGCGGGTGCGGTTTTGTCGTCTCTGCTGTGATGCTGAGGCTCAGGAGTGCATCTCGGCCGCCTGCCTGAGGAGCGCTGCTTTGCCTTCAGGAGGGGGCGAGGAGTCGCAAGGGAGGTTAACGCCTGAGCACAGAGGGGCTCTTGGTCTTTAGAGACAGCCCAAGGGACGAGGCTGGGAGAACTTGGCTGTTGTGCCTCGAAGAGGTGGCGGGGGGGTTTCAGTTAGGAACAAAAACACCGTTCGCTTCTGCGCCTGACGGTCACCCTGCTCGTTTTTCCCCTAGGAGTTGGCGCAGCCGTCATCGACAACTACCTGTACGTGGTGGGAGGTCATTCGGGGTCGTCCTACCTGAACACGGTGCAGAAGTACGACCCCATCTCGGACACCTGGCTGGACTCCGCGGGCATGATGTACTGTCGGTGCAACTTCGGCTTGACCGCACTTTGATGGGGAGCCGGGCTTTGCACGGACCTGGCGCAGAGGTGGAACTCCATCTGCTGGAAAATCAAGCCTGCTGCTGGAGACCGGGCGCTGCGTCCTCCGGCGCCGGGAGACGGGAGGAACGTGGTGAAGCTGGGATCGAAACGAGCAATGATTCCAGTTCGGTTTTGGCCTCTGTCACTTCGGTGACACGGGCAGAAGGAGCTGGAAGCCTAAACCGGCTGGGTTTAGATGGCGTCTTGCTGGCGGCAGTGAATTTTAGAGAGCGTACTGTACACGCCTAGGGTTTGGTTAGACAGCTTCCTGTATATCTAACCCTTTCACCTTCTAGAGCTTTTCTCTCTTCCTCCTGCCTACTAAGAAACATGAAGTTTACCGTGCTTGGCGTGAGAGGTGCGTGAGTGTGTGTGTGGCTGGGTGTTTGCCGATAGCTGCCTGGGTGTCCTCACAGTAAGACAATGCCAGTGCTTCATCATTTTTTTATGAACAGTAACTAAAGGGCTGCCTTGTTTCTGTATCTCAAGGTCTGTAAATAATAAATGCCATCGTATGTTGCCTGTACGCTCTCCTTTGTTACCCGTTTCCTGACAGGAGGGCTGGGATGATAAATGAGGAACTACTTAAATGTAGAAGGCAAATTGAGATTGCCTCTTAACGAAGTTCTGGGGTCTGATAAATCTGACGTTTCTTTCCCTTTTTGTGTTAAATGAGTACTAGAGTCAGAAACTTAACCTTGCTGACCTGCTGTGTGTTTTCAGTTGTTATGCAAAGCAAAATTGCGGCAGTGATGCATCGGAAAACGTCACGGCAGCGCCCGTAGCGTGGTGTAAAAGAACTGCTCGGAAGCCAGCCTGTCCCATCCGGCCGTTTCGTGTAACTCCTCTAACGGGACGTGCGATGTTCGGATACACAAATGGTGCTAAGCGTAGGACTAGCGGGAAGGCTGTTCCTCACCTCGTGAGCGTGCATAAAGCACGATTGTTCCCTTCTCCTCGTGGTTTTGTTTGCTTGATACGTTTGTGCCTACGAAATCTGTGGAATAACACAGCGTGCTGAACGAGCTCCACGTTTGTTATTTTTTTCAGAAGCTCTCTGTTCTCACAGACACCCAGCTACGGACCCACCAGTGGGACCCCCTCGGGTTCGTCGGCCTCGCCTTTACCCCAGGGTGCAGTGACGGGGCGCGGGGCACGGTTACCTGAGCGTGTGTGCCGGGGCCTCCAGGGTTGGTTCCTGCCGTTACCCAGAACCTCCAGAAGTCATAACTGAGAGCGCCAGACCTCGTGAGAGCGTGGGTGGATAGGCGGGAAGTGATGCTGTGGGTTATAACCATTATTTAAAGGACTGAGTAAATGTTAATTTTAGCTGATTTGGCTTGTTTTAGTTTGTCCTGTGATTTCAGCTAGGAGCCGTGATTATCTGGGGCTTTTGTTGCGATGTCTTGGTGTGTCGCCGACCTGGTACTTCGGATTTTTTTGCCTTGAGTTACCTTTTTGCCCGTGTTTTAACGTGTTAAGTTAACGTTTGTTTCCCTTGTTTTCCGAGCCCGTATAGTAGTATTATTTTTGAAGGTGCAATAATATTTGAAATAGTTGCTTTAAAAGCCATTTCTTTATAAGTATGCTACGTGACGTTTTCTGAGTGTACCTAATTTATTTTGAAGTCCCTGCAAGGCTGACTGTAGCCAGTCCCGTAGCAGTTCGTTGTTCTTCCACAAGCTGACGTTCAGACTGTGAGCAGCAGGAGACGGGGGTGTTCTCACCGCAGAGCGTTACTGACGGCTCGCGGGGGCTTGCACAAAGCAGAGCATCCTGCCCGCGTGCCTCACCTTTGGTGGCGTTAAGCAGGACTTCCAGAGCAAATAAAGTCAACAGCTTCAAAGCTTTCAGCGCCGTTTCCCTGCCCCGCTGAGGATTCTGGCTGTATAGCAATAATAGCGCCGTTTCGTTACCCAGTGCGTGGCGGGGCTGAGGAGGGAGGGGAGCTGCTGGTTGGCGGAGGTGTTTCGGCCTGCGGAGATGGCCTCCTCCTTCCCGTCCAGGTAAATGCCCGGGCTGGATGCTGACACGTGCTGTTTTACTCCTCGTTGACGGAGTCACGGATGCCATCGCTTATCACATTTTCCAGAAAAAGATAAAGATAAATTGACGATAAAAGAGAGAATTCCCTTACGTAAAAGCCAAGCGTAAGCCTTGAAGCGGCAGGAGGCTTCCGCGCTGCGCCGTTAGAGCGCAGGAAGGTGTCCGTGCGTCTTCGGCACTGCTGGTCGGTGGGGCTTCCCCTTGGTGCGAGGTGGAGAAACCATTCTGGCGTCAGAACAAAGCAGGCAGGGTGCTGTTACTGGCTGTTCAGCCTTTATGTGAGCAGCTCGCATTTACGGAAATCGGAGCCCTTCGTTACAGCACGGTTTGTTACGTGTACCCGGGCAGCAGCGGTAGCGACTGACCCCGACTTGTGCTGTGGGGTTTTGCTGAATTCTAACGTAGCAAGCATAACTGTGTTCTTACGCAGCCTTGGGATTAAGCGTGGGAAGAATACCCGGCGAAAGGTACTGCTGTCGTTAGGCGAGCTGTCGGGCTAGAAATGGATCGAGCGGTGTACGGAATTAGGGGTAGCATCAGTTCAAGCCATGCCATCCTCCTTCTCTGTTCTGGGTGCTTGTTGTCCTGTTCATGAAGCGCGTGGTCGTGGGAAGATCAGACACAGCAAGTTGTGTAAATCTGCACTTGCAGCACGGTACTCACCGCAACGTCTGTCTTGCAGTCCAGAAACTAAGGACCTTCAAATAGGATGTCATACAACTACAGATTATCATCCAGTTCTGTTTCCGACTCGCTCAGAACGATCTGGGAAGCACTTTAAAACAGGCACGAGTTTGTGCGTGTACACACAGCTCCTGAATTCCTGCTCTTCTAACTCAGCCAGCCGGAAGCTTCCTGGCTGCTTGGCCCGGCCGTCTCCCCTCCCAGGAACGACTCTTTCAGGAAGCCCAGCTGGAATCCTTTGAAGGGGCAGCTCCGTCCAACACATCACAGGCGGTTAGCTGTTCCCGGGAGATAGCACGTTACTGCTGGGAGGTCGCCGTCTGTGAGTCCCCATTCGTTGTATGAAGCAATGCAAAATGTCCAAGCTTGCCTTAAATTCTTGATATTTAACTGAAACGCAAAGAACTGGATGATAATTCCGATTTGTTTGCCTTACGCGCTGTGCTGTATTTTAAACCCAAGGATAACTGTAATTTTTAGCAGGACTTCATAACTGTACAGAGAATACCAAATTGTACTCGGGCTTAGCGGAGTGCTTTGGCTGGGAGTACAAACTGATGTTCGTAGTCTCGTGTCCGTGGAGTGTTTTTATGTGCACACCTTTTTTAGCAGCGGTGTTTGCTTTCGTTACTGTTTACACAGGCATTTGAGTTCAACAGGAAAATCAGCGCGACTCGCATCCTTGTTCTTACTGGTGTTGGCAGCGTGTTCGTGGTAACGCTCTGTAACTGTTGTAACTACTTCATTGAATGTGAAACGATTTAGTAAATAAACCTGGAGAAAAGCTTGCTTCGACACTTCTGTTGTGGGGATCACAGCCGCGTGGCAGCTGCTATCCTTTCTCAGCTCTCCTTGAGCAGCGAGGACCTGGGCAGGAGGGCAGCAGCGCCCAAGGGGCTGGCACCCCGCGGGCTGGGGAGCTGGGGCCCGGCCCCTGGCGGATAGAAACTCTGCGAAGAGTTTCAGGGGGTGCCTTGCTGCTTTCCATCTGTCCCTGTAGCCGGAGGCATGGCGTCCCTGCTGGATCAGCAACCACCACAGAACACGAAGCTGCCTCCTCTGGCAGAAGGGGCTCCAGAAAGCTCCTGTGCCAGCTCCAGGCCCCAGCGGCAGGGACTGTGCAGGAATGTCCCAGGGGCCAGCTCAGTAGCTGCAGTTTGCGTTGGACAGCTCCTGGTGCGTGTTGTCATCTCGCGTCAGGAGGTGGTTTACGTAAGACTGGGTGACTGAAGTTAGATTACATCCTCGCTAGCTTCACCTAAATCCAGCGGGGGGCTCGGGGCCAGCTCACGGCGGGACGAAGGTGCACGGCAGCAGGGTCGGCCAGGGGGGACAAGGAGGACGGGAGGTGCCGCGTTTCCAGGGCTCGGTTCCTCAGGAGAGGCGGACCAGGGTTTAACCGGGGTGGAAACAGCGCCTGTTGGTTCTGCACGGGAAAGAAAAGATGTGGTTTTTCTCTCCTCACACAGGCACACAGCAGGCTGTGTTCTAAGGCTGTGCTCATAGAAATGCAAGTCCTGTGCATTCTGAAGCAGAAAAATGATATTGCTCTGCTGAAGGACGGTGATGTTACTTGAGAGTTGGAGTTAAGTGCATGCTTGAGTGCTCTATTTAATTGGAGATGAAATTCAAATACCAATAGCTTTGAGCTGCAAATTTGGATACATATTTTAGTCCTAAAACCTCCAGGCTCCAGAGCAGTTGTTGAGCCCATTATGAAGGCCGGGCTGCACCAGGTATTTAATTCTGATGCGGGCCTGGGTTTGCATTGCCGAATTCCCCCACGCTTGTTGAACAACGCCGAGCGAAGAGCCCCGGTTCTGCACTGTTACCTGGTACACTTTAAGGATCCTGGGCAGGTAAACCAAACCCAGCGGCCTGTGCCTATCGGCTGCATTGCAGGAAGCGGGGAGAGAAGGTCTGGAAGCCTTATTTAATTTCCCTCCCTATCTCCGGAGGGCTGCACCGTGCCCTCGGGTCAGCAGGGCAGCGGCTGCCCGTGAGGCGTCACCAGGGGCAGAGCGGGGACAGCCCGTGGCCGCGGCCAGCCTGGGGGTGCGAGGGGCCAGGAGTCTGCTGGTGCCGACAGACGTGGGGGTCTCGGGGTGCTGGAGGCAGGCACCTGCCCCGGGAGGGCTGCGGGTGGCAGGAGGGACGTTCAGCTCCTCCGTCCCCAGCTCCGTCAGGGAAAGCAGAAAGTGAGAAGGAAATCCGACAGAGCTCAGAAATTGTTCCCCCTGTCTCAGCAAGGGGCTTGTGCTGCTCTAGGACCACCCTGGCTTCAGGGACCCGAGGGCTGCCTGGTCCCCGCTGGGGTGGGAGAACACGAAGCTGCTGCGTGGCCACGGGGCAAGGCAGAGGTACGATTTCCATGGCTTCCCCTTCTCTGTGCTTTCCAAACCTCCACCTGCATTTTGTGACCCCTTTGACATAAGCGTTTTGAGAAACCCCAAACGCAAACGACCCGCAGGCAGAGTGCATGGGAAGAGTCTCTGCTGCAGGGCTGAAGGCGCCGGCCCCAGCTCAACCCACTGTCGGAGTCCGGCCACCCTCACGGGCCCCTTGGCGCCAGCACTGCGCCCTTCAGCATCATTTCATCTCTGCTGGTCCAAGGCACAAAGGCTGCAAACAAGAGTCTCCTAAATATGTCATCCCTGCTCTTAATTCATTCCCACGGGATACTGTAAATCCAGGTTAATACCTGGAGACATGCAGGCGCATACACAATGTATGTGTCAAGCTCTCTCTGCTGTACTGTTTATTTTAAATCCTGAATTGTCCTAAATGAAAAAGCACTTTACTTACTCGTGCAGATTAATTTAGAGAGCTGGAGATGATCATATTTTATAAATTTAGCATGAATTTCCCAAAGGGTTTGCAGTTATTCAAATTAAAGTAATTCCATTCAGGAATAGTACCCAGCTAGGAAACTTTTCTTTTTTTTTTTCCTTCAAAGTGCCGGCCGAGCTCAACAAGAAAGGTAACACGATGAAGGAAAGGAAGTGGTGGTGAGATCCCAGCGGAGGGGAGGCTCCACACACCGGTGGCACCCAGCCCGCGGGGAGAAGCCTGGGTCGTGCTGCCCAGCCACATGAGGGTGAGGGGGTGGGATGCGTCCGTCTCTGGTTTTCAGACCCTGCCAGCTTTGTGCTGAAGGAAACCCCCTTATTTCAGCTCTTCCTGAAGGCTGAGCAGAGCGTACCCAGAAGCAAGGCCCCAGGTTTGCTGTGAACTCCGCTGGTTTGGTTTTTGCACCCCAGCGGGCGGCGGGGAGGGCAAGGCAGGGCTGTGCTGCTGGAGCACGCTGCGCACGGACAGGGTCGGGGGTTGCTGGATTTAATGGAGGTCACGCAGGCACTGGAGCAAACACCGGCCTCGACGCTTCTCCAGGGGCAGCAGCAGTGGCGTCTGCACCAGTGCTGTACCTTTAGGGTGTGCTTTCTGCTCACGAGGCTCTGTAGGGCACCTCTGGGCGAGTGCCAGGCTGCTGGCAGCGCTGCTCCCATCAGCGGGTGCTGCGCACCGCCACGTGAGCACGGGGAGGATGGAGAATGAGTATTTGCAAGAGGGCCTTTAATTACGGTGAATCACTGCAGCATTTAAACCACTTGTCCTGCCTTTGATAAGACGAATGATGTGCCACGGTCAGATATTAGCATTCGAGCCGGGTAGCGGGAAGGCAGGGCTCCGGCAGCGGGAGCGAAGCAGCAGCAGGCAGCGCGTCCTGGCAGCTCCAGAGCACAGCCCTGGCTGGTGGCAGGTCGGGAGGTGGCGGGGAGGGTGGCACTGCCCACCGCCTGCCCTGCGCTCCTGGTAAAGCTGAGGATGGGGAGCTGGGCTGGGAGGGAGCAGACCCTGCCCCACACCTCCTTTCTGCCCCACACTGCTGCCCCAGCCACCCCCCAGGGCTCAGGGGCTCCGTCCCCTCCGCTCCCAGCCCCTGTCAGGGCGACATTGGGATCACTTGGTTGGGCTGGATTTGTCTCCAACAGATTTGTCTCCAACATTTCCATTCCTCTGGACTCCTTCTGGCCCAGCTGGGGAGCTAACTGCCCTAACGGGATGTGAGGCCCAAAGTCGGTGTCATCGCTGCTGCTTGTCTCTGCTCCTGGGTACGGCAGGGTAGGACAGGGCACACAGGGACCTCCCCACAGTGAGAGGAGGCCCATGGCAAAGCGAGAGAAAGAACAGAGCCAGCTGCAAATATATTTATCCCGTGCCCTCCATCCCGCGTCCCACGCAGGGCCGTGTGCGGGCACGGCTGGGCTCAGCACATCCACCAGGAGCTCGGTGCCGGGACGGGCCTGCAGCTCCTGCAGGACTGGAGCGACTGAAAATGGGGACAGGGCCAAACGTGTCCTATTTTTGGTGGGGGTAGGGGTGAGCTTGGAGAAAGCCATGCCTGGGCCGTGCTGTGCCACCCGGACCCGAGCGGCAAGGCAGCTCCCCAGGCCCCGTGCGAGGTGGGACTGAGCGGGGCTGAGACAGGACCTGTGGCAGGACAGCCCCAAAGGGGAGGAGACCATAGAATCAGGGAAGCATTCAGGTTGGAAAAGGCCTCTGAGACCTTTTCTGTCCAACCTTTAACCCAGCAGAGCCAAGTCCACCGCTGAACCATGCCCCTCAGTCATACGCCCAGGTTTCCTGAAGGCCTGCAGGGACGGGGGCTCCCCCGCTTCCCTGGCGGGTTCCTGGCGGAGCACAGCTTGAGAGGAGAGCCAAGCTCTGTGTCTGGAAACGCAAACGCCCAGAGGTTTCAGACCCAGTTGTGTTGCTTGCTGCAACCACTTCAGCCCCGTGGGGCTTGCTCTGGATTGCTCGTGGGCATCCCCAGGTGATAGAGGGTGGATCAGAGAGGACGGCTGGGGCAGACAGGGGCAGCACTTCTGGAGGCAGAGCCCGGGATTAATTGGAAGTAATTCCTGGGACAGTCCTAAATAGGCTGGTGACTTTTCATTCTTTTGATTTTTTTTTGCTTTCTTAACAGTATTTTTGTAAGATTACGTCTGCTTGCTGCTGGCTGCCCCACTGGCAGATCCTCAGCCTCAGTAATGATTTCCACCGCAGGCAGGTGAAGGATCCCAAGGCATCCCCAGTGCCGTTCCCACGCACCTGCCCTCTCTGGTTGTGCTGGCCTGTGGTGGTGCTTCTCCAAGCGCCTCTGGCTCCTCTGCAGTCGAGGACAGAGCTGCAGAGCTTAAACCCGTCAGCAGCAGGTTTCCCACCCAAATTGCGGCCGCTGATTTAATTGCTGGGATTTTTACTGACCAAAAGCTGCTTTCCATGGCCACACAAGCACTCTGGATGTGCAGCTGAGCAGTGAGCGGGGCCGGCTGCAGATGTTCCCTCCCTGTTCACACCATTTCCACAGGGCCTGGTGCCCCGGGCACCCCACGGAGCCACCCGGCCCCTGCCTGGGGCACGATCACGGCTGGCACAGGGACAGCACAAAGCTGGAGTCACCAGGAATACCTGAGGATGATGAAGTCTGGCTAGTGCTGTGCTAATGAAAAGCTGTCAGGATGCTACGGAGTCACAAAGCACACAGTTCCCCCGAGAGGTAGCAGGGTATCTGGTTTTCTGTCTCTTTCTTCCTCCTGATGGCTTCTTTCTTCCTAGGGACACCCCGTGTTATCTGCATTCAGATTACTGCGGGATAAAAAAAGATCTCGTTGGCTTAATTTCAAGTGACAGACCTTATCACATGGTGTCATCCTGCATTTCCGAGAGGAAAAAGAGAAATAGAGTGAGAAAATGAAAAAAGAATTATATACATCTTTTTGTGCTCCCCGGAGATGCAGCAGCCGGAGCTGGGACGTGGGGTGATGTGTGGGACGTGGGGTGATGTGTGGGACGTGGGGTGATGTGTGGGACGTGGGGTGATGTGTGGGACGTGGGGTGATGTGTGGGACGTGGGGTGATGTGTGGGACGTGCGGCAGGCACTGGGCTCAGTGGCTGCCTCCAGCCCCGTGTTGAATTCAGACAGGGAGAGCCCAGGAGGGGTCTGGTGGTGCTGGGATGGGGGAAGAGCAAAACTCCTCTCCCCTGTGCTGGTCCCCAGGGATGCCGTGGGGGGACAAGGCCAGCGTCCCCCTGCTCTGGAGCCTGCTGCCCTCCTGGCCCCAGCAGTGGGGCTCAGCACGGCACCGCAGCAGCTTTGGGACTGGGTCACTGCCCTGGGGTGTGCATGTGGTATGGGATGCAGGGGAGAGGATCTCGGGATTGTGCAGGATTTATTGTGGGAAGAGGGCAGGGAAAGGGGCGGTGAGGTGGGGAGGAACAAGTGTGGGAGCAGGGCTGTGGGTGTGAGCAGCAATCCAGCCTGAGCGGCAGAGGAGGAGTAGAGATGGGGGTGTCCGTGCCTGTGCTTGCATCTATGTGCACATGTATTTTGAAGGTGCTTCTGCAGAGGTAAGACAATTCAATGACTTTTGCAAAGTCACCTCAGTGAGCAAGTTTGGAATTTGAACACAGCTTTCTGCTCAGAGGACAACCGCAGCGCGTGGCGGTGTCCTCCGGCAGCCCCGCTGTCCCTTGGGTGCCAAGGGATATCGACTTTGAAGACGCGAGATGCCAGAAAATAGTTTTATTGATAATCCCAACTCCGTCAGCACAGTGGCACATTTCCCCCAGCAAATTGCTTCTGTGCTTACTTTTGATGTGAATCTGATGATAGAAAACATGTTATTCTGCAGCAAGAAAGGTAAAAAAATAATCTAACTTGGAGAATATGTTTTTTTATTTGCTTAAAGAGAAAGAGCCTCACTCAGCAGAGAACTGAGCTAAAGGTGAAAACGTTAAACAGAGAAGAAGGTCACATTTAGCAGACAGGAGCCTTCCCCTCCTGCAAGAGTCCACAAGCGCAGGAGAAAGCTGTCCATGTGGGGCAGCCCCGTGCTGCCGCCACCCCCCTCGCCCCTCAGGCCGTGACTTTCGGGTCCTGCTGCCAGCTGCGTGAGGAGCACCCCAAGAGACCTGGGAGGCTTTGGGGTGCTTCCTGACACCCCCTGGGAGAACACGGGGCATTACACTAGGAAAGCGTCCTGTGCTGGAATCACTCTGGGATTTTCCTTCTGGGTGTGGAGCAGTCTGTATGCGGTGTTTCCATGTGGAAGAAAGCCCTGATAGGTCCCTCCAGCTCTTCTGCCATTACTTCTCTGCTGTTTTCAAAGGCTGCATCAGTGCAGAAGTGGATGGGGTGGCGGTGGCACCGACGGCTCCTGCAAGGAGCTCTCTGCACGGTGCCACAGGAGCGGGCACCTCGTCCCGCTGGTGGGAGGCTTCCCCGCAGCCCCGCAGGGCTGTTCGCTCACTGACGGGGCTGTCACGGCTTTAATGCAATTCGGACAAAAGGATTTTAAGCTCTGAAGGGATCTTACATGTATCCCTGTGACATCTGACATGCTAATCTTCCGGAAATAGATTAATTACAAATGCTATTTCTGTAGGCTTAACTTGCTATCATAAGGTCACTGCTAAAGGATAAAGCTGCTGAGATTGTGCTGAATAATAATGCCAGCCACAGGATTCCTCTCTGCGATCGAGCAGCGAATTACAGATCCGGGGGGGACAGGGCAGGCTTCGGGGGGGGACCCGCAGCTGTCCCAGGCCCCAGCGCGTCGAACAATTTCTAGCAGCTCCATGCCGCCCGCCACGACCCTCGTGCTGCCGGCTGTGGCTGGCGCTGCGGGCAGGGCCTGCCCGGGTGGCCACGAGGGGCGGGCAAGGGTGAGCTCCCCACGGCCACCCAGGGCCCCGCCGGGTCCCCCAGGCGTGCTTCGTGCAGGGACAGAGCCCCCAGGCGTGCTTCGTGCGGGACACGGCCCCCGGGTGTGCTTCGTGCCCGTGCCGCCCCGGCCCGGAGCCCGCAGGCCGCTGGAGGCGGGCGGGGAGGCCGGCGGGTGGCAGCAGAGCTCCACAGCAGCGCCACCGCCGCGCTGAGGCCGGGCAGGAGGGCTCCCAGCGGCCGGCCAGGGACGGGGCCTCCGCTGGGCCCGGCCGGCAGCGCCCCTCGGCCGGGGGAGCAGGGCCCGGGTCCCGGCCCGGCCCTTCCCTCGGCCCCGGGAAGCGGCGGCGGGCCCAGCCCCGGGGCTCGGTGCTGCGGGCGCCAGGAGCGAGAGCCCCGGTTTCGGTCCGAAAACCGACCCCGTCACCAAGGCATGCTTGTTTGTGCAGCTAAAAAGCTAAAGTAAGGGAGGAGGACCCCGTTTGGCAGGAAGGATGCTATTAATTTCGAAGAAGGTTGTAACGAGAGTAGGAAAAATAACCATTTCCAGCAGTAATAACTACAGATGCTGGATTCTTTTCCATCAGAAGATTTTAATGACTTTTAAAACACAATAGATTTTTTTTTTTTTTTTTCTTTCCAGAAATCTGAAGCCTGGGAAGGTCTTTTCCCCCAGTCTTCTGTTTCCTTAGAAAAATCCTGTAGGACACTACAGTTTGTGGGGACGCAGCTGCGTGTGCCCAGGGTGGGTGGCTCTGGGTCGCACGTACCTTTGTCTCAGGGACCAGCCCCACACAGATAACGTCGCCTGTTTGGGACATGCACGGAGCTGCCGGGACGTGCCCACCGCTGGGCAGAGCTGCTGGGTGCCCAGTACAGCACCAAACGTCTTGCTGGGGAGGGCTTTGGCCAGGTTCTGCCTGAGTTAAACCTGCCCTTGCCCATCCGAGGGCCCCTTGCCCCGACGCCCCCGGCTGCGGTGCAGCGCTGGGCACTGGGGAGTTAGGGTGCATTGGACCATATTTTACGATGTTTGCAAGTCAAGAAAAACGAGGCCACGCATCCTCCCAGAAGCGCTGAAAACATGACTCACGGTCCTCCGCAGCGCTCGGTCGTTAGCAATTTAAGAGCAGATGATTAATCAGGAATGTTTTCCATATCCATGCTCTCAGGAGCCACCCGCCGCGGGAAGGCTGCGTCCCGCTGGGCAGCCCAGGCGTGACGTGGGCAGGTGTGGGGAGGAGCTGGGGTGGCCCTGGAGCTCCCCAGCTGTGGGGTGCCTGGGGAGCTGGGGCTGGGGGCTGCGGGGTGCGTGGGGAGGTGTGAGGGGCAGGAGGTGGGAAGCGAGCCCCGAGATGCCCGGAGATGCCCGGAGCTGGGAAGTGATGGTCCCTGACCACCGGGAGCATCCCGCGCACAGGGAAGGTCTCGTTGTTTGTCTGGGAAGCTGAGGCTTTGCTCAAGGAAAAGCACGTAGTGCGTGATGAGCTCAATATTTCCAGATGCCTGCTAGTGAAGGACTGATTGATAGCAGAAAACCACGAGGCAGAGGCATTGCTGTCGGTGTGACATTTCAGCCCTATTAGCCCAATTAAAAACGAGACGCACGGCGCAGCCGAACGCGTCTGTGCCAGAAGCTCGGGGCATAACTTCACCTGGCAGCGGGGGTAAGCAGTGGGCAGCGGGGAGGACGCGGGGAGGAGGCGGTCGGGCTGTCCCGGATGCCGATGTCTGCTGCGCTCATGTCTTCAGGTGGCAAGATACTTCCCACCTCACTTGTGCTCAGGATGGACTTCTTAAAAACGGAGCTAATGATGATCAGCCAGGACAAGTGCTTCAAAAGCAGCTACTGCATAGGGCCCACGAGCTGTGCCAGCCCTTCCGACTGCCTGCCTCCCTCGCTGGGCAGGTTCCTTCCTGCTTTTCCTCTCCAAGGCATCAGTCGCTGCAGGCACCGTGCACCCAGGCTGGGGCACTGGCCTGGCCAAAAGCCCCCGAGCCGCGGGCTGGCAGGGCACAGGGAGCTCTGACTAGGTCTGGAATTAGGATTTGATCACAAACAAATCGGTTCCTTCATTGCTTTTCCGTGGGAGCCAGGTTTACAAGATCATGTATATTAATAAACTCAGATCTCTCTAAAATGTAATTACAAAACCTCACTTGCGATTCATTTTGTGCAATGTAATTTGACATTCTCAGGGCAGAAGCATCGTTAAGAATCGCGCATTTCAGGAACAAGGTTTGGGTGAAAAACTTCCAATGCCCTCTGAGAGCTGACAGCTTCTCCACCAGGCCACACGCCGGTGCCACCCAAATTCAGGGTGGTGAGGGCAGCCTTCTGCCCCAGCACGGTTCACCATCCTATTTCGAGTCACGAAGCCAGCAAGGCTGGGCCAGCTCCAAGGCACATTTATTTCTGGGAGTCCAGACTTTCCTCTATCCCTCCAGCCTGTTGAAATGGCTCAGTAAAATGTCCCGAGATTGTGCCAGAAAACTGGCATTTTCTCCCCAAAAGCTCCCTCCCGGCCCCAGCCTTTGCTGTGCTTGTGCAAAGAGGAGCGTTGCTCACGTGAAGATGCTGTCGTGACGTACCTAATCCATCAGAGATATTTGTTTCCTCAACTGAGAAACAAATAGCTCACAGGGGACCAAACTGAAGAGAGACTATTTTTTTTTCTAATTTCCTGCATATTTCCTACAGAAAAGACAGGAACAGTGACACTGATTACTCGTTACATCATTAATATTTAACAGCTTGCCATAATAAAATATTTAAACTCAAATATATTGATTTTAGCACTTTAATACAGTTGCAGCACAAACAGGATTAGCAAGGTCTCATATGCAGCACTTTAATTAAATCCATAAAGCACACTTTTTTAATAAACTTGCACGCGAAGCTTAATTTCAAACAAATGCCTGCAGGCAGGCGGGAGGGAGGCTGTGCAGGACCGTGGGTGCCGAGTGACCGCGGCGTGTCCCAGGGTCCTGCTTTCCTGTTCGCGCTCCTCGTCTCCCGTCCGTCTCCTGCTCTGCTCCTGTTTCTACAATATTTAAGGAGCGCTTGTTTGCGACGTCAGTCCCTCTCTCCGGAGGCTCCTCAGGTAACCGCTTTGATTGGCACAGGATTTGAAGCCGGTTACAGGTTTTTGAGGGTTTCATGGGAAATGTTTGGTGTCTGTGGGAAGGGAAGGTGCAAACAGCAGCTGCTGAGTCCCAGGGCTGAGATGGGAAGTGGGTGATGGCGACACTTACTGGGGGAACCAGCCACAGAAAATAATTCAGTAGCGTTTCTGGAGGAGAGGCCCTGTTGTGGTCTTTGGCCAAAATGCTCGATAGTGACCCTTCTGCTTCAAATTTGTTGCAAGAAGGTTTCAGTGTTGAAAGCAGACCCCAGCGGCTCAGCCCCGGTGCCCTGTGCCCTGTCTGTGGGTGCCCCGCTGCGTGCCGCGGTGCCCGGGGCGGTCACTCAGCAGCCGGTCTGCAGCCTGGGCAACTTGTCTTTTTTGTGAGCTACCGTTAAGAAAAGACCAACATATTGTTTCTGTATTGCTGTGCCGTCGTGTAAGCAACGCACACACACACGTTCACGTACCCGTGTACCTGCAGAGTCACATCATTGGCAGAGGACGCAGCAGCCCCGCGCCCCGGCCGCTGCCAGGTCACGCTGTGCTGTGCCCTTGGCTGGAGCTCCCAGGATGCTGGGGTTTTATTTTAGCATTTTCTGTTCTAACCACGGGAGGACGTCGCTAGCCAGCCCTTCTGAATGCCACTAATCTCTTCCCATATTGCATCTTCATATCATTAGAAAAATTACCTTCTGGCATAACTAAGTGGATTGGCCTCTACATGGAGGCCCCTGCCGAGTCCCTAGGCCATTTGAGATACGTTAGCACATTTGATTTCTGCTTCGTTTTGCAGTGCTTAGCTTTGTGCAACAGCCAGCTGGGAGAAAAATAATAAAGGGAAACAGAGAGAGGAAGAGAAACCTTATTGTCACTGGTCATTGAGTTGCTACGACTTATTTTTACTATCAGAATTACGTTTCTGTTGGTTTCCTTCTCTTCTGCCTCCAGCCAGCCGTGTGGGGGCCCGCTCACACGTATTGCTTGTGGTGTTTATCACGGTGGATCAGTGACCTGCCCAAGCCCAGTCTTCCAAAGGGGCTCAGGTCACACGTGCTGGAGGGACCTGTCCCCACGCATGGAGCTCTGCCCATCTTGCAGGCTCGGGGTGGGCAGAGCCAGCCCAAATCCCTGTATCTGCTGTGAAAATGAACCTGGAAGCCAAGCCCCTTGAAACCCTGAGTGTGCCCAGCTTGCATGGGCCTGGGCAAACAGCCTGGGCAGGCAGGGGCTGGCACTGCCTGAAAAATGCAGAGTGGAGCCGTTGGTCAGGGAGCTTACTGCAGGAATTGTACCTGCTCTGAGCTAGCAGTCTGTATTTAGAGAAGTGTGCAAACGGCTTTATTTGGGAATATACAAAGATGTCTGCTAAAAAAAAATAAAAATAAATAAAATAAAAAGAAGAGAATAGCAACTGTACAAATTCACGTTTTTAGACTTGCTCTTGCCAAGAGCATCTTCTGGTTTAATGTGATCATTTATAATCTGAAGGCAGAAGTCTCATACAATTTGATTTACAAGAAACAAGTCAGAAATAAATTTTATGAAGCTGGAGAGCTGTGAAATGTCAAACGCAAATGAATTGACTGGAATGAAGGGTGGCCTGGGACTTGTGACCAGTACCTGTGCGTCCCTGGGGCTGGTCCCAAAGGCTGCTCAAAGCTGAATCAATTAGTGGTGCTGAGCCGTGCAGGTACCAGACAGTGCTACTGGCACGTAGTAGCTCCTTTGTTATCATCTGCTGAATCAGGACAAGTGAAACGGAGACATATGAACCAGGAGGCACCTTCTCATCTGATATCTGTGGGATTAGTTTAAAGATAATTAAGTGTTTCACATGAAGTGCAGCTTTTGAGATACACAAATCCTCTCCCTATGCAACTGAGAAAAGCAAACTGCGACCTATTTACCACAAGCCAGCTTTAAATTAAGTGTAGGGAAGAGCACAAGAAGGGTTCGATGAATGCTTCCCTTTCATATTCTAAGCTTTTATTTCTGCAGGTCCTTTCAGTATCAAATTTTGATGAAGTACTGGGCCATCTTCTGCATATGTCTTTAGGCAAGTTATGCTCACCATGGCCATGCTCCACAGAGGGTCTGAGAAAATATGCAAAATAACTGCTATGAAAGGAACATGATTAAATTTTCTGACAGTGGTTGCCATGATGTTCAGAAGTGCATGAAATGAATGAGAATTGTTCATTGTTTTGTTATCTATGCCAGGTTGCCAAGGAAGAAGAAGAAGAAAAAAAAGTTTTCCTGAAAATTAAAATAATTTTTCAATAGGTTAGATAAATATCAGTACTCTTGAAGAGGTGTTTGAGCAGGCAGGAGCAATATATCAATTAAAACACCGGAAAGCTTACGGGCACGGGGCGCGGGGCCGGGCCGAGCTCCTTCATGGCAGCTCCCTGCCCTTCGGCCGTGGGTCTGCCCGGGCGCCTCGCCGCAGTTCTGGGGTGTTTCCTTCCCATGAAGAGCTGGCCAAACCCCAAGTGCATTAAAATTGAAAGTGAGTTTTGAATGCGGCCCAATATTTGGTATGCAATACTGTATCGTTTGCCTGGCCCAAAGCAGAGTAGCTCCTGACTGCACTGGAAGTAAGGAGATGGTAGTGCCGGGATCCTTACGTTGTCCTGGCTGCTGGACGCTGAGCTAGCCGGGTAGCTGTCCTCATGTGACAAGTGGGAGGCCCAAAATGTCCCAAATTCTGTTCTGGGTATGTGTGGGACCGGCACGAGGGGCACTGGCTGTGGGCACGGCCAGGAGGGGACCGGCCCCATCTGCGGGGCGCTGCGGGAGGGCCGGGGCAGGCAGCGGTCAGCCAGGCCCGGTGGGCTCCTGGCCCTGCCTGCAGGTATCTGGTGGCCTCCTTACTCTCTGTCACTGAACAGAACCCGGCAACAGGCAGAGCTTGCCTTTTCCATGTGCAGGTTTTAGCGGTTACTGAACACTTGCTTGCGAGGGCGTGGATAAACTTCGCATCCTGACTCCGTTAGGATGATTCCCACAAGCCCAGCAGGAGAACCAAACACCAGCAGGCCTGGCTTGGAGCAAAGACGATTTACCCCGACCTGCTGTAGCTCGTAGACTCTTTTCAAAACAGTTCTTGAAACTGATCCACGTCTCCGCTGTGCGTGCTCCCTGGGGCAGGCTGAGAGGGCCCCGCGGCGGCTGGGAGCAGCTTGTTTTGCACGGGGGCCCTGATGTGTCTGTACGACCTCCTGCTGAGCTGCAGGCTGTTGGTAGTGGGCATGTTGGTTCGTTATGACTGTGACGGCGCTCAACATTTTTTAACCACTCCTATAAAAGATTTAAGGAAAGTGGAGACAGGGAAAGTATATTGGACTCAGAAGCAAATATCAAGCCTTGAAGATTTCCAATACTGTTTTCCCTTCTGAAGGGAAATTGTGGTGAAGCTTCCTCTCTTGCTTATTGTGGTTTGCAAGGAGTCTAAATCCGCCCCTTTCTCCTCTGTTTCTTGGTGCACAAATTCACCTCACAGCCACAATTCAAGGCCATTCAACTTTTCTTTGCCCTCTGCTTCACAGTGCGGGTGCCCCCAGCAGCCCTGGGCCAGGTGAGGCTCACTGCTAATAAATCTTTAATTCCCACTCCCCTGTGACCGAGGGATCTGCTTTCCTCCGCTTTCACTAGGACGCTACTCCATCTATGCAGATTTGCAGTGAGCGCTTGTTCTCATTTGTAGCTTGCCAATAGCAAGGGGATTTGTGTAAATAGGTCATATATCACGAATAGATCTGTGCTGGGAAGCAGAAGCTTTTAAGGTTATGGAAATTTTTGCTGATGCCTCTCCATGTAATTGTGCGTGGTGGTTTTCTGTGTGCTGCAGCAGGAGAGGGAGGTGAGCAGGACCGCTGAGGTCCAGGGAAATCACCGGGCAGGTTGTCCACCAGCAGCTTGGTGTGTCTGGCTTTTGGGAACTTTGCTGCTCTGGGGTTGTCACTGTGGGTGTCCCACATGTTGCATGATCACACCGGTCCTGCCCCAAGCCCACACAAACCTTCCCTGTCCGTCCGCAGCCGTGGAGCATCCCCAGCCTCATTCCCCATGCCTCTGGGGCAGAGCACCAGGCCCTGGGCACGACGGATCCACGACCAGGCTCGGCAGCACCAGCACGCCAGGTACCCACCTCGTGTGAGCCTGCAGAAGAGGTGTCTGGGGACACTGGGTGCTGTTGTCTCTGGCACTGCACGTCTGTGGGCTCAGTTCACAGCCGGCACATCTGCAGAGCACCCCGAGCGGCAGCGCCCGAGACCTCTCTGGGATTTCACGAGCAGGGGCTCGCTGAGCACCACGGGACCCCCAGGAGCTGCAGACGGGTGCCCACGTTGTTGCTGCAGGAAGGGAGAGGTCGTGTTCAGAAAATTGCCAGAACTTTTTGCAGGTGGACACATCCCTCACCTTTCAAGAGATGAATGGTTTGTTTTCACTGGATTGATGTTGTTTTTAAAGTGGGGTATCCAGGTAACAAGTTAGGAGAAACTTGAGCTAGTTCTTGTCTTCCAGTGTGATACTGGAGCATCTGTGAAAAGAGCTTAACTTGCAAAGTTACACTGACATTGTAATGCTTGCATATCTAATAAACCATGGCTTCTTTAAGTGAAAAGTGGAGATTTTCATGGAATGCTACCCTTTTCATTACTGCATACATCTTAGATTTAATTTGGCATGGGACGCATCAACCTTGGCTTTTGGAGACAAGGTTAGAATCTGCAGAGCATGAAAATGAGTTTCTCTAAACACTTTTTTTTTGTCATTTGCTACTCTACTGGGTGCAGGCTTTGAAAGAACGCAGAAACAGGAGTTACATTTTACATAGTCTGGCATGAAATTATTACAGGAGATGCATTTCCTTTTCTTCAACGGAAACCATCTTTTTTTTTTTTTTTTTTTTTTTCTTTCCTCCAAGAAGAAAGAGCAATTGGGGCCATAGAGGAAAGCTGCAGCTAGTGTGCATACATTTTACTGAACACATTTTGAAATATTCTCTTGTTCTGGAGAGCCTACAACAGCCTTCTGCTCCTCTTCGGAAAATTTGATTTCCTTATTGTTGCCAGATTATTGTTAAATGGAGACATTAAAAAATTACAAGGCTTTTGGGTTAAACTACCTCTTTGGTCGAGTCTGTTTGGGGCATTTTGCTGCTCTCTGTCCTGCTGGGGCTGGGGGGAGCACAGGGTCTTCTGAAAGCCCCCCTGGCAGCACGGGCAGAGGGAAAGGCAGAGATGGCAGAAAAAAAGGAAAACAAATAAAGATGGATATGAAACAAAAGGCTTTGGTCTGTGGAAAGAAAATAAAGCATCAGTGCTGGCACGCTGCTCCCACCCCTCCATCTGGCGCCGGGAGCTGCTGAGCGGTACGATGGGGTGCGAAGGCGCTGCTGCTGCTGCCGCTGCTCCTGCGGAGGTGGCACCGGCTGGCCAGGGCCGGGCTTCTCCTTGCCATGGCCCAAGTGAGCAGGAGAGAGCTTGGGGCTGTCGGACCCCGCACAGCCCCGTTCCTGCGTGCGGCACCGCGCCTCCGGCCTCCAGCTCCCGGAGAGCCGCAGCTGCTAACACCAGGGGGGCAGCTGGGGAAACCTCTGGAGGTGGGGGGTCGGACAGCCGGGGTAAACTGGTTGCCTTTTTTCCATGCCGATTTGACTCCATTAGCTTTTAACGAAGAGAGACTGCTTTGTGCCCGTCTCATCATTAAATTTGACTGACTGAAATTGCTGGCATCCTCTTCTGGCAGGGAGAGGCCACGCTATGAGGCTCCGTTTTCAGACCTCAGAAGCTTAAGGCGGAGGAACTCACAGCCGATGCGGGGCTGATTTCTTCTGAAGACCAGCGGTTTTTGCACCCCTTCTCCCTGAGTGTCTTGGCGCGGCTGAACCTGCTCTGGTGCTGCTGGAGGCCTTTGTGTTGACTCCAATGGCTCTTTGAGTCAGACTGAAAGGAGGAATTGTCTCAGTTTTCCAAATGGCAAACCTCAAAACAGAGGTAGATTTGCCCTACTCATGGAAAAAACTGGGAGCTGTGTTTTTCAAACCAAAGCAGGGCATTTTCTCAATCCCAGATAAGCGTTAAATGCTCTCTTGTGGAAGTAACCGTTCACGTATCGTGGTGCTCCAGCTGCCTGGGAAGCCACATCTCCTTCCTCAGCACTCCCCGAGGTGCAGCCATGCAGAGCATGAAGCCACCACCCTCCTCACCCCTGTCCCCATCCCTGTCCCTGCGGGGCTGCAGGAGACAAGCAGCCGCTGCTGACGGATGGCTCCCATGGCATCCCAGCATGAGCACACAGCATTGTGAAATACAGCCTCTCAGCTACAATTTTCCTCCAAAAAGCCATTTTCTAGGGGAGTGTAGAGGCCGTTGCATTTCTAGGGTGAGATCCTGAGCTGCTTCGTGGGTTTGGTGACAAAGTGTGTCACCAGGTTGGGCATGGATCACCAGTGATTACAGACAGCGTGCTCACACGGCGCTGCTTTACTAGGGCTAATGAACTAAAGTGTTTATTTCATGCTCCATTTCCACAACTAAATGGCTGTAATATATAATGTGATTATTCCAGCCTTTCTTCAGCTGCACTCCTATGGCCGTAAGAAACGTGAAAAGTATCATTATCGGGAGAAAAGTGTTGCTCGTGTATTTTTGTATGCAGATCATTACGTGTTAAATCAGAACATTTACATGCTGTGAAAACAAGTAAACTGAGCTAAAAAATATCTAAAATTGCTAATACTTTATACTGACATCTTAGTAATTTGCAGCAATCTTTTGGGCCTATAATTAATGGATGTTTTGCCCGCTCATGAAAGTCTTAATGCAATTTAGTCCTCATTTTGTCATGTCACACCTTTCAAAGGTTGATATTTTCCTGGATGATTTGTGGCCATGTTGCAGACTCTAAATATTGATGCTGTAGATGTGTACCTGCCAAACTGCTTGTGTTCACCGTAACAGATTTATTGCAAGACCACGCAGAAAGCCAGCAGTTTCTACACCAGCGATGGCTGCAGTTTTTCTGCATTATAACTCAAGTTTTGGGGAAAAAATTTGGGATTTCTGTTATTTTCATCCTAGTATTAAAATGCCAGATCTTTTCTCTCTGAATTTAATTTTTGTTTCAACATTTCTTTCACTTGTATTTTAATAAATCTCTCCTGTCACAAAATGATTAGATTTTGCCTAAAAGGGGAATCGGATTACTCAGAAACAAAATTCAAGTTGTTCACTCGCCCAGCACTGACAACTCCTTTTCCCCCAAGCAGAGGCTGAGGCTTGTCCATCACCTGGGGGTGCTGCCTGGCCACAGGGCTTACACAGCCACCCCATGCCTCACGGGAACAAGATGAAAACTGATGGATGCAATTATGTCAGGCTAAAAAGCCCCCTGCAAAGAAATCTTGCTTAGAGATTGCAAAGCCAGGCATTGTATGCCAAAGCCCAGATGGGGCTTGAAGAGGTGCAATGAAATGCACATTCATCTCCTAGACAATTATCAGCATAATAATATTTTGATACAGTAATCAGGAAAATAATGCAAGCTTCGTTTTCCACAGAAATGGCTCAGGATGGATACAGCTTCCTAAATGCCAGGGCCAAGAGGCTGGTGGGGGGTAGCGGGTGTCCACCCGTGGCTGTTTGCAAGAACAGAGTAGAAAACGTCTGGCAGGCGTGATCCTTCCTCAGTGCCATGGGTTGGATTAAACCATCTCTTGAAAATGTTTTAAAGATTTATATTTCTAGATTCTTAATTGCACAAAATATCTGCAAGTGAACAAAATTTCATAGAAAATGGTTTTCCACTTCTACCCATCAGTAATCATTACAGTCAGAGGAACGTGTTGTCAAATGGCAGATGGCATATTATTCTAGAAATAATTGATCAACATATGCTTACTTCATACATAAAGACTACGTTTGAAATATTTAGGAGTTATTTCATGTGTGTATAAAGAAATACTATTTTCAAAAGACTCAGCTCCCAGAGGGCACAATTAGCGGATTCAGATATATAGGTGCAAATCAAAGTTTTGTGTCTCTACCTGATTTCCACTCCTTTGAGCTGTGACTGTGTTGTGAAAGAATTTCCTTTTGTCCTGAGCAATTATTTTGGGTTAGAAAAAAAATCTTTGTATGTTATTTGTATTCCATCTGCTCCTAAGATTCGGGTACTGTACTGCGGCGGGAGCCCAGGCAGGGCGGCTGGTCAGGAGGTGGTGGACCTAGGCTGTCTGAAACGACGTCGGTGTCCCCGGGGTGGACGCGCGAGGACGATGCAGGTCAGCACCACAAGGAGAGGCATCAGCCCAGGGGCCGCTTCTCCGAATTTCTGCCTACGTTTGAATTGCAGCTGTGGATTGTTCCTGACCCTTGTTTGTCGGCTTCTGAGATAGAGAGTGCTGAATGTGTTTTAAAGAAAATACATCAGGAACGCGGAGATCTGAACAACCTCCCCCGGGGGTATATTTAAGTCCCAGTTTAGGGCTAGGCACGGCCCTAAAGGTGACTAAAAGGTGATGTGTCCTTCTGCCCACCCTGCCTGCGAGTGCCGGAGCTGGCAGCCGTGTGCTGCCCCTGCCTTTTTACATCTGAGCGTCTGAGGGTTTCGCTCCTGTCACTTACAACATGCACCAGGCAAGCATGCACTCGGCTCAACACACGGCTGGTTTGCAGCAGCTCTGCCTTGCCGTTCTTCGTGCAGGTTAAAATCTGCCAGTGCCTTGGAAGAGGTCTGTTGGCATGTGTCCTTCCAACACCTCTTCCAAAGGATGTCTGGATAAATGCAATCCCCCTTGACCACCAGCTCTTCTGCTCTGGACTGCTCCAGATGGCTCCAACACACTTCTCCCCTCGATTTCTTTGTTTGGTGGGTCCACGCGTACGTCCCCAGCATGGCCACAACAACGTCCTTTTTTCTGCTGTAGCCATCAGCTCCAGTTTTGCAGCTGGAAGAGAGAAGTGTCTGACTTCTGCTGTGTATCTCTACAAACACATTGCAATTTTCCTTGGGCCCCACATAATCCCCTTCGTGTATCGGCAACACAAATACGCCTGGAGAAAGTGACTTCCTTTGCTCTAGGTTATACAGCCAAATGATTTCTTCTAATTACAATACATCGTGGAATATGTAAACTACATGCTCTATATCAGGTATCATAAAAACCTCTGCGTTTTGCAGTTTTGTCTCTGAAGTGCTGTTTCTACAGGGCATTTAACGGGTACCTCCCCTGTACAGGAACGATGGTCTGTGCACGCAGGAGACCCCCCTGCGCAGCAGCCTTGTGGGAGCAGTGTGACTCTGGGCTCTGGTTACAAGCAGTGGGGTTTTCCTGCAGGGAGCCTGTCCTGCGGTAACGCTTTTGCTTATCTCCTGGGTCTCAGGTGGTTTAAATTTGGAGGAAGCTTCCCGTTGTGTCTGCCATGACATGGCCGGTTGTGGAAGCTCCCGGTTTCTGGGAAGAAGGCTAGAAGTCCAAGCCTGGCTCAGGCAGAATCTATTTTTGCATACTGAAACAAATCATGAAATCTCATATTTTTTGCATGTGACATTTTTCACTCAAAATCTTGGCAATTGCTCACGTTGGAAAACTAGAATTCACTATAGACTGGAAAGTAAAGTGTTGAATACACTAAAAACCATCAAAGTTCAGGAAAATATGTTTTAATTTTTAATGGGTAAGTGCAGTTGACACAGCCTGAATTTCAGAGAGAAGGGTAACCATATGGACCGCAGCAATGGTTTCTGTAGGAAACACGGAAGGGAACAACCATACCGCAGATAATATCCTTTGTGGGATTTTTTCTAGCAAGAAAAGTGTAGGAAAAGACTACAACAGCAACAATGGAATTAGGAGATCTTTCCTCCAGCATTTCTTCACAGCTGCTTGGAGTTTCAGAGTGGTTATATCATGTTTAATATCCGTCGGTGGATCTATTCTTCATGGATTTGTCTAGGCCTTTTGAAATTACCTGTAATTTGGTTTCTGCAGTGTTCTGTGGGGGAGTGGACTCCACAACTTAATTATGTACTATGCGACTAACTCCTCCTTACTCTTTATTTTAGGCTTAAAGCCTAATAACTGCACAAGATAAACTACGCCCCGTCTAATGAAGACCTGCTCCTGCTCTGACTCCCCAGCCCGGAGATGTCCCTCTGCCCTGCCATTCCCCATCCCCACAGCCTTTCTTTTCCAGGCTGTAAAGCGCGACCCAGCACTCTGCCCTTCTCCTGTCCTGGAGCACTGCAGGTGGTAGCCAAAGCCTTGTCCCCCTGCAGGTGACCCCCAGGCTGTCCTCATGCAACACCCACCTCTCTGCCCCCCGCCTGCTTTCCCCCAGTAGGTGCCGTTCCTTTTGCCCTGCTATCGGCCCGTTTCTCCAGAGCCCTCAGTGGAAGACGTGCGTAGTGCCCGTGCTACGCCGCACCACCATCCTCGTGCACAGGGACATCGGCTTCTCGAGGGGACCCCGACAGCCCCTTGAGGCATGACCTGGCTCTAGAAAAGCTGTGCTGACTGCTTCACCGTAGCAACACGAACCGACTCATTTTAGTCCTTTTTTAACCATTTATTTCACTGTGTTCGTTCACGTTTCCTATCTTCCTTCTTTGGCCGGCAGTTCACCCGGTATCCCCGTATAATTCGTCTTACGTCACCTATTGCAGTAGTGAAATTTTGTAACTCAGTTGAATTCCCTTTTCTAATTATAAACGCCTTTAGAGCGCTGGGCTGGTTCCTTTGCAACGTGAGATGTGCAATTGCTCTAACAGAGAACTCGCTCTCATTTAAAGCCCAGCTCGATTCCTGTTGGGGATTTCTAATTGAAGAGCCTCAGGCCCTCGCTGAGGTTAGAATTAGGTCAGAAGGTATTTTCTCAAACTGTTCCAAGGTAAAAGCAGCCAGCTTATTTCTGCCCACTTTTTTCATACACAAGTGGCACAGCTTCACGAGCATAACGCGCGGCTCGAATGTGGCCTTCTACACTACACTTGTAATTGGATTTGCAAATCCAATTACAGTGGTTTATGGGAAGCACAACTTGAGCACAGATTTCTCTTTTTCATCATTTTTCCACTTTTCATCCCCCACATCCCAGAGCCTGAGACGGCTGGATGATAGATACAAGCGGAAGGAGGGGGCGTATGGCAGCGCGCTGCACCGGGGCGGTAACTCTTAGGGGGTGGTTGCTGCACGTAGGCATCATCGGGCGACCAAAACATTGAAGCCGGAGCAAACTGGAAGTGGGGTAGCAAAGCATGTATCAGGCTTCTTCCCACGAAGGCAGGTGGCACTTCGCAAGCACCCACCCTTTCTGCAGGTGGACACTCGAGGAGTCAGGCATGCCTGCGGCACCCTAACCCAGGGACCATGGCTGCAAACACCACGCGAACACAACACGACTGCCTCTGAGCCCATGAGCACATCCCGGAGCACAGAAACCTGTCTTCAGGGGTAATTTCCATCCTGGGCTGGCCACAGAAACACGGGCTGCAATGTGGTGGCCCCACCAGCTCCACTGGAGATGATCTTGGTGGCCAAATCCACAAACGTACGTAAGTCAGAAACACGGCCCCGAGGCAGCCGGGGGCACGCTCCTGGGGGCACCCACCCTGGGATATCTTCCAACCAGCACGAGCCCATTCCGCTGCAGTAAGACTGAAATTCTTTGGTGTTTTTGTTACGAACTGCTGGAAACGGCATGCCTGTGAATGACGGAATCGTGAAACCTCCTGCTAAAAAATCATTTTTGTGTGTGCTCTGAGCAATGGATGGCTGGGAACAAACCTGGTGCCTAACCCCTGTGGCACTCACTGGCCTCAGGCAGTAAACAGAAGTTTGGCTGTATTTTTGTTTCAGTACAAATATCGGTGCCTTCCTTTTCCTGCTGCAGTGTTCCGGGGGTGCCTGCTGTGGCCCTGGGCTGCGCTGAGGTTTGTGCTGGGCCTGTGCCTGGGGCTCAGCTCCTCGTGCAGAGTTAATTCCGCGGGTTTTGCCAAGGACTAAGTTCCTGTCATACTGAGGAGTCTGTTTTGTTCATCAGGGTTGGTACAGCTTGTTTGTAAATATTTGAAGGATTGATTTACACGTTCTCTGGAAGGTTTTCATATTGTTTAATTGAAATTAAAATAATGATCAAAATCTTGGCGTGATATGATACGGTATGCTTTACTATAGCATCATGAAGATATTCCACGTGAAAATCTGAGACTGTTTTCAGATGCTTTATAGAGTGTGTTAGGTAAAAATCCCAAACCTAACCAAACCAAAACAGCCAAACAACCTCAGAAAGGCCCTGCCTAGTCCTTGCAGGTGCGTGTTTCTCCTGTGCTTATTGGAGAGGGAACCCAATGGTTCCTTGGCATAACTTGAAAGCAGGAAATTATTGTAATTTGAGAACTTTTACCTTGGAGTTATTCTGTAAGTAGTTCAGAAAAATTGATATTGTGGTTGGTCTACTTTTGCAGAACAAAATTTCAAAGTGATTATCTTTTATGCATATGTATCCATACCTATGTATATATACCTGTATCTAGCTCTAATCAGACAGCCAATAGTAGTAACTCAAACAGAAAGAGAGAAGCGGGTGGACTAATTCCAGGTTTAATGCACTACCTATATGGAGCAAACACAAGCCCAGGACTGCAGTCCCCAGCAAAAGCACTTCCCAGAACTCCCTAGCTGAGGAGGAGAGATTTAGTGCTCTGCAAACACAAACTCGTTCCCACAAAATGTCAAACAAGGAGATGATCTCTGTCCCCAAAGGACTGCTTCTGAAATCTAAAACAAGAGACAAAGGATAAATACATGAGAAGACAGTGCAAAAACACAGTTCATCGTGGCAAGCTGTGCCCCGAGCACACCCCGAGCTGCGGAGCTGGGCGCAGGAGGAGGGAAGGGCAGCCTTGTGTTGGCTCTAGCTTTGCCATCTGCATACGTATATGGTCTTT
Organism: Nettapus auritus; assembly: GCA_011076525.1. NCBI lineage: Eukaryota > Metazoa > Chordata > Aves > Anseriformes > Anatidae > Nettapus > Nettapus auritus. The sequence goes on along the minus strand of CM021769.1, from coordinate 976,516 downwards.
AGTTATGTTATCACACAATTTTTTTTGTCTTACCCTGATTCTTTCATTGCATCACCTGTTCTCCCAGGCTTTTCTGAAAGTGGGAAAAAAACTGGCTATGACCAATCCTCCACAGCAGTTTGAGTCCCCCATGGAGTACTAGAGTCTTGCAAAAGGAAGAGAAAACTGCACGTTTTTCTCCAAAAGCATTTTTGGAAGCATTTAATCTTCCATATGCTGCCATTCAAGCTGTAAACCCGTGGTGTAGGTACTGATTTACCAGGAGAGGCGAGGTACCCCCGTGGTGTTCCTCAGATGACCCCCGCATGAGCAAACATAACTAAATCTTGATTCTAAAGCATCGGAAAGAAAAATAATTTGTTGCAACAAAATTCAAAGGGCAAAAGAATTTTGTGAGATTAAGAAGAGAAATATTGACTATAACCCTTTTCCGCTCCTAATGGTTGGTTCTTCCTGACCTTTTGGGTGTAGGGCTGCTCCACAGCCTTGGTGGCTTACAGCAGACTGTCAGATGGAAACTGCGTGGTGCTTTGGGCTTTTTATAGACCCACGGAAAGCAAGGACGTGGTGCCACGTGCACAGCACCAACGTGCGATGTCTGGTGCGCCTGTTGGAGCTGCCACCGGTGTGCTTTCCCCAGGCCAGGGCCGGTCACGGGGGGCAGAGCTGTGGGTTTTCCAGCTTCCTGCCGGGCACGCAGCACAGCAGCTACAGCCCAGAGTTTTTGCTTCTGCACCTTAGAACAAGTTCTGCTTTGCTTCCTTGGGCGTTTTTCTTTTCAGTGATTCAGTTTTGCTTTGTTTATTCACTAAAAAATCTTTTTTTAACCAGTGACTCTGTTACACCTCTGTGTGTACGTGCTGACTTGGAACCAACAAAAGCTTGGTTATGCGCTGCGGACCGGGAGTGTGGGTTTGTTTGTGCTGAGATTTGGGTGGAAATCTGTTTCTGTACTTCTTTTATCCACATTACTTTATTTCTTGTCTCGCTGCCATAAAAGATATTATATTCTGCACGAGCAGTGATGTTTAACAGCTACGGAGCAAGTTAAGAGGGAATTTTGGCACTGTGTGCAGCACAAATGAGGCACCCAGTTCACCTACATCTCTGGGCAGCCACAGCGTTCTTTTTTTATTCTTTTGTGTGTGTAAGAGTGCCGGCTGTTAAGCAGCCGTACCGGCTTACAGGCTTAACTCTAACCCTAACCCCAGCCCCAGCCCGGTTTACAGGCTTACAGCTGCTAAGGAGCGCTGCTGGATTACAGCCCCATCGTGCCGAGTGAGAAGCCATCCCTCCCAAAACACTGCGAGCAGACTTTTCTCCAGAACGAGATGAGCAAAACAAACACGCCAAGTGATGAGCTGACAGGTTTTAAAACCTGAATTATTTTTGCAACTAAACGCAAATGAGAAACCCGTCTGTCCCCAGTCGCTACAGCGCTGTCCCGGGGGGCTGTCCCCGCTGTGGCGGGGCCGCTTGGTGACCTCACAGCGGGTGCCCCCGGAACCCTCCTGCCCCACACCGCCACCGGCTGCCCCACACCATGGGGCCGCCCCGCGCCCCCCACCAGGCCTGAGGGACCCCCAGCCCCGGGGGGACCCCGGGAGGGGCTGCCCCACGCCGCCACCCCTGGAGCGGGGGAATACCATCGGCACTGGGGTAGATGAGGTGCGCTGCTGACCCCGACGGCCATCGTCACCGCCGAGCAAGGACGCGCCAAGAGGACAGGGCTCATCAGGCCTGCGTTGGGCTGCAGGGGGATGCTGGCCGCCGCGGCAGAGCAGGGGGTGCCGGGGGGTGAGGCGGGGAGCAGCCAGGACCCCCCGGCCACACCGGTGGCAGCAGCGGACCCCCAGGAGGGCCTGGCCTGCGCCGGCCCTGGGGAGGATGAGGAGAAGGCCCGTGGGAGCCCGCAGGCAGGGCTAGAGTGGAGCGCGGAGGCACCATCAGAAAGCCTGGAGTCCATCGGTCAAAAACCTGACAGCGGCATCGATATTGGCGACAACCTGGTAAATGGGGCTGAAAAGGAAATTTCAGATAAACGTCCTGAATCGGCTGCAGCAGGCGGGCAGGCACCTCAGAGCGGCAGCGAGCAGGCGCAGGGCCAGGAGCACACCCAGAGCCCGGCACCTGCGGGTGACAGCCCGGAGGGAAGGCGAGCTTCCCGGGGCCGCCCGGACGACGGGGTTCAGCAGGCCGGCACCGGTGTTACTAAAGAGAAGGAACTCATGGGGAAGGCTGCCCAGCCGGAGGAGGGGGCTGAGGAGGAGTGTGGAGCCAACCCAGCGGCCAGCAGCCCCCGAGGCCAGGAGTCCTGGCACAGCACCCAGAGGGTCTCCAGGGAGGCCAGCTGGCAGTCCCTGGGGGCAGCCTCCTGCCACAGCGCCCAGGGGCCGGGGGACCAGGCCTCCTGGCAGCAGCGGTGCCCATCGCCGCTCAGCGCTGACTCCAACGAGCGGCTGGAGCAACTGCGGAACGCAACGTACCAGGCTGAGGAGGGGGCGACCTGGATAAGCAAACGAACGAACAGACAAGTGACAAACAAGAGCCAGCAGACGAGTGATGTGTGGAGCAGGAAGTCTCTGGCTGAGATCCTGAAGTCCCCCGCCCGGAAATCCAAGAGCAGTGTCAACGCAGAGAAGCAGTCGTTAAAGCGGGCTGAAAAAGGAACGAGGGATAAATGTTCTGAAACGGCTGACGCCGAGGGGCAGCCCACAAGGCAGGCATCGCAGCAAGGGGCCCAGGGGTCTCAGCGGCACAGCGAGCAGGAGGCACGGCGCGGCAGCCAGCAGGCACTGCAGAAGGCATCGCCTGGCTCCCAGCAGCCTGTACCAGGGGGACCACGGCAACCTGAGGAACACAGAGAGGGATCTGCACTGTCCTCTGAGGGCAGACTGATCCTGGAGCTTGAGCTGCAGGCCGGCAATCTGCAGGGAATAGAACTTGTGGTGGAGGAAAACGAACAGAGCCATGTGTTCTTTATAGGCTTGACTGATACAGCTCAGCAGAAATACAGTATTCTTTCACCAAGCGGAGAGAATTTGTTGTGCAGTATAGCAAGTAAAATCAGGAGTCATGGTGAGCAAACAAGTGACAATTGGATGAAAACAAATCTGGAAACTGCAGAAAATATGCTGTTCCAGTGTTCCACATCTTCTCTGGAGGATGCTCAGGTGACTACACACATGTCTGTCGAAGGAGAGATGGGGACGAGCAAAATGGGGAAAATCCTGGTCATCTCTGATGAGCAAACAGGTGACACTGTAATTGAGGCAATTCATGAAACAACTCAGCCGCCTGGAAGTCAGCAGCCCCAGCACAGCCATGAGGCGGGCAGGGAAGTGTTGGCCAACGTCCCCGAGATGTGTGCTGGAGCAGGTGCAGAAGTGCTGCAGGTGGTGACGTACCAGTGCTGGGACGGTGGCCAGGAGAGCAGAAATGCAGAGATGGCCTCGGGGCTCGTGGTCGCCTGTGACAGCCCCAACGACATGCAGAGCATGGCCTTACCCGGAGAGATGCTCAGTGAGGCTCAGCAGACATACAGCGTTATTTCTCTAGATGAAGGTTCCTGGATCAAGAGGAGAACAGGCAGACTACTGAAGAACAAAAGCCAACAGATAAGTGTCACTGCTCTTCAGGAAAGCAGCGACACTGCACAGGAGTGAAGGGGACCGGGGTCCTCCTGCGGCAGGGTGGGAGTCGGATGCTGATGGCAACGGAGCGAGAGGGTGCTGACACCAGGCTAACCCAGCCGCTGGGACCCCGAGAACACCAAGGGCAACCTTCCACTGGCAGGCAGTGCTGCAGGAAATCCCAGAGTCGGCCACTCCTGCAGGGTGGCAGGGCCTGAAAAGCAGCACAGCACTGCGGGAACTCAGCACTGGGGCACCCAGCACCAAAGACCTGACATCTACTTGGCCAGCGAGGGGCTGGGCAACAAAAACCTGTAGCCTGAAAAGAAAGGACAACATGAGTAATTCCCTCCGGTATGCAGAACGCCTTTTCTTTACCCGCCCAGCCAGGAGGAGAGGAGTGCTTGTTGACATGCAGGCAGCAGGCTGGGCGCAGGGGAAGCGGAGGAGAGGACAGCATTTTCCCCTCAGCCCCAGCTGCTCCCTCTCCCGTGGCCCTGCTGGGGCATCCGACCCACGCGTGTGCCTCTGGTTTTGTAGCAGCACTGCCTGCAGAGCAACACAGCGGCGTAGCTGGGGCTGCGGTGCTGGTACAAAGAGCATCAGTATGTCAGCGTGCTTTTTCCTGGTTAACAGCTTTCTCTTGGTATGCTTTAGGAAAAGAGGAGACTTGTACCTTCTGGCTTTAAAGCACTCGTGAGAGGTTTCAAGCACTGCCTGTTGCTGTGCACATCTGTACGCGCTGAAGCCATCATCTGGGACATGAAAAGCAAGGGAAGAGAGGTGGAAGCAGAAAATTACAGCAAAGGAAATATCGAGCTGAAAGGTGTCAAAAGGAATACAAAACACATAAAAGAGAAAAGCAGTAAGAAAACCAGTCCTGTGTAGTCACTGAAGTTTTGCTCATTACCTCTGTCTGCAAGCCAAAGGCCTCAGGGCATGGTGCGTGTTTGCTGTGCGGCAGCAGGCAGGTTTGCACGCAGCAGCCCCATGCCCGCGTGGTTTGTGCTGCAGAAAAGGCTCCGCTGATGTCCAGTACCCGAGCTGCAGGCTCCTTAGCTCCTGAAATGGCCCCACTTGTAAAACTTGCCTGTCAACTGCTTTTTAGTTTTTCCACCTATAAACAGGGACAACAGTGCTTTCCTTCCTGGGTTTGCAGGGCAAGACCTAGAGGGAAGGGGAGGTCAGCACAGCCAGCAGTCGGTAATGTGCCCCAAAGCAAAGACCTGCTGGCCACGTCTCCTGCCAAAACCAGAGCAGAAGGGCAATACTGAGCTAGACTTGCACACGGCAGGGCTCAGGTGAGCAGGCAACGTGAGAGGTCCTGTCTGCTGCTCACCCGCACGCTGCCCGCCCCGCTCCTGCTGGCTGGGAGACGCTGCCGGGTTTCCTACCGCTTTCTCTGTTTTCCCCAGCACATCTTTATCTGCAGGCTTGCAGCGTTAAGTATCTTCCCAAAGCACCAGCCCCCAAATTCTTATGATGATGTGAGCTTTTCACCTTGAAACACTCATTGTAAAAGGTTGTTCTAAATGTAGAGTAATCCCTTGGCTTGTAGCATCAAGCTTTAAAATACAAATCCTAAAGACTTGGATTCCAGGAAGAAAACAGAGAGTCCCAAGAGTTGCTATTGCTTTTTCAGACCCATGCCTTCAAGCCAATTTTGTGAGTATTGGCAGCGTTTTGACTTCATTCCACACACTTAGGTATGGCAGAACTACATCTGACTTTATTTCTAAAGGGCGACATAGTGCTTTTGGTCTCCCTCACTGAACTTGTATTTTTTATGTTTTATGGATTTTAAAGGAAATTTACAGCAGCACTGAGCTATTACTTTTCGAAGTGGGGGATTCAGGGAGAAGTGAGCATAAAAGTATAGTTTGTGTTGGAAATCGGAATCCTGCTTTAAAATGCAACTCCGCGTTGGGGCTTTTCAGCCTGGGGAAGAGGAGGCTCCAGGGTGACCTCACTGCGGCTTTTCAGTACTTAAAGGGGGCTTACAAAAAGACGGAGAGCAGCTTTTTGCTCAGTCAGATAATGGCAGGACAAGGGGGAATGGTTTCGAATTAAAACAGGGAGAAGCACCGCAAGCAGCTGGCTGAAGGGGCAGGAGGTGCAGCTCCACCTGGACACATTTCTGCAAAGACGCAAAGGGAGGCAGCCCTTTGCTGCCTGCTGGCCTGTGCAGCCAAGTGTGTGGGGCAGAGGGCTGGGGCTGTCCCATCACACCTGATTCTGAAGCTGACGTGACCGTACTGGCAGGGAGGTGTGCTCGTGCTCAGCTCTTCGTCGGCTGGGGCTCTCCAAGCTCATCACTTGCAGCATTAGGCTCCCTGCAGACAGCTTTCTTCGGGAAGGAAACATCATCTGCTAGTTTTCGTTGTAGTCACTGGAAAAAATATTTTAATAAGACCACTTAGTTGTTATCAGCTTACTGCTCTGTGCCTCATCTCATACGCACAATGGCTTTGATCAGCCTTTAGGAAGGCTTTTATCTAGGTAAGTGGCCAGAACTCCAGGTCAATCTCCCGCACGGTTTCAGGTAGAGTTAGGAAAATGCACGCTAACAGCAATTTGATATCAAAGCAGCTCGGGATATCAATGAGGTGTTGCAAAGGTTGCTGTGGATCAATTTTCTTTGGACTTCTGTCATGTTTTGTGCTGTGAAAATGGGATCTGGGGGAACAGCTTGCTACGGGCAGGGGAAGCTGAAATGCCTGAGGCACGAGGAGCTCCCACAGCAGCTGCAGGCGAGGAAGGGGCCGGGGAGCCAGGGGCACCCGGCTCTGCTGCCCACCGGCCCTGCTGCCCCTGGGCTCTGCCACCCCTGGGCTCTGCTGCCCGCCCGCCTCATGCCCTTGGAGGAGCAGGCAGGTGGGCTGGCGGCATGGGCTTCCCGGGTGGATATGGAGAGGTTTGGCCGTCCTCTGGGAGGCACACGGCATTCTGTGGGGGAGAAAGCAGCTCTGCAGGCTCTTTGTAGACTCAGAATAAGAGGAAATAATCTGACCAGCCGTCGCTGAGAGCGATGAACGCGCGGCGTTGCCTGCTGGAAAGGAGCTGGGGGCATTGCAGCCTGCCCTCCGGGGCCTGCCCAGCGCCGGTTCGCCCCGCTAAACTCTGCAACTCAGCCCTGGTTTGAGGTCAAAGTCCCTTGAAATGGGGAGCCAGGAAGGATGAGAGGTTTGTTTATTGTTGTGTGAAGTCTACTCTTACCTAGGAGACAAACAAAAGGTGGCTTAGCTTTATGTTTTTGAGAGCATGAAGTGGTTCGTGTGGCTGTCATTACAGCGCGCTTTGAACCGCTCACGTGGGTGATGCCGGGGAAGAGCTTCTGTTCCTCTTCAGCTGCTGAAGCAAAGCGGTACAAAGGCAGAGGTCTGTGTTACCCAGGATTTATACCTTTATTATGTACATCCAGCTTTATTTCTCTGCCGTGGCTCACAAAGCAGATTGAGGACGGTGTCGAGGCAGCCGCTGCTTCTGCTCCCCCAGCCCCTCCTGATGGCAGCGCTCTCTCCGTGTGGGCACACTCAGTCCCTTTGCCTCCTGCCCCTGCGTGAAGTTGCCTTCGGATGGGGACGTTGTGCTGTGCACAAGCACGTGTGTGCAGACGTGACTGCCCCACAGCCTAGACAACGAGAGGAAACAGCCACAGAATGTATCAGGAGGGCTGCAGCTTTAGGTGAGAGCAGCACTGACTGCCATCTGTTTACTGACAGATCTCTCGTTTTATAAATAACTGGAAAATTTAAAACTAAACTTACTTGAAAACATCATTTTAAACGTCCCCATTTCATCGGTTTCAGCTCTCAAGTTGCTGTGAAGCAGAGGCACCAGCCCGCAGGTGGCACGGCAGGGTGGCAGCCAGCGTGGCCGTGTCTGCGCCCTGCGCAGCAGGGGGCTGCGAGCGCTCACACTCCTGCTCGGTTGGCCACGTACACAAAATATATAAAAAAATTGTTCCTAAGCGGCAAAGGGAACCGTGAGCTGGCTCTGCCTTCGAAAAATGTCCTACATTTGTCTGGGACGAGGAGGGGATGCGCCCTGTGCTGGGAGGGGACTGATCGGTGGCGGCCGAGTGGCTGCACACTGCAGAGCCCCTGCTCCCTGGCTGGGATGTCTCTGCTGGCAGCCAAAGCAAGGAGCTCAGGCTCAACCAAGTATGGAGGGATGGATTAAAGTGTCCGCGGAATTATTGCTTTGCACCTGGCAGCTGAAGTGTATTATCTGGCAATGCGGCAGCCTTTGCTTGGAGGGCCCTCTTGCAGCTGAAATCTGGGCACGCTCCAGCTTCGGGTGACGTGGCAGTGGGGGTCGCAGAGCTATTTACTGGGATTTTTACAAAAGTAGGAAGGCTGCATCGTGTCAGCTGGGTATCACAAGGACAAAACACACGGGATGGCAGACCCTACTCCTCTCCATGCCTACAAGCACCATTTGAAACCCCCTGCCATTTCTGAGCATCCCTGCCATTCCCTCTGCAGACCTGAGCCACGCTTCTAACACGGGAGGGCAGAGGTGCCTGCTGGAGCGTGCTCCAAGGTCTCCGGTATCGGGCTGTTTCTCAGCTGCTCCTCGTGCTGAGAGCGAGAGCTGTGTGCCAGATGAGCCCCAGACTGAGTCCTGGCACTGGCACGGATGGAGTGCACTCGGGCTTCAGAATGGCGCACCTGGTAATTCTGCGGTAAGCCTCCAGGTTAGTGCGAAGGGTGGTGTTTAAGTGGTTCGATATGGTTAGAAGGGCATGATGCTACCCCTGCGGAACAGCTTTTTGAAAGTTCCCTTTGTATTTCCTGAAATCGCAATGGTTAAATGTTTCTGGAGGGCTGCTCACTTTATTAAACACAACTGCTGTAATAGCCCATGGTCTTGTACCAAACAACGCGGACAAAAAAAGCAACCTACGTGCTAGCGATTAGAGGAGAAACTCTGCGCTTGTTCTTCTTATTCCTGCTCAGGAGAAGGCTCCTCGAGAGGTACCAAGCTGTGTGAAAGCAGGCGTGACGGCCTCTGAAGTGCGTGCCGGGGAGGCGCCTCGCAGCCCTGTCCCGGGCGGGGAGCTCAGGGGGGCTGCTGGGGGGCTGCAGGGAAACGGACGCAGACACCTCTCCTGCTGCAGGTGAGGGGGTTGCTTGTGTGGGCAGGCAAAACAGCCTGGAAGAAGAGGGTGTGGGTAAGAGAGAGCAGGGAGCGAAATCTCTCGCCCTTCAGGTCGCCAGCTGTAATTTCTGTTTTGGAGAGGAATGGAGACTGGAGCACAGGGGAAGGTGGGAGTGCCTGCACGTGGGCAGAGCGCTGTGGCTCCTGGAAAGTGTGTGCCCTTGGAGGGGAAGAGCCACAGGAGGGTGGTTTCAGTCTGTAGCTCTTGCATTTGTCTGTGCAAATCCACCTGGGGATCTAATTCACAGGATGCCAAGAAGGTTAAATGGGTATTTTACTGGTCTGCTGCAGTTACTTACTTTAAAGAATAAGAATTTAGCACTGTTTTGGTGGGGCAACAGTTTTTTTTTGTTTGTTTGTTTCTTTTTCTCCATCATAAGTTCACCGGATATTCAAAGGGATGGGAGCAATCTTTTCATGTTTCCTTGGTCAACGTGGCTCATTTCGCTGCTAGGCAAAGCTTCCCATATTTGTAGGAAAATAACAAACAATTTGTTTTGCAGAGCAATGTTTTGTGGTTGTTTGTTGTAATTGGCACGTGAAGATGTGACGGAAAGGCATCCAACTTTTGCCAATTTGTCTGGCTCCGGCTTTTTCTCCCGTGAGCTGATTGCTAGCAAAGTGCGGCGTTGCTTTCATTAGCTACCTTGGAACTTTTCTGGATGGGAGTGAGAAAGCAATCACCGTGTGTGCTGGGGGCAGGGCAAGGCAGGAGTTTTGTTTTCTTTCCATAATATTTCAGGTGATAGCCCAGAAGTGAGGGTGGGAATTACTTTTTTCCCCTCCTATTTCTGAACACAGACTGAATGCAAGATCCCGGAGGCACGGCAGCCCCTGAACCAGCACAGCCTGTTGCATGGAACGAGGCCGGGGAAAGGCCTCAGCTCCAGGGGTGCTTGGGCAAGGCTCAAGGAGGCACAGGAGGTCCCGCAGCATGAACCCACCGAGGAGCAGCGTGCGAAGCCCCAGGAGCTGCGTGACCCCGGCTGGAACCCTCCGTCCTGGTCGTGTCCCCCTGCCACACGATGACTTGCTGTTTGTAAGACCTGGCTTTGGGGTGTGCATGCGAAACGCTCAGTGGAGAGGCCAAAGGATGTCTGTCATCTGCAGGTTCGTGGAGCTGTGCCCGTGGCCAGGGCTGGAGGAGCAGCTGGCCCCATCACCCCGAGGATCTCCTGCAGGGGCAGCTGCTGCTGGGCTCTTCCCAGCCCTGCTGTTGATCCTCCACCTCTACAAAACGTCAGCCTGCATTAATAAAAAGCACAGCCTGAAACCGAGGTGGGAGCCCACTCCTTGGTTTACAGCACTCTTCCAGACTGCATTTTTTAAGGACTGATTTCAGTTCCCCATGAGCTGCAGATTGCTGCCTGCCATCAGCATGTGCTCGATGCCTGCCTGGCCCCTTCCTGCCCTCGCCCTCTTCCCCGTGCCCTCCAGCACAGCCTCTGTTTTTGGGCCACGTTGGGCCTTCGGCACGGCAGGTGTTGAGGAAAGGGGACAGGAGAGGTCTGGAGCTCCGTGCTGACGGTCGCAGGCTGCCGGGAGCGCTCCCACTCCTTGTGCAGTAATTCAGCATTTCCTTATGCTCACAACTGCGAACCATATGCTCAGCACTGCTGTATAATGAGCAGCATTCCCAGCTCAGCAAACTGCTGCAGAGCTTCAGAGGGATGGATGGAGTGCCTGACCCCACCGCGCTGCTGCCTGCGTGCCCCTGTCCCTCTGTCCCAGCCCCTCGGGCCATCCTGGCAGGGCTCTGCCCTGGCTGCTGCTCCTCCTGCGCTCCCTGGGGCTGAGGCAGTGCCGTGGGCACAGGGCACAGCCGCTCATGTGCTGAGCGAGGGGCAGAGCTCGAGGACTTGCGGCAGGGGCTGGGAAGAAAAGCTGCACCTGAATCCTGTGACCCGGAACCCAGACGTCTGCTGCCGAACTTCAACAACGCGATGCTTACAGCCTTCTTACTGACGTGCCAGCGAAAACCCTGCTGTTTACAGCTTGCTGCTCTGCAGATCGGGCTGCCTTGCTCAGGCGTCCCCGCTCTCACGGGTGGCACCGCCGTGCAGGGGATGCTCAGCAAGCCGCCGGGCACGGGCTCTGCTCTGCTCCTGGAGCCTGGGCTGGGGGCCTGACAAAAGGCACCTGCCTCTCGCTTTCAGCTGGGCTGCCCCGGCCCCCTGCCCCTGAGAGGCTGGGGACGGCTTTCAAAGGGAAAAAAAAACATCCTTTTGAAATCACGTTTTGGTTCCAGAAAGAGCCGGGGAGCTGACAGCACGAGGTGGAAGCTGCTTTGCCCGGGCTGCCGTGTGGGTGCGGATAACCCAGCTGCCCCATCACGAAGCACGGCGCTGCGTGGGGACGAGGCGCTGCAGCGGCTTTGCTGGAGTATCAGGCACAAACACACCATTCGGCACACAGCGTGAATGCTTCTGAATATGTTTTGGTCTTGAAAAGATGACTGGCTGTGGTTTCTGCTGTAGGAATCTCTGAGCTCCTTAAAAACAAAAAGCCATTACATAATGTTTTATTAAGAGCGCATCAAAGTGTTTGGCAAGTAATAAATTACATGTCACGGCGCTGCCATGAGGCAGTCACTGAGATAATGGTGCACAGATAGCTTCAGCTGCCTTCAAAGCTTTATTTTCCAAGGGCCCGTTGGAGCTGCAGGTCCCCTGGCTCTGCTGCACGGCGTTTTGCTAGCAGCAGAGGGTAAGCTACCAGAGGCAGGATGAAATTCACTGCTCTGAGCGCGGTCTGGGGGTCGCCTCACTGAAGTTTTTGCAGAAAAGTGATGGTTTCGGGCAAGGTCTCGTTGCTTTTTAGAAGCTGGACAGGGTTGTGCTCATTAGTTCATGCTGGTCATCCTCACCGGGGCTGTATTCTTTTGTAATAAAATGTATTACTAACAAGCACCCGATGGCTGGGCCCTGCTCCACCAAGGGAGTGTGGATGGTGGGAAGACAGCGGCTGCTCCCGCGGGGGGACAGGCAGACACATCCCTCACTCTTTGAGGTTCTTTGAGGAATGCTTTGCTTATCTGGGTTATAACTGACTGTAACTATGGGTGTGTACAAGAACTGGATAATAAATGCCCGTTCACCCCCTCCATGGGAAGATACAAATGCAGCCGGCAGGCAGGGGCAGGCTGAAAGGCAGCGGTGTCCCTGGAGTCTCGCGGTGGGACCCAAACTGGTGGGGTCGCTGCTTCAGTGCTGCCGTGATGAACTGTCCTTCCCCACGCTTCCTTTCCAGAAAGCAAGGCTAACAACAATCCGGAAAGCTTAAAAGGGACAGATATGTAAATATCCTTATCAGACATTTCCGACCCCGTGTTCCTAGGTGCGGACAAGCGGAGCTGTGCCGCTGCCGCCCGTTTGTTATCATCGTGGCAAATTCAGCAGCAGCCTCATCTGCAATAACTGGCTGAGTGCTGAAGGGAAAAGGAAGCTGAGTGTCTTTGGCATTTTAGAATAATGTGCCTTTTTTCATCTTGCCTAATTTAATGTGTGGTTCAGATGTTCCCGTCTGAGAGCTGTGATAGATCTTGCCTGTAGTGTGTAAGTGCTATACGGGCTGCGTTGCTCAGAGAGTAGCTTGTAGCTATTCATGCCTTGAAATAAAATATGAGGATGTTTAAATTCTCCCCTTTACATTTTGCACAGCAGTTATTAGTGAAACCAATGTATTTTTTGGCAGTCTTTGCTATTACTTTGTGACTATTTGTGTTTAACTAATAGCCTTTCTTTCCCCCCAAATTTCTCCTCGTATTCTGAGGCTTCAACAATACTCAAAACAGCAGTTTGCTGTAATGGCATGGCCTCATTAGGTTGATACATTTGAACATACATACTAATAAGGCTGTCATAAGGAGCAGGATACTTTATTTTGTTCTTCCCTGGGGTTGCCACTTGAAATAAGACCAATTGCCAATGGTGTGCGGTGCCTTTCACCGCAAGCAAGAAGGAGGCAAAGGCGCCGAGGGCTTCGTCGGGCTCTGGAGAAGCTGCATGCCTGCATGAGCAACGCTTCTCCCCCATCTACCTATCTCACGATTTGCTCCGCATAGAAATGAATTTCACAGGTAGCACTTCTAAATTCATAATTAACTCCAAGTCCATAATTTCCAAGTGTGGGTAGATGAACTGCTGCTCAGCTCCGTGAGCACTAAAAATAGAGCCGCAGAGAAACCCCATGCCAGCTCACGAGCTTGGTTACATTAAATGTTTAATTAACAAAATTTTACTGCATTACTTATGGCTGTTTCTTCAATATATTGCTGTGTTTCATGAATGATACTGAGAAGTCTGCACTTGTTTTGTCATGTTTGTCATAAAGCTTAAATGAGATTTTTTTTTTTTTTGTAGAACAGACGACATTGAGGGTTTTCTTTTCCTTTTTTTAGTAATGGGCTCTGGAGAAGGTTTTTCTTTCTTTCTCATTATAATGGAGCCTTCTATTTCTTTTGAGGCATTGGCTGTATAAATCTAAAAGCTCTCATAATGCCTCATTTCAGCTTTAATAGTCATCCTGATTTTTTTGTTTAGAAAATACAAGCGATGTAGAATTGCAATTACAGTAGAGGCGCGTGAGCAGCGTACCAAGCCGCCCGTGCCTCGGGAAGCTGCCGGGCTGCACGGCGCAGAGCCCGGCCGGGGGCACCTGCCCGGGTCCCAGCTCCTCGCCCCGACCCCACGGAGCCCCACGCTGGCACGGACATCAGCTGCAGCCCTTTTCCTTCCCAAGGCAGGCTTTGGGTTGCTCTTTTGGACATGGGCAGAGTCAAATGAGAGAAAAAAATGTGGTCTGGTTGTGTTTGGGTGAAATTTAGAACTCGGTCTGTGTGAGCCTTTTGAAGTCTTGTCCTCTGATTTTTTATTATTATTATTTTTTCCCCCGAAGCTGTAGCGGACTCCTGCTTATAGCTGAAGGACAATTCTTCATTAGCAGTAGATGTGCCCTCCAGAAAGGCTGACCCTAACAAATAAGAAGCGGTCTGCAGCAGGTCTGCCAGGTTTGGCTTCTTCTCCATTTGTTTCCCCAAGCGACGAGGCTGGCAACCAAGCAGGGCGTTTTGTACAAAAAGAAAGTTCTGCCTCTGCTGTTGATCCTTCCTCTAATGGGTTTTCATTTGCAGGTAAGAGCTTGAAATTCCCTGCATGACAGGCTAAGAGCTGTGTTCCTTGTTGAAGACAAAGATGCATTTCTGCCTTCTCTATGCATTCCTCACGTACGGGATTTTGTTTCCCTATGGCAACAATTTCAGCTCCACACACTCGCTGGGTGGTTTGGGGGCACCGTAAAGCACCCATTCCGTTACTCATCCTGCAGAATTCAATTCAAAGCATTTGTTTTAATTAGATCTTTTTTACTTTGTTATTTCTTTTTTTAAAAATTTTATTAGATCAGTTGGCATAACTGGAAGAAATAGGAACATTTTTGGAACCAGTGAAATAGATGACCTCCTGCAGCCCACCTCTCTTGTATGATAAGAGTGATTATGTGCTCTGCTTTCCGTGGGACCTTGACCTCACATGCAGTGCAGCTTCAGTGGGGACTTACCTTGACGCACAACAATCAGTGTGGATGTATTTTAATTACATAATTTCTGGCAGCATTATGTACTGTTAAAAACCTGGTTTGATCACGTTATTTTCCTTCTGATAGGCGTTATGATATTGATCTTCACCCCGAGCCAAAGCCGCTCCTCGCTCAGCCATGAGGCTGGCTGCTCCTGTGTGGGGTCCCCGCAGCACCAGGGCAGGCTGGGCAGTGGTGCTCAGGGGGCAGCCCCGTGCTCCTGCCGCTGTCACACTGCAGACCTGCTTGCCCTGCAGTGCTCGTGCAGTGCCTTGGGGACTTGGACTGGGCTCATCCTGACCCACTCGTCCCTGTCAGTGCTCCTGGGGTGCCAACAAGCAGGGCCCCTGCCCCAGGCAGCTTGTGGGTGCTGCGCTTGCAGCCAGACCTGTCCCCAGTCTGTACCATCAAAAACTGCTTGTATTTAAGCCCACTAACACGGATTTGCCATTTGTAAGAGGTGTTTCCAAAACCAGCTCCCAGACAGTCCTCAGGCATGGCGTCCCGCCTTGCCACGGTGCTCTCTGTTCGTGCTGGGACTCCCCGGGGCACTCAGATGCTTTGTAGGTGAAATGCCTTGCCCACGTTTCTGGCGAGCCTTTAAACAGCTGTTAGCTTTAACGGGGCTGAACCTGCTGCTGTTTGGAGCCATCCCTCCCTGACACAGAGGGGGTGAGGAGCGGGGAGCTGGGCTGCCGGCTCCTGCTGTGGCGGGCAGGTAAGCTCAGGGCTGGGAGAAAACGCAACAAGCTCATTAATCACTGCTCTGAAAGGTGAACCTGGTTCTGATGTGCTGTTCAGTCCTGCTGCTGTTTAGGAATACAAATCATGATGGTTAGCAGTTTCCATCTTCAAAACCCCATATGGACATGAGCAAATCCATCCTCACGGCATGTCCTGAGCAGTGCCCGGAGCACCCCCAGGTGCTGGCGAGGTGGCGCAGCCGTGCCCTTCCCATTAGGAAACCAGCCCTGGTCTCTGAATTAACTGCAGGTGGCAGGAGTGTGACAAACTCAATTTTAGGGTGAGTTTCTGATTGCTTTGTGTGGCCAAGGAGGCAATATTGATGAAGCAGTTGTGCACAGAAATGCCAGATGCAATGTTTCACCGCAAACCACGAGGACTACAGGGGCAGCAGTGCTTGGCCTCTAAAGATGAGCTGCTTTTCCCCATGATCTGCCAAATACGTGATGTGCTGCCTGTCTGTGCATGGCTGGCTCTCTGACTGCCCAGCACACAGCATGGGGCAGCTGCAGGGCAGAGACCCCCGGTTCCCATTGCCCCTTTGGCTGGGCAACAAGCAGGGCTCGGGGGGGAATCACCGCCCGCAGCCCCCGTGCCTGAAGGAGTCCTCCCGACACAGGGACACAGCAGCTCCCGTGTGAGAGGCACTCGGGTGTTGATGAAAAACACCTCCTATTATCTCCCGTTGTTCATTTTAAGGTAGATGTTGCCTCACGGTAGCACGCCGCATTATAATGTGTGGCAGGTATTGCAAGTTGTGTGACAGATGCATTTTGCAATAGCGTTGATTCCTACAAGCTCACAAAACCATTAATCCATCACCGCTACGAGGGAGCTGAGCTATGCTCCCCTTTCTCTGCGCTCAGAGGATCAGAGGATGCTGATTTATTTATTTTTGGCCTTTTTCCAACTGCTTTAAATCCCTGTGGTATGAAGAGAAAATCTTCGTTCTCTTCCTGGTTGTGCAGCGTGTTCGGAAGGAAGTGGCAGGGGTTTTATTTCCCGGTGCTGAGACCATCGCACACAGGCGCCCCTGTCCCGGTGGCTGTTCCATGGTTTGGTCAGCTTTCTGTCCCGAGGGCCAGCAAAGCCCTTGGGCCAAGAACCCCTGGAGATGGGTGAGTGTCTGGTCACAGAAGAGGACATAGAAGAGAAACGCCTCTTCCAGAATGTCAGTCCTAGGCTGTATTTTTATCCATTTTATAGAAACTGCAAGGGTTTTTTGTGCTTTCAGATGATTAGAGGCTGATCGCAGCTGCTGGGCTCCTGCCTGTGCTCCTGGCCATCCCAGGAGGAGCTGGGTGGTGCAGCCACACACCTCCGGGTGCTCGTGGGGAGCTGGTCCCTCTGCCTGGCGGGGATGGCAGAGGAATTCACATCTCAATTCTGTTGTTAAGCTCTTGAAAAATGAATGATGAGAGAAAATTGAAAGATGGGGGAAGCAAGGAGAGTCAGCAGCTTATTCCTTTTTATTTTTTATGTTTATTTTTATTTTCCTGGAGCATCCCTGAATGTTCTTGCCATAAAAGCAGCCCTGAGCAGTGATGTTGTGTACTTAGAGGAATCACCCTGTCTGGGACTTCACCCGACTGACAGCAATCTTCAAATAGGATGGAGAGGGGCTTGGCAGCTCCATCAGCTCCCTCAGGACCATGGGATGCATCAGGCCCCACAGACTTGTACCTGTTCAGTTTCATCAGGAGGTCTCCAACCTGCTCTTCGCTTACAGTGGGAAGGACTTTGATCCCCTACCTGGAGGTTCAGGGACTCGAGAGACGTGGCAAGCCTGATCTTGTTGAGTACCTCAGCCCGTGTCTATTTACTGCCCTGTTCTGCTCTCTCTTGGTGCAGCAGGCAGCAGAACCAACACCTCCAGTCCCCGGTGCCTCCCTCCTGGGGTCTGCAGGCACGGGGGCTGCCTTGGTGCTGGGTCCCTTCTCCCGGGGCTGGCAGTGGGGCTTTCAGCCTGGGGCAGCTTCTTTCCTATGATAGTAATTTTTTCCTGTGATTGGGTGTGGGTTTTATTCAAGGCTTGCTTCGGTAATATGTTTACAGATTACTATTTTAAAGACTCTCAGCTTGGCTCCTCGTACTTATTTTGTTTTATACACACATGTATTCTGCAGATAACACAGAGGAATTCAGCTCGTTTCATTAAAAGTGAAGGGAAGGAGCCTCGGAGAGGCACAATCTGCACTCAGAAGTAATGAACTTGCTGCGAGCGAGGACAGCTTGTTCTCTCCCCAGTTATTTATTTTCTTGCTTGTTTGCACGACGGCAGATGGATATCGGCGTGCGCTGGGCTTGCTCTGCAGTGGAGGTGCAGAAGCTAAACCGCTGCTAAACTATCTGAAACCAGTTCAGATGAAGAACTTCTCCCCTGATAAAAGGCTAAAAGTATGGCTTAATTAGATGAGCAAAGTAGGAACGGGAAGAGGACGTGTCTGCCTCAGAGAAATGCACTGAGGGCTAAACCCCAGGGAGAGAAAAGCAATATTTAACCTAAAGGACAGTGCTGGCACAAGGACAAGTGGATTTAAAATTACATGAATAAGTTTAGGCTGGAAAGTAGAAGAAAGTTTGTGCCGTTCAGAAGAATAAATTAGAAGAAATAAATTTCCTATAGAAGAAGGAAAAAATAGCGTTTTCTTTTAAGATAAATTTTATTGCTTTATGAAAATTAGCGTGTGGCATGATCCCGTGGAAATATTAAATGTTCTCAATGAGTCATAAATCTTTGCACACGAGATTGACTAAGCATTTGCCATCAAGGGTCCTGAAGAAATATAATACATCACAATTACCCTATATACTCTAGGTTAACAAAATCTTCCCAATATGTTATTTTAGCATGAAAGTATTTTCAGAAGTATCTTGGAGTACAGCTAAAATACATCCAGTACTCTGTCTTCTCCCTGTGCTTACTTTCACCTACATGTACTTTATTCTTTGATTAATAAATGTACTTTGCTATCCATACACAGTGAAAGCGCCCTATTAAAACAGACTGGATATTTAACTGAAGTTTAAACTTGCCATTCAATGATCTGACAAAAAATGTCATAAGTTATTCGAATTCCAAATTAAATCTCTGAGCAAACATTTCAAAAGAAGTTGCTGGTTTGTCAATGTGTACTGCTGTATTTGTTGGAAGTTTTCAATAACTAAATCATAGCGCTTCTTCAAAAAAACACTAAATCAAGACTTTCCATCGACAAGTTGATAAGGATGGTTTGATGTCTTGAATATTGAGTTATTTCCCAGTGTTCTATTTTTGTTGGTCTGAAATTGTCTCTACCTACCCTCTAAAAAGCCATTTTTATTGTGAAGGGATTTTGTGTTCATATAATTTTGCAGGTTATTTACTGTGAATGAGAAAAGAATGAGTTTTAAAGAGATGTGATGGATAAATGATGCCTACCTCTCCAGCTTGCTATTTTTCTTTTAGTTATAAGTAATATATTCATTTCTTCTTATGAGGCAAAGAAAATTACACAGCAAGAGACAAACCCCACGAGCACCTCTCTGGGAACCCAGAGCCAGGGGCAGGAGGAACACCGGGGCTTCTGCCGTCACGCCCGGTCCACGCTCGTGTCTGCTGCTTGCAATTTCACAGCGGTAAGATATTTGCTTTCCAGCTTAGAGGAAGGGAGCGGAGATCCACTGCTGTTAACTGCAGAAGTTAAATAAGGATCTCCTTTTAAGTCAGAGCCAAGTTTTAAAATGCTGCAGAAGCCCAGTAAATGGTGGTGGATTGGCTTTTCTGACCCACTGCTCACCAGCTCCTTTTATCTGCTCAGGCTCACACGTCCGAGATCAAGGAGGCAATTTCCTTTACAACAGCCTGGGATGCACAAGCCTCAATACACCAGCAGTCATCTTAGTTTTCAGGATCAGTGGACTACAAAGAGAAAAGAAAGAGAACAATTTAATAACATTTCTTTTCCATAGGCGGCTAAGCCTGGGCATGCAGCCTCTCCCTCTGCTTTCTCTGCCTTAGCACGCACTGCTTATCCCACCAGATGCAGGGAAGCTCCTGAGCTAAAATGTAAGTCCAAATAGGAAAGAAGTGAGATGAGGTCTAAAAAGAGAAAGCCTTTTTTCACCCCCTCTAAAATTTATATGAAATGTGTTCAAAGCAATCCACTGTCATCTCGGTTGCTGCATTGTTAGGAGGCTGCATACCAGCCTGGAGTCCCTCTTATTTCTAGTCTGTGTGTTACAGAGTTAAAAAGGCTCTCCGTGACAAAAAAAAGGGAGTGTGAAAAAGACTGCTTTCAGGCTTAAAAAAAAACTTGTTTTCTATTCAGCTTGCTATGGCACTGAACAGTTTTGTTGTTTGTTTGTTTTTTTCCCCTTCCTTTTTTTTTTTTTTTTTTTTTGCTGTGACAGCAGAACCCACCTTGTCGGTACTTTTTCTCTCCGGGAGTGAATATTCCAGCCCTGCAGCTCTGTGCAGCAGCCAAGCCTCATGCCTCATGGAAAGACCCATCCAGGCGGGGAAGGCACGCGCCGCCTGCCAGCCGTTTCCCCCGTGCCGTTCGCTTTGCGCCCCACGTTTCCCTGCCGTGGCCCGCCAGGTGCAGGCGGCAGGCACATCTGCAGAGCACATCTGCAGAGCACAGCTGGAGCTGCCCGTCCCCAGGGCTGGGAGCCGAGCTGCTCGTGCAGCCTCTCCTGAGCCTGCCGCCACTGCACGGCTGCGCCCCGGGTGCTGCAGCTGCAGCCGGGCCTGGGGGAGCACCCTGTGGCACTGCTCCCGGGCAGGCGGGATGGAAGTGCTGAGCAAAGCCCTGGCGGTGTCCCAGGGGTGTTATTCTTACCGTGCTTGACATTTACGCGCTTTTCCTCTTGTGATGTTGCTTCCGTACGTGAGATGCTGCTTTGGGCAGTACGAGAGCTTAAGGAAAGCCTCGTCCTCCTTCCACAGAAGTGGATCGAGAGCAACTGTTTGCGCCTCTTCTCAATACAGGAGATGTTTGAACAGATATTGAATTTCCTCTCTCATCAAATAACTTGTGTTTTCCCGGTGTTTGGAGAGGGGTGGTTTAGGAGGGGGACATGGCAAGGAGCGCAGCCACCTGGCTGCAGGCTCCCACTGCGCTGTGGTGCTGGCGCTGCCGTGTGCCGCAACTCCCGCCGACCATTCCCGACGTGCAGAAACCCACCGGTTCTCAATTGCCTCAGCAAAGCACGAATCAAAGCAATCAAGACAGCTGTAAATAGAAAATTGATTTCAGATTTGCCTGCTGTGGGGCTGCCGGGTTTTGCTTCCCACAGGTGGGAGCAGGAGCCCCTGAGGGCTGGGTGCCACGGGACGCCGGGGGAGGCAGGACCCCAACCGCCTCCAGGCCAGGTCACCGGCTGCTGGGAGAGGGCAGCCCCCAAAACAGCTATGTGAAGGGAAATTTGGTGACTTGGATGCTTCGAGTAGCAGCATTTCTCACAGCAAATAGCACCAAAGCAGTTCCAGCAGCGCTGTGCCTGCAGACTGAGGGGGTAAAGCACAGATCCCCCGATGCCCGTGGTCACAACGTCGTGGTTGCAGGCTGTAACCCCCAGCGCCGTGCTGCACGCTGTGTTGTGCACTGCTTTCCTAAGGACCTGCCGAGCAAACTGAGCACAATGAGAAACGTTTTAAACAACTTACTGCACTTGTAATAGCATGCGGCATGAAAAACAGCCTGTTCCGCGAGTAGATACAGGCAGTTAGGGGAGAGACATATTTTCATTTTAATATGCACTCTTCTCAAGGTGAGCTAATAGAGGCTTTTTATAATGACCTAAATAAAACCTCGATTTCTCATGCCTGTAAGCACTCTGTATTCTTCCTAATTCATTCAGGTTTGTTATGGGGAAATCAGCTGAACCACGCACCAAACACTTTGCGGTGCATTCTCCTGTAATTTCCCCACAAGCAGGGAGATGTTTGTACAGTGTGAAACGAAGCAAACTGCAATAGCAGTAACGGCTTGATAAGAATTTCCTAAGTATTCTCCGTCTTATCTCAGCTATTAGCTAATTTGAGACCGGGCGGTTGCCATGGCGATGTGGAAGCAGGCGGCGGGATCGATGCTGGCTGGGACACTGATGGGGAGAGGACGGAGCAGGGGGGTACGGGGCTCTTCTGCCCGCTGCCAGCCCCTGGCCACATGCACGGAGCAGCCAGGTACATGTCCCTCTAATTGGGGCTGGGCGCCTCCTGCCCCTGGTCCAGCTGGGGCTGCAGGGATGGAGGCAGAGCATCCTCGGCACAGCTTCGTTCCTCCGAGCTGCCTGGCGGAGGCCTCGTGCTCCGTGGCAGAAATCCGACAGCCTACAGCTGCACGTCTTTTAATTGAGTAACCGCTTGGAGTCTGGGGGCTCGCTCCCAATAAGTCCAGATTTTCTCCATTTAGTGAATCTCACCCCAGTGGTCTCTTCTAAAGCTCACGATTTCCACCCGTGGAGCCACAGGTAAGTGCATCTGTTGTCTTAATGAAAGTACAAACCACAGAAACGATCCCTTCTGGATGAAGAAGAGCCTCTGAGCAGCAGAGCATGCTCTGCTGGCGGAAATACCTAGAATATTGTTTGTAACAGGCAAAGAAATGGAAAAAAAAGTGAGGAAGAGACAGCACAACAAACAGTAAATTTGCAGCGTGGAGGGCAGGCTGGCTGAGCCCCGGCAGAGCTGGCAGGCTTATCTCACCCAGGGCTGCAGTCCTAAAGCTTCCCCGAGAGCT
The DNA here is from genome assembly GCA_011076525.1 of Nettapus auritus. Taxonomy (NCBI): domain Eukaryota; kingdom Metazoa; phylum Chordata; class Aves; order Anseriformes; family Anatidae; genus Nettapus; species Nettapus auritus. The sequence continues at coordinate 954,678 of CM021769.1, read as the reverse complement.
GGCAGAAAGGAGATGGCTTTATTTTGTGTGTGAGGGAGGCTGCGGTCTGCAGGAGGTGCCACTGGGGTTGGTCTGTCAGGGATTCGGTAACAAGCTATCTTCATCAAGCTGAAGTGTCTGCCAGGTCACAGGAGAAGTTTTCATCCAGCATAACAAAATAGAAATTTTTCTAGGTACAGAAGATGAGCTAAGCTTCTTGCTTTGAGAACCAACAAGAAGTGTTGGCTTTGACCTTGGAAACATCCTTTGAGTCTCTATTGATGCATTTCCAGTTCTAATAGGCAGGAAGGCTGCATCCTGGAGAGGATGTCCAGCTCAACAGAGCTAAGAAATAACCTCATCCCTGTCCCAAGTACCTACACGAGTGTGGGAGTGCTAACAGCACAGAGTGTTTCCACCTAGCAGATAAGTGTCTAATGAGATCTGGTGCCTGAAGCTGAAATGAGACAAACTGAGCTCAGAAACAAGAAATCACTGCAGGTCAAGAAGTCCTGGGACATCTTGAGATGAAAGAGTTGAAATGGATTGTCCAGCACTGGGAATTATAAAATTAAGATTGGATGCTTTCTCAAAAGCTACATGGGAATTAACTGAAGGGAATTGTACGGTTTGAGTTATTTGTGTTCCTCTGGGCACTGTAAGTCAGGCGTTTTTACCCCACTACAAAACAGCCTGCACATGCTTCATGGGGAGCCTCTGGTCCTGGGTCAGGGTGAGGGAGGAGTTGCAAACAGCGGGGTAGGGACTGGGGGCTGGACGTGGTCGTCTGGGTGCCTCGGTGCTCCTGCTGAGCAAGACGTGGTGGGGGACAGGGGGCGGCCAGGGCAGCGACGTGAGCAGGACGTTCAGGTGGAAGGAGCACACCTCACCCCTGTGCCCGCTGCAGGCACGGTGGGAGAGGGACAGGGCTGGGAGCTGGCGCCTGAGCAGCACCCAGACGTCACCGCCGGGCCAGGCACCGCGCCTTCGTTACCTGCAATTATCACGGCAGCTTTTCACAGAATCAAAGGCTTCTCCTGGTAAGTACATTGCTGTTGATCTGGTGTCATTAGGCTGTGTTTCAGATGAACTCATTTTAAAGCAGCCCAGGAAGGTTTTGATATTCATCTTGAGGAGGCATCGAGGTAGTGGAGGGACTTACTGACTCAGCTAATTTCTGCTCTCTGCTTTAATCCAGAGCACAGATAAATTATAGAAGGCCTTTGAAATATCTCTCGTCCCTGCTAATTGATATGCCTCTCAGATGGCTCTATGCTTGGGTTTAGCTAATAAGGCTGATACAGCCAAGCTCCCTCGCACGAAGGCAGGTAACCTGCCCAGCAGATGCCGAGAGGAGCACAGCCGATGGGCACAGGGACGGGACCACAGCTGAGGCTCTGCTGGGATGGGGCTGCAGTGCCTTGGGGCAGCATCCACTCCAAAACTATTGGCTCAAAAGTGTATTATTTTGTCCCCTCTAAAATATTTATGCGATTGTTTTAAAAGGGAGCTGGAAGGCTGGGTGAAATCATCGTGGCTGGTGGTGATGCTCAGTATCTCCCCAGGCTGCAGCGTGGCAGCAGCGGTGGCACAGGGGCAGCAGGGAGACGTGGGGCAAAACTGAGCTGTGGTGGTGGCTGTCCTCCCCCAGAGCATCCCTGGGACGCGTGGGTCCTGCCCTCCCTTGGGGCTGGGGCTCAGAGCAAAGCCCATCCCCACCACTCCTGCCCGACCGCTTCCAGCGAGACGTTGCTTCTTCCAACTGGACATTTTTGCATCTCTTGAGAGCACCAGGAGATTACAGAATGTCCTTTCCTCTTCAAGGTTTTTTAATTAACATTTCTATTATCGAGCTTAATTAGAACATCTCTGGCTTCCATCTGCTTTTCTCTGTTACAGCCTGCTGAAGACACTTTGGTATGACACGATGCATCATATCATGAGGAATAATAAATGAACATCATTGTGCTCAGATTGCACAGCTTGAGCTGAAAGATCAGGCCGTGAGGTCGAGAGGTGACCGCTGATTCTTTTAGCTCCTGGCTTGTTTCTGGATTAGAGTAAAGCTGCGATAGTTTCTGATACTGAAATTACATGTGCTGTGAGTATTGAGCCAACCAAGCACTGTGAGGAGAGATGCGAAAGATGCTCAGTTGTCCCCTCACTGCTTGTCTGGACTTCAGACGTGCATGACTCTCTTCAATTTCTGAATGTTTTTGCTAGCAACATCTATGGGTTGCATTTACATTGGGAAATCTGGTGTTTTCCTCTGCAGCAGCATGGTTTAGGAGAGAGCAACAAGAGCATCCTTCTGTCCATTTCTGGCATCCTCCACACAGCCGAGACCCCCGCCACCACCTCACGGCCACCTGCCAGCTCTGCTCTCCCCACGGCGCCTCAGGCACCAGCAGCCCTTGGAGGCGCACGGCTGCTCTTGGTCTGTCTGCAGTCATCAGATTTTCTGGAACCTCTGCTAAAATTCTGGGGAACCTTAGCAAGGGGGGGTGGTGGTGGTGGTGTCAAAAATCCAATACAGAGGCAGGCTGTGTGAGCACGAGCCCCTCAGCAGTGCTAGGGCTGCACAGTGGTGTCAGGGTTGGGCAGGGACAGACTGGGGCTCCGGGCCCCTGCTGCCCGCGAGTGCTCCTCCAGCACAGTGAGTCACTGATGGCATCACCTGCAGAGTCAGTTTTGTGGCAACACCAGCTGCTTCCAAGAGCTTTTCTGTTCCTGTTTCCTGCTTGGGTAACACTGGGGAAAGGTGGCACAGAGAGCTTCTCCCTCTCGTCCGCTGGGAACAGCCCTGCAGGAGCACTGCTGAGGTCAGGCAGGCCAGCTTAGGCTGGCTCAGGTGTCACCATCACCTTCTGGTGGGATTTCATCATGCCATGACCTGCTGAGTTCCCACATTTTTTCACCAGAAGTGCTGTGGGGGTGTTTGTTCTCTGCCCCCTGGAGTGATGGTGTCACAAATGTAGTGGCGGGGCCGTGTTAATGCACGCCCAGGACCAGCCAGCACACCCTTTTCCTCTTTCACTGCAAGGGCTTCCCTGCTTTTGCTGGTGCAGGAATTTATATTTATGTTCTTGTAAAACACAATAATTTGAAAACGTAGCCCTTCCTTTGCTGGAGGTGGATTTCTGTGTTTGTATACAGCACGTGAGTGTGCCTGTATGTAAGTACTGGATCCAATGGCCCCTAAGTAAGCATTTCCTTATTCCCTGCAGCTTGCAGTCAGGGCCCATAATTTGATACACTGGGTTTAATTGATGATCTCTCACACAAAGCATTTTTTCTCCCTTGCAAGCCACAAGTTGAGTATCTCTGTTCACTTGCAGAATCTCTCAGCCACGACAAATGACCCGAGGCGAGGAGGGCAGGCCGTGCTTTTATCGCCCAGCAGTTGTGTATCTTTTGCATAATTTGTTATAGCAGTAGCGATAATGTATACAGGTAGGGAGTTCTCTTATCATTAGCAATCATCCTGCAAGGCAAATGAAATGACACCCCGTGGAGGTGAGCTGAAACCCAAGCTGCAGATGAAGGACTTAGCGTGGGCTGCCAGAACTTTCCGGAATGAACCAAACCCACGCTTCCTGGGCACGAGGGAGAACTGGGGTTTGGGTCTGGGTTTCACATCTCCATCTAATAACTGATTTTTATCGTGAGCTGTGACATAGCCAGTGGGGGAGGTAGGCAGCGTCTGCCTGGAGCTGCTGGTGGGACCTTTGGCCTGAAACACGTCTCCTGCAGGTTATCCCGCGGGGTCTGCTGTGCCCGTAATTCACACCGTGTTTTGTGAGCCAGCACTGCACTGCTCACCCGCTGGGTGCATGTGTCCTCTCCCATGGTATGTGGAGCTGGGAAAGAGGAGAGGGGGATTTTGTTTGCGAGGTCTTTGCCTCTGCAAAACCACTTGTGTGACAACAAGGCGACGGGCCGGGCTGGGCAGTCAAGTCACCCAGTAGCTTGGGGGGAGAGTACGGGAGGCTGGTGCTCCGCTCCGCACCGCGCTCCCTGCATGTGTTTCAGCCATCTGTCTGCGCTCTGGCACCAGCAGAAACCTAGCGAGGTATTTCTTTTCTGTTTGGCAGAAATTAATACGCTTAGCAGCGATGTCGAATATTCAGTACAGCAAGACAAGGGAAGCACCTTTACACAAGATAAAGCTGTAGCAATAGATGACAAAGATAAGTACAGCGCAGAAGATATTTCTTATTAAACAGTTGGCCCGCATGATTTGTTTCCTGCATTAGTGATGACGCATGGCTCCTATTCACATTAATAGGCAACCATAAAGTATTTTTGTCAGCTGAGTTTTACCCGGAGTTAAATAAAATATTATAGTTTATGACAGATTTAACAACAGGCTTCAACTTTACAGCATCCTGTTGCTCTTCTATAGCAGACTGAACATATGCTTTTTTTAAAACGCCTTTAACATATTGCATAAGCAATCACATTGTTGTGATAGCGTGACTTTTTAGCTTGATTACACTACAAGATGAGCTTTTAAGCTTTTATGAGAATGCCATAAAAGTCAGCAGCGAGATGAAACGCCAAAGCAGAAAGCGAATGCCGGTCCTCGCTGAATGTTTCTGGAGACCAGCTGCATGCTGCTAAGCTCACCACGGCCGTGTCGGACGCGGGGCACAGGGCCCGGCGTGGTGCATGGCCTCCATGCGCGCTGGCCGTGCTGCTGGCGGGCACGGGGGCTCTGCCAAGAGCTGCACGATGCTCACACCACGGGGGTCACACTGCTGGCAGACCTGCTTTCGCTCGGCCTCTCGCAGGGCTTGGCAGGAAAGAAAAATTACAGCCCCTGAATGAGGCTGTCAGGAGAGCGGGGATAAATTAGCCAGCGTTCCCTTCTGGCTTTGAATCTGTAAGGTAAACTAAAACTCTTCAGTTCCGTGTTTTAACTGCCTACAAAGGGCTCAGTGTGTCATCTTCTAAGGAGCGAGCCCCGCGAAGGCCACAGGTATGAGCCCTGTGCCACAGAGGCACAGCTCTGCCCTGGAGCTGTGAGGGGCAAGGCGCCGTCCCCAGGTGGCATTGCAGTGACAGGATTTCCCCCATTATGTCTGCAGCTGAGCAGAGAACTTGGGACACAATTACAGCACACATAAATAGCGTGCAAGGAGAGAAACTTTGCCATGTGCTGTTTGCCATGCTGCTGTTTTTCCAAATTGCAGAAATATGCCCTACAGACTGCTTTGATGGAAGCCCCGAACCGCTCTTTCCCTCTGTGCCAGGGCCAACGTTGTTCTGCCTTTTCACTTCTCAGAAGCCTTCAAGTATGTCAAAACCACAGTGATGAATTGCTGCAAAATTTTGAAGCTCAGCATAAATTGCAGTTAACACACTTCCTATTAATGTTTCCTACCCTCGCATTTCAAGTGGAACATTAAAGTTTATGGAGTTCAGAAACAAACTGTTTAATTGCTGGACACAGGATATATTTTGATCTCTTTCAAGAAAAGAAAATGAGTGAAAGCTCTGCTTCATTTGCAATTGAAATTAATAAGATCAAAGCAAAAATTGGCATATTTAAGCAGCATTAATTCAAAGGAGCATTGCTAACAGCTTCTGCTCCCTCCATTTAGAATATTCCTTTCAAAATATTTAAGGAGCATTAGGCATTTTATCTCTTTCACATTCCCTCTTCTGATATTATTTATTGGTATTGTATGACTCTAATCCCAGGATCCCGAGACATAGGAAATCTAGGAAATCAAGCAATAGTAACAAACAGCAATGGCTAAAAGAAAAGAGGTTGATGATTGGATAATAATGTGTAAAAAAAAAAAAAAAAAAAAAAAAAAAAAAAAAAGTTAAGTGTTGAAAAAACAGATGTTATAGAAAGGAAGGATCCTAATCCTTCCTAATGAGCTGGAATCACAACAGAAATGATCTAAAATGCACAAAAAAATCAAACTAACCAAAGATACGACACTAAATCTTACAGCAGTAATATAAATCAAGGGGAATAGAAATCCTCACCAGCAGAGTTACTCATGTAAGGACTTTTCAGGAAAGCTAAAATGAAGCTTGGGCTGGAGGGAAGGTGCATGCAATAATGAAGGAAACATTTTACGAAAACAAGAAGAGAGGAAAATGAGAAAAAAAAAGACAAGAACTCATTTATTGGTAAGAATTGTTTCAAATGAGAGAGGATAAAGTGATTCTGTGAAGTAACACAGCAACCTGCTCTGTGCCTCAGGGGTGGGTTTGGAGGTGGGTGAAAGAATCCACATTTATCACCCTCAGATGGCTAAGGGAGAATCAAATCAGTAGAAGAGACTTTATCTTCCCGGAGATAAATAAGACAAAAAAAGTTGCAGCAATAATGGCAAGTCAATAATACTTCAGAGCATAGTAGTCAAATGATTTATTTACCTTGCAGTAAGCTGATCAATAGGAGATAATGATATTTTGAGTGTTTGGGTAAGCAAAGAGAAGAGCATTATAAAAACTGGTGTCTTTGAAAAAAAAAAAAAAAATGAACGGAACACTTGTAAGTCACTTCACTTTAAATTACTGCATATTTGAAAGAATTAAAAGGTTGGCTGGAGCTATGCTGTCAATGGAGAGATTGAGCTCTGAATTTCAAAGGGACAAACTGAAGAATTCAGTGGGTTTGCTAGTAAAGTTAGGTGGCTTGAAGAACTCAGCTGAATGTGGTTAAAAAAACAAAGTTTTGAGTCCATAGTGCCAAAATTATGTGAATTTGGGTCCCAAGGTAACGAAAGTAAATCTACCTAAGAAAGGGATTAAGGATAAGCAGCATCTTCAGTGAATGAAGGGAAGAGCCAATGATCAAAACCAGCAGTTCTGAGGTCAGGAAACTCAGAGAGGAATGACAAGTTCCTCAAGACAGGCTCAGCCACATCTCACAAGGGATAGAAAACACTAAGCGTAGATATAAATAAAAAGGTCATTAACATAAAAAGGAATAAAGGGAGAAATGGAGATTCTGTGTGTGGAGGGTGGACAGAATTTAAAGGTAATCTGCACATTGCCCCAAACAAAGTATATATATAATCTTCATTTTCAATAAGGATGATTTATGTTAAACATAGGGACTAAGGCAATAAAACAGTTGCTACTGTACCAGATGGGATATTATGACTTAAATTGGAGAAGATGGATAATAATAAAAAGCCATAATATGACCAAGGAGATGAATAATTGCCTAAAGGAGAGATGAAAAACATAGTGTTAGTGGGAGATGTAGGCTGGAGGGAGTTGCCAGTGGACTTTCTGAAAGACAAGAGTAGGGACCAATTTTATTTAATATTTTCATTAGCAATGTCAGAACAAAACCCAGAAATATGCCAAGGGAATGTGTCGGTAATGCTGAACTGGGAAGCATCAATACAGCTCTTCTTAGAGAGGAAGAGATGGATGATCTTCAGCACTGGAATAGCAGAAATGGGACAAAACGTACTAGCATCTTAAGAAGTAATAAGAAACAGACTTAAACTAGAAATCCATCAACTGTGGGGATAAAATGGACATACTGGTAGACCACAAAATAGGCAGGGGCCGGGTCTCGGGAGGCATGTCAGCCCCGTGCCTGGGGAGTCCCCCGAGCCCAACATCTCCCCTGGGATGCCGGGGACCGGCCCTCCAGGCACAGAGCTCTGTCGGTGCCGGACAGCCCCCAGCCCGGGGGGGGCCTCCTCTGCCAGGAGCTTTTCCTCGTGAGAAACACCAGCTTGCCTAATGGTGATGTTTGTCTTACATAGAATATTGATCTTCATTCTCCACGTTTCCTCAGGTGGGTGACTAGCAGCTTTCCAAACTGGGTAGCATTTATTCTCCTTATCTCTACAGGCCTCCGTGTCTCTTATCCTCACTGCAAATTAGAGCTTTCTCTCCTACCCTCATGTGGTCATTTGTTATACTGGCCAGTCCTCGTCCCTCATCTGCCCTGAGGATCTGGAAGGCATCGGGCACTGAACCTGGTGCTGGAGTTTCATGCTAGACACAGCTCTGAAACGGGGCAAATTCCTGCTCTTTGCAGAGGCTCTCAGGAGTGAGTGATGTGGCTGCCAAATCTCCCTCAGCCTTACACATCTGTGTACAGCAGAGCCTAAAGGACTTATTCTGCACAGTCTAGTCTGGGCACTTCTTTTCCTTGTCCAACACAAAAATTCACCTCTGCACATATTTTTCATGTATTTAAGTATGGAAGCAGAATCTGGTGAACAGAAATCTGTTGATTTCTGGAGGCCTTATTGCAGCTGCAGGTACCCTCCTGCGAGTAGGCTCTCAACATGTGCTCGGTGTTTGGTTAAGAAGCTTTTCTGCAGCTATTGTGTGCCTCTACTCGTGGGGTAATTACCAGGCACAGCACTCAGTCAGTGTCTCAGTTATCTTTCCACTTGTGTGAATTAGCAAGGAAATCTATGAACAGTAATTGCTGACTTCATTACCTTCTATCCATGGGTTTCCAGCCCGGTCTGAAAGGTTATGCCAGTATTAGCACCCCTTTGGCTTCTTTTGTGGGCTGGGAAGAGGCAACGTCTGTCACCACGGGTGGCACTGCTGGCCCTAGAAATAAAGATGAATTCATATTTCAGCAAAAATCGGGGTGTGCTCAGCTGCAGCACCGGGCCTGGCAGCGGCGCGGCCAGAGCTGCTCCGTGCAGGCACAGCACCGCCATCCTCACCACGGCAGTGGCAAAGCCGGCCAGAAAACTTCAAGTTTATTAACAACCACAGGTGAAAGCTCTGATTAAAGAAATATGATCTCCAGCAAGGGCGGTGTGAGGAGCAGCCACAGGTTCTGGAACAATAACAAATGCAAAACAGGGTCCCCAAAGAAAACGCCTGAAACGATAATCCTGCCTGGTACACATTCTTTGTGGGGATTTGAAAGTAGGTCTGGGTTTTGTTGATATGACAATATCAATCAATCTAATTAGATCTTTTTGCATAATCACATAACATTTGCATAACAAGTATAGCCAGCCCAGGAGACAGCTAAGAAAAACAAGGGCTGAGGGAAAAACAAAAACTTTTGAATTATAGCTATTTTTTAAAGACTGAGTCAGCTATGCTGGAAAAACTTTTACAAGTTGCGAAACCTGAGTGTCTGGAGTCTAGATCTGAAAGAATGAAGAACAGAAAGTGCCTTTTAAGAATTCAAATAGGAAGAGAAGTCCTGAAAACTTCAAAAGCTTCTCCATGCTCCTGCGGAAGGACCTAGCTGAGCAATTTCTGGCAGTGTGCTTGCATATTGAAAAATGCAAATTTAATTAGGATTTTTAGCCTGATCTTTTAAATTCTCTGAAAAAGTCAGAGAAAATCACTATGGATAGAAGCAGAGAGCCTGAGCTAGGCTTTGCTTTGCCTTTTGTGCTTCATGCAGGTTGAGCTGTGCTGACACGCAGGGGCTCTGGAGGGGCTGGAGGGGCCCTAGCTGCAGCCCACCTTGCCGCATCGCTTCCCCCAGTGCTCTCCAGCCTTGCAGATCTTGCTGTGTTATAGGGAAAACACCCGGGGGATTCTCAGAAACCTCCCGAAGGCCCACATGCTGCTGGAAGTTGCTCTACAGGCACGCAGGGGCTCGGCAGGGCCGCGGGGTGCAGCTCCACACCCCACTGCCCGCAGCGAGCCAGGCAAGCAGCCCTGTCCTGTACGAGGCTTTCCCTGTCCCACACCCATGTGTGGACAATGGGAGGACTAACTCCTGACAGTGAGCTGGGTGATGGTACCAAAACCTCTGCAGGCCGGTGTTCAAGCGTAAATATGTGCTTCTCAGATAGGGGCTTTTGTTAAGAGAAAAATTTAATTCGTTTTCCTTAAGAGTGTGTGTATTTGGCAAGTGACCTAGATTTTGATTAATGAAGTGAATAGCATATTTTTCTTCTAGCTGGAAGCTACCGAGTTATTTTTGTTTTCCTCTTTAATCCTGAAAATGGGTTAGCCTTTAGGTGGATATACAGACTCAAAAATACCAATCTGATTGTACAATGGGGTTACAGTTTAAGGAATTTAAGCATTTGTATGAATGCTTTTTTTTTTTTTTTTCTTTTTGCCTGCACAAGGCAGATAATTTGTGACAAAAGGACCAGAAACAGAGGCTAGCCTGCACATGCATCAACATCCGCTGGGGGCTTCCAGGTATGACTTATGTGCTGTGGCCCCGCGTGGGCAGGTGGCAGGCAGGCGCTACGAGGGGTGGCTGAGCCAGCGGCCTTGGGCTCCTTGCACACTGCTGGGTTTGCAGCTTTGGCCTCCCCGCGGTCACAGCAGCAAGGCGAGGAGATGGGGGCTGGCAGGGACCACTTGGGCCTGAGGTTGTTGAGCGTACGGTTCCTAACTGAGCAAACAGCAGCGAGTGAACCGCCGGAGCCGCCAGGCAGCAGGGCCTGCAGGTTCGCTGTCCTCCAGGCAGCCACCCCCAGGCTGCCCCTGTGCAGGGACAGTGTGCTGGGGCTGGGGACACAACTGCCATTGAGGCACAGCCTCAAACCTCACTTCTCACAGGGTTCCTCGTGCCTCATCCCACCGTTTCTTCACCCATCCTCTCCGGCCCACCCCGATCTCGTGGAGCTTTGGGCTCAGCAGCTCAGCAGGTGGTTCCTTGCCATGGGGGACAAAATCCCCTGCTCGAGCACGTCCCCCGTGAGGGCCTGAAAAGGCTCTAAAAAGCAATAGCTGAGGGTGGCAGAAGTGTGGGTGCTGAGGCAGCAAGTCTGTGATACAGGCACCAAAAGGTTCCTTTAAGTACCACGGCAAAGTTCTTTACTTCTGACTTTTACTATGATGTGATTGAATCTTGCACATTTACTGTTCACGGCTGGAAATAAAGGGTGCTGGGGGAGGCTGCAGTGCGAGCTCGGTACAAATCAAGGGAGATGTTTGCTTGGTAACCTAGCTCAGGAGAATTAAACAGCTGCTGATTTCTTTTTTCATTTTCATAAAAAGCAAGGGAGGTGATGGCATGTTCTGATATTGGAGGGAATTGTAAAGGTCTCCAACTGCAGCTGCACAGAAGCTGGGGATGCTGCTTGCAACAAACACGGTATCCCCTGAGAGCAGGGGACGGGCAGCAACGACGTCCTGGGGGCTGAGGGACAGCCCCGAGGACTGGGAGCCGCTGGCAGGGGCATCTGACTGAGTCGAGGGCTTTCCGCTTGCCTTGGTGCACAGCATGTGGGGCTGGTGGCAGCAACAGCAACCCTGAGCCCCCAGCTTGGGGCAGCTCAGTGTGTGAGTGGTGCTTCTGGCTTCCAATTGCCCTGGGCTGCCCCACCTGGGCCCCAGCACCAGCCCCACCTGGGGTCCCACCCCCTCGCCCATGAGCCGAGCTCCATTTAAGCTGCAGCCTGGGCCCCCTACCTTTTTGGAGACCTGCTGTAGGTGTGCCTGCTCTCTGATGGAGCCCGGGCCTGTGTGACCTGTCCTTTTGCTGCCCTGGGCTCCAGACGTGGCCGGTCACCTTGCCTTGGCTCCTGATGCCCTGGGGCTGCCAGCCCTCAAGGATGCTGCTGGGTGTACAGGTTGGTGAGAGCTCTGCTTGTGCTGTGGTCACTACAAGCCCCTGGTTACTGACTCTGTTCTGTCTGAGGTGTGTTTCACTAAGAAGCTCTTGTTTTTTGGTTTATTGTTGGTCCAACTGATAGCTTAAATACTCTTGTATGCGCTACTGAAAGATGGTGGAGAAAAAAGCATTTGTTTTTTTTGGGGAATTTTTGTCAGCTCTCATGAACTCTTTGCTGCAAAAGCCTACTTGTAATTTGGCATCTTTTTGTGTAGTCCAATTAAAGTTTTATGATAAAAGCCCTCTTTCTGTGGTACCAGAAATAACTTGATGGCAGCTGTGATCCCTTAGGTGATATAAGTCTCCTTCTGGTCCCTGTGCCCCCTTGGCTTCACTGCTGATGCTCCCAGGAGAACTGCTGATGGGGAGAAAAACACTTTTGTGAGAGACAAGGCAAGGAGCCTGGGGTTGTGCTTTGGGAGTACAGTGCTGGTTTGCATATGCACAACATCCATCTGGCTTTCTGTGCTGCTATAATTATTACTGCAACAACTCAATGGAGCTCTTGAAACCTGTCTTCTAGGTGTAAGAGACTGAGGTCTGCAGACCTCCAGGGCCTGAGACAACCAAACACCTCTATTTGGAGGGGGCACTGCTCCTTGCCGTGGTGCTCAGCCTGATCCTGGTCATGAGGGTTTTGTCTGGGGCTGCAAATAGCCCTGGCAGCTGCTTTTGTTGCAAGGATTTCATTTGGACCTGTTTTCCCAATAGCTTTAAAATAAAGGTAATACAATGCCTCCACCCAGCACTGCGGGCTGTGCTGTGCTGGCACCGGTGCCCCCCAGGTGTTACAGAGCAGCCGCTGAGCTGCCCAGGCAGTGCCACGCTGCTTGTGGCACACTTCGTGCGGCTGGGACAGGCACGTGTGGTTTTCTCGCTCTTGTTTTTCATCTGCTGCTTTTCAGGTCCAGAAGTAGGACAGAACACAGCTTTTCCTGACTCTGCCGGTGGGTGTTTCCGGCAGGCTGACAGCTAGGATAATTTTTCTATTACCTGTGCCTTGATGCAAATTGGAGCTGCAAGCCCAGAAGGGGCGAGGCTCCCTGGTGAGGGAGCAGCCTTTAAAGAAGACTTCTGATAGCAGGGCTGGGCTGGTGACTAGCTCACCCGCGCTCTCACTCGTCTCCGGGCCCTGGGGCAGGGAAGAAGACTGGAAAAACTGCGACATGTGCACTGACAGCACGCAGCACTGAGAGCTGCGGGGGTTCTTCTGAACTTCAAGACTCAGAAAATGCCTGGGAAAATATAGGCCTGTGTGCATGGAGGTGAAAAGCTTTTCCCTCCTGAGCATCCCGCATCACTGGTGTTTTAATTGGTGCTTTCTTTATGTAATGCACTTGGCACAGTGCTCTCTTGCTTCCCCATGGAGCTGGTGCTCACACAAGGACGTGGCCAGGTGGCCAATGCAGTTCTGCTGAAAAGTGTGAGTATGGAGCTGGGATAAATCTGTGCCCAGTGTCAGTGGTCCTGTGGGGTCGGGCGCCTCTGCACAGAAATGGAGATGGGCAAATGCAAAGTGCTGCAAATCCCCAAATGTTAGGCTTTGGCAGTCCGTCATCCAGTGTTCAGGGAAATGAGCTGACTTCTGGGACTATAGATAGAACTCTTACAGAACTATTAATAATTAACTGTGCTATATTATTTACAGTGTTTTTTACTCACCACACTTTGGAAATACTTGTCTGGAAGTAAAAATACTTGGCTGGAATTAAGAGTACTCTTGGTGTGACTGCAGTTGTACTGGAGCAGGTGTGGGTGCATTTGCTGCAGCCCACTGAGTTTCCTGGTGGCACTTGACTTCTTTGAGCTGTGAAGTCAGTTGGGACAGTAGTTGTCAGGTTTCAGAGCTGTGCAGTGAACTCTGGCGCTTGGACTGCTCTTCAGAGGACTTCTGCTGACTCACGTGTGATGAGGCCAGTGCACTGGCAGGGCAATTGCACTGGAGCAAGGACTATTTTAACATTTCGGGTGAACTTGGTGGTGTAGCTGGCATCTCAGTGCTTTCTGACTGTTGCTTCTACTGCTGGTTCTTCTCAGGAGACCGAATGCTCAAATGAGTATTTAATTATGGATGTTCCTACAAGCTCACGATGCAGAACTCTGCAGCCTCCAGGTGGAGGCCGGAGGCCACGGCCTTTCAGCAACACCTCTGGGAGATGCCAGCAGCTCGCAGCCAGCTCCCCAGGGTTGGTGGGAGGAAGCTGCCACGGCTGTTTCCAAGGGCCCTGAATATACATCACGGAGCCCACCAGCCATGTTCAGGATTTATACGTGTTCAGCAGCACTTTCCCGAGTTCAGGGAGCAGAAATAATGTGTTCAAAGCCTTTTAAAGTGGCTTTCAGGTGGGGATTATGGCTGCTTTTCTCCGCCCTGCCAAGGGAATGCTGGATGCAGCTGCTTGTCAGGATGCTGAGCTGTTTAAGGTAAAAGCCGTTTCCAGCCCTGTGCTGTGACTGCTGAGGTAATTGTGGAGGAAGAGTCTGTCAGGCAGGAGAGGCTTTGGCTGCCTGAACTGGCGAGCTTGTCTAGCATCGGCTGCAGGAGCGTGGATCTGCCCCCTCCCCAGCGCAGACCCCTTGTCTCCTACCCGAGGGGGGGAGCAGCAGGCACAAATCATGCAAAACCCCTCGGTGCATGGGGAAGCGTGGTGTCTGCCTGCCTGGAGCAGTAATTGCTGATAGTAAGTATGAAAGTAATTGCTGATATAGCTCATATAATGTCACCGCTCGTCTTGCAGCTTGTAACTTACCTGGTTCCCCAAGTCTCCTGCCTGTGACGGTCGTCTGCCTTGCTGCGAGCGGTGTGTCCTCTGCTCTGCGTGCTGTGGCTCAGCTCTGCCCTGTCTTGTGCCAGGATTTTTCTTCTTACTGCTTTTAACCCAAATGAGGAGGGTTGAAAGGAAAAAGTAGGCCCTTTGCAATTTGTCAGAGCTGCAGGTGGCTTCCCGATGTGATGTTAGACATGTGTGTGTTCCCTATGCCTGGCCAAGGCAAGACAGGGGGATGTGAGCCAGAAACCCTGCGGTCCCCGCTGCCGGGGACGTCCCCGTGGGGTTCTGGGTTTGGTTCTGGGTTTGGTTCTGGGTTTGGTTCTGGGTTTGGTTCTCTCAGCTCCTCCAGTTGGGTGCTGCCCTGATTGCTGGTGCAGTTTGAATAGAGAAAACTGGCTTTAGGTTCCTTATCTCAGTGAGTAAAGAACAAGTACGTGTTAATGGAAAGGAGAGACACTTCTGTCATAACGGGCTGCTTCTGCACCCCTGGGTTGTACAAAAAGCCCCCTGCAGAGGACCTGAAGGCCACTGGAGCATCTTTGCTTTCCAGATTGGGGGACTTGTATTTGGAAATACTTTCTTCAGCCTCATTTTTAGGCATACAAAACTCTTGTCCTTACGGCTTGCTACGTAACGTAATTCCAGCTGTCTTCAAAGAGATTTTAGCTGTAATGGAAATGAGGAAATAAATTGCCAATTTTATGCATTTTGTTTTTTATTACTGCCAAAGACTAGATGGAATAACTTGTATCATGACATTATCCATATGCTGTGTGGACACTGCTGACCTCAAGTCTATATAGATAATGACTGTTATAAAATTCCAAAAGTACTTTACAGCCTTAATATTATTTTCCTCTAACAGGAATATTTCAAACTTCACAGTAATAAGTGTTTGGTTTTAAGTATTACTTTCTTTAATGGCAAATGTTTTATAACTAAGGTCCTGGATGAAGCTGCACTGTTGAGAAAGTGCTGGTACATGAATTTCCACAGAAGACCTTTAGGGTATTCTTTCTCTTTTTTTTAAAAAAAGTAATTCCAGGGAACTGAAATCTTATTTTAGACAGCAAGTAGAGGAGTGACCCTGCAGCAGATGGCACAAGAACACGCTGCCTGCTGCTGAAGATTTACAGTGCATCCAAAGCACAGCAACAGAAAATGTTTGTAGCTGTCTCTGATTTAAGCTTGATGTGTTGTCTCTGAACTTTTCTAGACTTCAACGCTTTTTGTTTCACAGCATTTGAAACAAATAGCTGTAATAATCTCTCATGAAGGAGACAGTAGAACAGCCACAGGGCATTTAGGTGGGCTGGAGAAATGGTCACTAATGTTTAAGGCCCTTGGTGTTAACCGAAGCCTTCAATCCGTATTTCTTGAACCCAGGGAGTGACCCAGCAACCTTGTCATTGGGTTTCTGCTATGTGGGGGCAGGAGGGAGAGGGCAAGGAAAGACACAACCTCCTTCTTCCTCTTTGGCCCCGAATGCCATCAAATGCAGTGCAAGGCAGAGGTGGTGGTCAGCGTGCTGAATGAGGGGATTTAAGAAAGGTCAGTGGTCATCGGTCCTGGTGCTTGGTCAGGGCCAAGTGTCACAAGCTGCCCTGGTGCTTACCCCCGTGTCTGGAGTAGGGAGGGAACAGTTGAGGTGAAGAACAGCCAGTCTGATGTGTGATGGTTTGATTGTGAGCTGGATGCAGTTACAAGAGTGGTCTAGCAAAGCAGACCCACAGCTGAGAAGGTTGTTTTATTTTTAGATATTACCAAGTTTTGAAGGCAGCAAGGGGCCATGCACTCTGCCTGCGCTCCAGGAGCACGTTTCCCCTCCCTGAGCAATGATATCGTGTTTCCTCGTATTAGCTCACGTTTAATATGTTCTTCACTAAAATGCTCTTGGCTTTTTAATGAGAAATAGGTTCAGACAAACTGCAGTGCAGAGGTGCAGTGGCACCGTGTGTGCACGTGAGCTGGCGGCTGGGCACGTGCCCGGCTGTGCTGTGCAGCTGGCATCTGAGACCTTCCAGCTGCATCTTTTTTTTTTTTTTTTTTCAGACATTCTGAAAATTGTACCCAGAATTCTTTTCCATTAATAAAGATGGAGGGGAATACATGGCAGGAGGTTAAATGTTTCAAATCGCAACCAAAATGGTATGAAAAATTCCCTGTGTTGCTCAAAGGTAACACCACTTCTGCAGAGAGTCACTGCAGTCACTAACCTATTTGAGCTCAGATATTTGCAATCATATTTTTAATTAAAAAAAACTAAGCTGAGAGGATTACATGACTTAGGAAAAAAAGCACTAGAGCTGGAGTATTAAGTCATTATTAAAAAAATCAAGTATCAGAACTGTGAAGTCTGGTGGGGAAGAAGAAAGGGCGATGATGTACATAATGTATTTTTGGAAAAAAAAAAAAAAAAATTAAAAGCATCCTTGTTATCATCACTCCAGCCTGTTTTCAAGTGCATGTATTTTTGATTTAGCTGTTTACATATCTGTTTTTTTGGCAGATTTAACCATGTGCCATGAAAACACACTGGGCCCACAGCTGCACCACTCAAAGCAGAGGCCAGCTCCAGTGCTCCCTCCTCTGCCTGCGCACATGGGGTGAGGTTCCTGCTGCTGCCTTCGCTGCGCTGCCTCGTGGGGGGGTTTTAAAACAACCACGCGAAGGACAAGGCTGTGCTCCAAATGCAGAGCCTCTCTGGTCTCCTGGTGATCGCTCTGCGGAGCCTGGCAGCTGCTCCTCTCCTGGTGAGCACCCAGAGCTGGCGTCCTCCTGCAGACCTGCACCAGCGAGTGCCTCGTGCTCCTGCCCAGCTTGCTGGTGCTCCTTCAGGAGTTGTCGGGGGGGTTCCTGTTAAAACATGGGCAGGTTGAGTGACCCCAAAGCATGAGAAATGGAAGAAAAACCACCTTCTGGTAAGTGGCGAACTGGGAACTTTAGAGCATTGAATTTTTGAGGAGCATGACAAGAACTTGATTAAGAACACCTGACAGAGGGTCCGGTTTGAAGTCCTGCCGCAGCACTCGTCTGCTCTGGCAAGTGGCACCGTGGGTCAGTGGTGCCGCAGGAGGGTTTTGTTCTCCTGGTCACAGATCAGAGGGACTTGGAAAAAGCTGCCAGGAGTACATTAGGGACTGTTTCATAACTTGTCAGCTGGTGGCTGGTGGTGGCCAAGGCTGTCCTGACCGAGCTCGCCAGAGGCCTGGCTGGCCACGTAGATGGCTGAGAACCTGCCTGCTGCTGCTCCAGGAGAGTGTCCTGTGGTCAATGAATACACAGCTTTATTATTATTATTATTATTATTTTTTATTTTTCCTGTTGCTTCCCCTTTTAAGGAGGAAGACTATGTTTTCTATTTTGCAATGTAGATATTTTGTTGACTCAGGAGCCAGTTCTGGGAATAGCCAACGTCTGTGTACATCATATACCTTGGTGTATTCCCACGTGAGATTCCCACAGGAGAAATTTTGCAATGTAGAATAATGGAGTATAAAATAGACTGGGAGCTCAGCAGAGTTGAGCCTAAACAAGTTGCTGTACAGGTAGGTGGCTAAAGTCAAGCTTATCACGTTAGCCCTTGCTGTTGTCTGGGTTAGTACACTGTTATGCCCCCATGTATGTGTTTCTTAAGATGATGTGTACATATACTGTGAGTTAGTTTCAAGATAAATTAGCATAAACTGAAAAACTGCGGCTTCAGGCAAACAGAGCTAGGGAAATATTTAGAATAACTAAACAGTGCAGATAGCATGAATATGATGAGAATTAACAAACTTTCTGCATACCAAAGCAAACATATTATCTTACTAATGAGGCTTAAGCACCAAATCCTGTCTGCGTGTACTTGCATGCATGTGTCCTCGAAGGTTCACAGGGTGTTTATTAGGAGACATTTCTTCATAAAGAGCGGTCAGGCACTAGGACGGGTTGCCCAGGGAGGTGGTGCAGTCACCGTCCGGGGGGTGCTTAAGGAAAGGTTGGACGGGGTGCGTGGGGACCTAGTGGGTGACATTGGTGGTAGGGGATGGTTGGAGCAGACGATCTGAGGGCTTTTCCAACCTTAATGATTCTATGCTCATAGAGGTTCATGGGGCCATGACAGCCTTGGGGCAGAAACCCCTGCTGTTTCAACCGCACATCCCTGGCGCAGCTCTGTGTGGGGCCTGGGCACTGGGCTCACGTACCCGGGACAGGGGATGCCAGGGATGGGCACGGGGCAGCTCCACGCAGGGACCTGGGGTGAGGAACGTGCCCGCAGGGCTGGGCACAAGCAGCAGGTACCAGGCTGGCAGTGCCCTGCCTGCGCGGCCAGGGGCAGCTCGCTGCAGGCCAGGCCGGCGCTGGGATCGGCAGCAGCGCCTTGCTGCAGCACTTACGTCCTCACTGGTACATACTGGTCCTGGCGTCCCTCCTGAAGCCTCCCGTGCCCCTCTCCTGCCTCTCTCTGAGCACAGAACACTTTGTCCCTAGGGCTGCCTCTTGCTCGCGCTACCTGTGTGCATTTAGGGCAATTTCTCCAGCAAAGTCTTCTCCAGCTGCTTCCTGTGCCGTCCGTGGGCTCTCCTCATCCGGTTGAAATGAGGGCACTGAGGAGCTAAATGCTACTTGTCTCTACCCCCGTAGAGAGTAAAATTGCCTTTTTCATGTTTGTTGCTTCTCTCTTCTTGTTGTCTTTCAGAGCCCTTGTTAAGCCACGATGTCTTAACCTTGGGAAAGAAATTGGTCCAGGAAATGAAAGGTCTTCACAGCAGAGGCCAGGGTCCCCATGTGCAAGGAGAGACAGGTACCTGTGGTTTCAGGCTTTGACAGCAGAGCCTCAGGGTGATTAATTCTGTGGGAAAGATTAACAAAATCTTTTACAAAATATTTATAGAGAAGAACGGGGTTTTAAAATCATATTCTTTCTCTACAGGTGGAAAAGGTTTCAGAGAAGAATACAGGATGAAGAGTAATGGCTTTAAACTAAGACAGTAGACGTAAGGAATACATGTAAGGAAGAAATCCTTCCCTCTGCGGGCAGTGAGGCCCTGGCACAGGCTGCCCCAGGAGCTGCGGCTGCCCCATCC
Organism: Nettapus auritus; assembly: GCA_011076525.1. NCBI lineage: Eukaryota > Metazoa > Chordata > Aves > Anseriformes > Anatidae > Nettapus > Nettapus auritus. The sequence goes on along the minus strand of CM021769.1, from coordinate 935,299 downwards.
CTGGCAGTGCCCAAGGCCAGGCTGCATGGGGCTGGGGGCCATGCACATGGCAGGGGCTGGAGCCAGGTGGGTTTTGAGGTCCCTTACAACCCAAACCGTCCTGTGGCTCTGTGGTCTCAGGCTTTTGAAGAAGGCAACCTAGCTGAGGTGGGCTGGCTGCCTGACCTTTGTGCTGGCGTTGAAGTCCACTCCTGATTCCCCAAAGCTGAACACGGACTGCCATGGCCACGATGACTGCTGGCAGTCAGAGGATAAATTGTTCCTTTGGTTATCTGTATCTTTATTTTTCAAACAACAGTCAGTTATTTGGCCTCTTCCCAAAGCAGGACAATTGCAGTAACTAACCACATGGAGCACTCAGAATCAGAAGATACGTTCCGGGTTTGTGCTACAAACAGTGAGGCACTGTTATTTGTGTCACAGATTCAAGGCAACAAATTTGCATTTTCCTGTTCTTTTAAATACAAAAGAAATATAGAAAAAAAAAAAAATGGAGAGGAGAAAAACCAAGCAGGGTGTGGAAGCAGGCTGAGGCACACGTTACCTGCAGCACTGCAGACAGTGACACTGTGGGAAAGGGAGAGTCACTGGAGCCTCTCCTCCCAGCTGGATGAAGACCCAACTAATGCCACATTATGTTCTGAGGCTTCAGGCTCTAACAGGACATGCAACTGTGATGCTAAAGCTAATCCTCTCCAGCTGTCCTTCTGCTGGTGTCACTACCTGCTAACAACCACGAGAGCTTGTAGAGAGCAGTACAGCCGAGTGCTTTTTTCCTCTCCCAATTAAATTAACATCTTTGACATCTCAGCTTTTGGCAGTGGTTTTTGGTCTCCTGATTTTTGTTTACTGCATGCCATCGCAGTACAGCTCAGCCGCTGCTTTTCCAATCAAACTTTCAGCTCACTGTTAAACTTGGCCTTTTTTGGAGTTGGTGATGTCTGTGGGTGAGCTCCCAGCCTTGGCAGCGTGGGCTCTGGCAGCTCACACCACTGGTGGCTCTGTGGGCAGGTGGTGGCTGAGGCCCCGTATTTCTATGGGGCAGGAACTGTGAGACCAAGTGGGGTTGCTTCGGGGGCTTTGGAGGCTTGGGGAGCTGCTGCGAGGGTCTGGGCTCCTTCTGAGAGCCTGCACAGTGGAGAACCTGGCTTATCCTGGTCGGCCCGAAGTCCTCCCTCAAAGCCCATGTCTAGTCACAGCCCTGCTGTCTCAGTAATCCTTGGGGACATTTCTTAATTTGTTTGATTTTGGTTTTAGGCTGGAGCCCTGCCACAGCTGCTGAAATTACATATTTGGAAAGTGCAGCAGAAAAATTGACTTTGAATGTTTGAGAGGGAAGCAGATGCATCTCCTTCATTAAGGAAAAAGATGATTCAAAGGTGGGCAATACATTTAAATAACAATTGAAAGGAAGCACTGCCAAAACAGCGGGAGACCTTTGGGTAAAATTACACGTGGAAAAATATTTCCTGCCTGAAAGTGCAGATCTGCGTGAGTGGTCAGGGCTGGGTGCTGCAGGGAGCCCAAGGGCACCAGGCAGCTTAACCCCCAGAAATAACTTCTGCATATAGATTTTTCAGTTCTATATTGTTCCACTGAAGTTAATGATAATCGAGAATTTCTTTTTTCTGCTTAATGTACATTGGCCTCTCCACTCATTAAACCCCAAATCACACCACATCATTTAAAATTGTATCCAGAAATGATTTCCTCTCTCTGCTAAAGCCTCTGCTGAATGTCCACTATGTAGATCTGAAATTCAATTACCTCTCCCTGGCAGCTGGGGAGATGAGGGCTGGAGAGAGAGGAAGCATTTTGTTCAAATTTTATTGTGGAACTAAATCAATCTCCATATGAAAAGACATATCTTAGTTGATGTAGGCTGTTTTCAGTCCAGTATCAATAAATTGTAGGTCAATAAATGGAAAGCACTGAGCTGCTTTTTGGCCAAGCCCTGCCTTCTCTGAACCCTCCATTTCTGGTTTTCAGCTCCATTGTTGCAGAGGTTCAAATTTTTCTTTCTTGGCCTGAAATATCTCACTCTCCAGTGCTGACCGAGCAGTTCTGTTTCTGGTACCTGTGCTTGCTTTAGGGGATGGACTCAGGAATTCGAGGCTGTGCTTGTGGATGATGGAGCGAGCACGGGGAAGGTAAGAAGTCGCTGCTGCTGGGGACGTGTGTGCTTCTCCCTGCGCTGGCATTGAACTTCAAACCACGGGGACCACCCCAGCCCTGCAGAACAAATTATTTCAGTGGCAGCCCTGAAGACCAAGAATGAACAATTTACCAGGTGTACTGCCCCAGCCACGGTGGTGGCAAGGCAGTGGCAGGCCTTTCTTGTGTCCCCAGGCCCAGGGGTACACGACCGAGGGCTTTGGGAGTGCTCAGCCTGAGGGGTCTGCTCCTGCACCCCCCCACACGCACAGACAAACAAAGACACGTTCAGGTAAGCAGTGCCATGCTGACCTCTGTTTCTCTGTAATAATCCTGTGCTATGTAATAATAACCCACCGCACTCCAAATCCACCAGGAAGAAAGCCACTTATTAACGCAGCCAAGTGCACGGTCGTTGCCTTGTTCCTCTCTGCAGAACGGTGAGTGTTTTGAAGCCTGTCTTGTCAGCTGTCGAGGAGCAGACAGATTTGCATCCCTCAGCTTTCTGGCAGTGAGGCAGGGCAGCTCCTCCGCTGAGCACAGCCCGCAGGAGAACCTCGTGGAGGATGTAAGGCTTCAACCTGGGCCAACCCCTCTGTTAACTCGGACTAGCGGGACACTTCAGTGTATCCATAATGAGTCCTTGGAGTGCATCTCCTCCTTTGTACATGTGAAATAATGCACATGAGTCTGATCAACCTAGTGAATTGTGGACAGTTCAAGCAGGGGGCCAGGGTCCCTGTGCTCCCCCACCCCGGGATGTGCAGCAGCTCAGAGGGGGCTCTCCTTTAGGGCCTTTCATATGTTTTTTAAGGTGCTGGTGTCACCAAAGGCACCAGGGAGCAGCTGGGCTTGGGGCCAGCTCCGGTTGCCTGCCCAGCATGGAGGCTTTGGTACCTGTGGAAGTTGCTGAAATTTTAATGCCATTTATTTAATTAGTCATTAAATGCTGCCCTGGGAAGGGGGAGAGCGGCCATCCCAGGGTTTTCTACATTTTTCTTTCTCTTAAAGGCTTCAGAAACACATTCGGCTGTAAAACCGCTCTGAGTTATGAACTGAGTCCTCCATCAGCCCAGAAGTTTGGGGCTTCTTTAACAAAACAAACCCCACAAACATGTGACAAAGCACCTGGAGAGGGTTTTGTTCTTTCTGAGAGTTTTGATTAGGAGTGCTGGAGCTCTGCCCTCAGGCCTGGCACAACCCTGTGGTGTGAGCAGCGTCCTGAGCGCTTGTCCCTGCTTTGCCATCTGTGAGGGGGGATCCAGCAGGAGAAAGGTGTGTAGGGGGGGTTAGGTGGGAATGTGGTACTGGGGCCCTGCTGTACCCACCTGGGTGGCAGGGGGTGCCCCATCCTGCTCCCACTCGAGGCAGACACGGGGAGGTGGTGCTGGAGGCGGCTGCCAGCTGGAGGATGCTGTAAGAGCTGTCCTGGGTGATGGCAGAGCCCTCTGGCAAGATAAAAATACTGTGTGGCAGGAGCTGTGAGATCACAAGTGCAGCAGAAATTCCACTTCTGCATGCAGGGCTTTCTCAAAATTGAGTCTTAGAGGCAGAAAAACGGATCTGCACTTCCCCTTGCAGGGCTCCCTGGGTTTATCCCATTTAACCTTAAATCAGACTGAAGAACGGTGCCTGCTGCTCCCTGGGGCATCACCCAGGAGCAGCCCTGGGCTGCTGCTGGCAGGAGGCAGCTCCCTGCAGAGGGACCTGTCTGCGACCTGGTGCTGGTGGTCCTGCAGCACTGCCTGCTCCGTCCAGGTTTGCTTCAGGTGGGCACTGCCATGCTGGTACCCGAGCACACAGACCTCTTCGCCCAGCTCACCAAGGCATCCAGAAAGCACATCGTGGGTCGAGCTCCAGGAATTAACAAGCTTTTCCATGGTTTAACCAAATAGCAATGATGCATGTGCTAAAATCTGAGGTCCTTATTTTTAGTGTAAGTGGTAAGGGTATGGGAAAGGAAGCAACAGTGCCAGAAAATTACTTCTAGGGTATGTGCCAACATGAACGTGCCACATGAATGTGCCAAAGGGCAAAGATGGAGCAACCCCTGTGTGTGCATTCAGACAATGAAGAATGGAATAGTCTGGCAATTACTGTCTGCATTGCATTTCAGACAATTGCTAAATAAATTAAAGAGTTTAGAGAATAATGCAAACTATGTGGGGGGAAATAAATATCCCTTGCATGCACACTAAGCCTGTGCTAGAAAGCTGCAGCAGCACTAAGTGGATTTGTAGTGACTTTCTTCTAATGAAGTGAATTAGAGAAAAGCTGTTGAAGTCATTGGTGTTATTTTGATAAATCTGGTGTCCCTGAGAGCTTCGGGCAGGGTGATTTATTGTGTGTCTGTCAGGTGGCTGGCCTGTCTCACCCCAAATCGTGGGCTGCTGAAGGTCCCGTGGCCAAGGTTGGTGCTGGTGGGCTGGGAAGGTGCAGTGAAGCTCCTCCAGAAAGTGCTGCTCTCCTGTTTGGAGGAAACCCTGCATGAAACCTTGGATTCATGATGTAATAATTTATGAATTTATACATTAAAATGCATGCCCTATCCTCTGAGGCAGTTGTGTGGTCAGTGTCACCCGCTGCCCTCCAGTGTTCCTCTATGTGTGTTACCTATGACTTTTTCTTTGCAACTCTCTTTTTCCAGAGAATACTCCTTCATCCTCAAGGATGAAAAAAATGCTTTAAAATAGTGGACAAAGAAACAGATAATGGAAGTCGTCTGGAAAAAGCTCGTCAGCCAGATGCTAAATCTCCAGTTTAACTCGATGGGGTGAGGCGGCACAGGACTGGATTCAGGCACTGACTCCAAAATGAGTCCTTGGGTTACTTTACTGGAGAGAGAATTTTTCACGTCCCCCTGGTAATGCCAGTAAGCCTAATTTTTCTTTTCCTTATTTTTTTCTCACCTGGACTTGAAATCCTTATTTTTTTCTTATCAAGCTGTAAATTATGGAGATTTCTGTCTCATTTTGGCCAGGTGCCTCTGGCCAGGTTACAGAACCCTTCATGGGGTGGCTATCCCATGGGCATCCCGAATACCATCTCTGCTGGGAGCATCTTTCGCATGTTCAGGAGGATACCAGTGGTCTGCTTGCTGTGGGGAATGCTTACCGAAATCTAACGGACCTTGCTGGCTGTATGTGGTGTCAAACATTCTGTCCTGCTAATAACAAAATGCAGGCAAGTTAAAAATGTGAAAATGGCCTGCACATATGGCTGTGCTAGTACAAAAAGACAAGCAGCTTGTAACATATGACACGGATGCTGTTCTATTTTATTGTTGAGAAATGAAACTTTTTCTAAATAGAAAAAGGGATGAATCATCCTTGATGGATTCATGGTAGTCATTTATGTTCCAAATACTTACCTTCCCCACCGTGGCTGCCTCAGGTTACATTGGGAATGTAAAGGTTTTAAATGCCATTTTGTTGTCGGCTACTTGTTTTATGTTAAAAATAGCCCTAGATGTCCTTACTATTCTGTGCAGGTGAATGGAAAATTGCAAATTCTGTGGCTGATTATGCAGATTGCTCTGACCCGATGAGAGTTGATTGTCTCACTGCAGCAGCAGAACGGAGCAGGAAGGTTTGGAGTGTTGCAATGCACGAGGAAGGATCCTGGGTGCACGTTACTGAGCAAGCATGACAGGAGTAGTTCTGGCAGTTGCATCTCTTTGTGTTTCTCCTCTTAAATCGGTGATTTTTTTTTTTTTTTTTTTGACTACGCTTGGCGAATTTACATTCCTTATTTTGCCTGTCCTGGTGACAGTGCGCCTTGGGACTGTGATGTCTGTGGGCTCTGTGCACAGTGCCGAGGGCTGCGGGTACCCACAAGGGCTCTGCCCGCTCCCTGTGGTGCTTCTCAAGTGGCTGCTCCATGACAGCATTCCCTTGCTGTTGGGGTAGGGCTATAGCAAAACCTTCAAACAGAGGTTGGTCACTATTCCAGCATGCCTGGAAGTGATGTGACACCTCTGTGGCCTGAGAGCTGAGTGACAAGGGCAGAACTGCATGTGGGCTTGTGCTGCCTGCACACATCTGCCCGGGCACATCTGCAGATGGCAAAGCAGGGCTGACATGTAGCCCACCTTGGCAGGGCCTGGGGAAGCTCTGAGGTGGGATAAGGGGTACGGAGGGGCACCAGAATGTGTTGGAAGGTTGCTGGGGGAGAAGGCACACCCCAGGCAGCTCAACACTGATGTCCATGGTGGGTGGTGAAAGAAGGGAAGAGTAACTGACAAACTAAATGGGATGGAAAATCTGATTAACGCGCATCTTTTCATGAAATATCTTCTTCCCGGTTTCAGAAGCACGGCAGATTACAGACAGCTGTTGCGGTGAATAGTCTCAAATGACAAAACGCAGAGCCAGGGGGAGGGCTGGTGCAGGGCGTGTGGGGGCTGCAGGATGGAACCGGTGCAGCACAAGGGTGCGTGGTGAGTCGCAGCACAAAGGCAGAGGCTGGAGAAGATCCGTGCTGCTTGAAGTCTGCACAACCTGCACAATGTTTGTGACCTGTGCAGCGCTGTGCGGGGCTCGGACAGCAGCCAGCAGCTGAGCAGCGGGCCCTGCCGCACGGGCACAGAGTGCAGCGCGTCGCTGCGGGCTGACGCCTCTCCCTCTGACAGCCACGCACTCAGGTGGGATCTCTCTGGACAGTCGTGCTCCACCAGGTGTCCGCTGCCATTTATTACTGTCTTTTTGATATGTGTCCTGCAACTCAGATGTGTATATAATGGGGATGATATACAGTTGTACTTCAGACTGAATGCGAGCCATCTGTCAAAAACAAAAGCTAAATTCTGTGTAATAAAAGGCACAAAATGATTGATATTTCACATTAAAGGGAGAGCTGAAAAAAGCAATTTTGTTTATGGGCAAACCTGTGTCTGGCACATTTTTCATGTCATATAAAGATGGAAATCTCACCTTATGGCTATAGATTGCAGCTATATTTCAGTCTTTATAATTGTGGACAGATATGCATGTGCTTCCACGTAAAGAGAGGTAGTATCAATGATACATGGAGAATTGAGTCCATCTGAACACACCTTTTGCTGCCTCCTGAACGTGCAATAGTTCCCATTTGCTGCCCTGAGAAGAATGTGCTTCTCCAGACAGACCAGTGTAATTTGGTTGGTGTGTGGAACTTCTTGCTACTGTCAGCTTACTTCTAATCAGTTCTGGGTATCCGCAGATCCAGGGGATGGAGGCTAAGGAGGGAGCAGCTGGGGAAGGGACAGGGCAACAGGTCATTCATCCCCACCTTATTTCAGAGCATGCGTGTGGAGAGCTGAGGAGACAGCTCTGAGTACCTCTGAATTGTGCAAAAGCTTTAATTATTGACTAGTGTTTTGTAAACATCTTTTATGTGAAACCACAAAGACACCCTGGAGCTGCCTGATGGGCATCACCTCTTATAATAATAAAGGCCAGAGATTGTAAGAATTGACATAAATTTCAGAAAGCTATATTAGAAATCTATTAGCTGATTTGCAGCCATGAGTAGCAAGGTGAAGATTTTAAGCATGAGGGTTCTTACTTACTGTTTTAAGCAAGATGGATCTTTTTGATCTCTAAGTGTTCAGAAACCCAGTTTGTTCTGGAAAAAATGATTCGATCTTCAGCAGGGAACCAGCCAGGAGACTGATCAGGAATGTGACTGCATGTGAATCTGTACAGTGGTTGCATCGGCATCGTGGTGCAAGTTAGATATTGCTAGAATACTTCAAGTGTTTTCTAAAAAGCTTCTGTGCAGACCAAGATGGGCGAAATGTTCCTTTCGATGGCCAGTCCCACTGATGGTGTAGAAGAAGATAAATACTTTATTTTTTCCTCCTTGGTTTCAGAGGACATGCCTTCCAGGTTCTGATATTAATCCATCCCCACATCCTTTTATTTTCTTTGCCCAGTAGTTTCAAATTTACTTCTTGTTAATGCTTTCCAAGAAACTTAAGTCATCTCTCTGTTATAACAACATCATGAAATGAAACCACAACTGTCCTACGCAGCCGCAGCATGCAAGCAGCACTGCGCTTTGGTAGTTGAACTCTAGATTTGTATGCAAACAGCTTAGCAATGGGAAAACATAAGTAGGATTTTCATGACTTCAGTGATATTAAACAAAAGACTGTTTCCATTTGACCCTTACCTACTTAAAGTCTCACATTCTATCACCTCTCTCCCTGTTCCCACAGAAGCGCTGTGTTAGCAAGGCACTGTGGCAGGGGGAGCGCTTTGTGATGAGGTGCAAAGTTTGATCTCTAGCTTCACAAGGAGCTTGGTGAGAGAAGGTCCCTCTTCCCAGCACAAAATGTTAACCTTACAGGAGGAAACACGAGCCCTGCTGCGCTGTGGGTGGTGCGTGGCATGCATGTGCCTGTTGGGCTTGCTGGTGGGATGCAGCTGCGGCCCCAGCTCCTGCTGTGCACGTGGGATCAGGGCCCCTGGGGCTGGGGGCACAGAGCATGGGATGTGGAAATTTCCATGGATCCCTCTACTGGGTTCATCGGGTTTGGAATCCAGCCCCTCTATTTGTTTTCAAAGGTAAGTTTTTTTCCATGCTGCACACCTCTTCTGGAACTCACCAAGCTGAAAATCCATTTATATTTCTTTTGCTATTAAATAAACTTCAGGAAGGAAATCCTGAAACATGTTGAAGCTCAGCAGTGCTGCTCTGGCTGAATAGTTCTGCTACCAAAGACTGAAGATGTCTTTGGGCTTTGTGACATTAAGCAAAAACAAAGGACATGTTTTGGGGTTTGAAGTCTTGATATGTGAAGTTTTTCACTCAAACCATGTGCTTTGAGGTTTAGTTCTTTGGACATCTGTACAAAAAGCTGTGTCATTTCTGGAACTCAGTTTTCAAAGTGGTTGCCTTAGTTTTGATTGGGAAAAAAAAAAACACAAAACAAACAAACAAAAACAAAACAAAACAAAACAAAACAAAAAAAAAACAAACAAACAAACAAAAAAAAAAAAACCAGCAACCAAACAAAAATCCCCAAAGCTGTGGCTGCAAGGTTTGTGCTAACAGCTTTATCTTCAAGGACTCTGTGGCAGATCCTACTGGGACCAGCTGATGTCTGTGGGGTGCTACACAGGGCCATTTTAATATCAAGAAACCGCTGAAAGCACCTGCATTCTTCTGAGATTTTATTTAGTCTTGAGGATGTTTCACGCCATGTCTGCATGCTCTCCCTGTGCACTGTGATTCTCCAAGCAATAGCGGCAGCCCGAGGTGATGCCCCCAGCACTGGGGTGAGAGGCAGCTGCTGGGACACATCCTGCTGGGCACAGCCATGCTCACAGCCTCATTCAGGTTGTCAGCTGCTCGTGCACACGAGAGGCAATGCGATGTGCACGTGTCCATCCCAGACTTCTGCTCCCGGTGTGGTGCAGGGACTGACTTGACTCTCTTGATCGCAGAGCGAGTTCCCAGGGGAGGATAAAACCTGCCAGAGCAGTCAGGAGACTCTGACTTACAAAGCAAACAATTGCAGTTTTAAATCTGAAATCAAGAGATTGATCGACAAGAAGGACAGTTTCCAAATGCTGACCCTGTGAGCTCCCAGCGGGGTTGTGGGCTGCCCTGGAGCTGGGCACTTGGTGGAGATGGCAGCCGCTGACAGCCATGCCCCATGCAGGACGTGCCACCGCTGTGCCCAGCCACCAGGCAGCCCCTGCAGCATCCGCTGCGCTTCTAGGAAATGATGGCTTTCAGGAAAATGGAGTTTTCTGCTCCCTGGAGGCATTAAGCATGCAAATACAAAGCTGCCTCTGGGGTCTTGTAGACAGCGATTCTGCCTGCTGTTGTTTCCCCTGTTTCTTGCTCTCAGCAGGGGAAATATGTGCGCTCAGGCAGAAGCAGGGCCCTGCAGAGGCACCATGCTCCTGTTCAAACTTGTCACCCAGACACACTTGGAAGCAGTTGCTGCTTGAAGCCTGGGGATGAATTTGTGCATCCAGTGGAGCCATGCTGAAACCTTTTGGGAGCGCCATCGCCCGATGCTGCTCTCCTCATGCTGGGCTGGGGACATGAGCCCCTGTCATTGCTGGGGCCACTGGTGTCCCCGTGGCACTGGCACTGGTGAGCTGCATTGCCGTGGGCGAGCTGGATGCTCCTGCAGGCGAAACTGCTTTCTGAGCATCACACACAAGTGTGGTAAGCAGAAAGGGGAGCTGTTTGTGCTCGCCTCTTAATGATATGACCATGATTTGGGGTGGAGAAGAGAACACTGAACTTCCCTGTACCTTCAGGAAAGATGTGCCTCCTTCCCCTTCAAGTGACGTAATCACCAGCTTATAGGTTTATAGCCTATAGGCTTATAGGTTTTATTAAAGTAATTCCAGATTTGAGCTGAAGAACAGCAACTTGAATAGTTTTCACTCAACTAAGAATGGAAAACAGACACAACGGGGAGAGATACTGCCAGCAGAAGTGTTTAATGTTAATGCTTTATTTCAGTAATAACTTCTCATTGTTAGTGAAATAGTGTGAAATAAGTCAAGATGAGATGATTTTTTCGTAGCTTGAAAATGGATGACCACGGGCAATGGATTGCACAGAGCTGTGCAGTGCAGCATGATGCTAAACGTTGCCGTGCCAAAGTTGTGTGCAATTAAGTACTTATCAAACGCTACCACGGAAGACAAATGAACTCTGTGTGCTGCTAATAACTGCTCGAGGGGAGTGAGAGAGCTCAGCTCTGGGAGCGAATGGGGCCGGAGGGGCGATCTGGCTGTGCTGGCAGCAGGCAGTGCCCCCACATGCAGCCCCCTCCTGCTGTGCCAGGCAGCTCCTAGCCCAAACGTGCACGGAGAGCCAAGGGCACCTGCTAAGCTGATTGCCAGCCTTCTGCATGTACCTGTGTTCAGACAGCACAGGAAACAGTCTGGGAACAGGAGACGGTCTTGCTCTCTGCACGTCTCTCCATCCACAAGCTTTAGCTGCCCAGCCTCCCAGATGAGTGAGTGCAACCCCTGGCTGCCAGGGCCTCGGGCTGTGGCGAGGAAGTGGGCACAGACATTTCGGCGAGGGAGAGGTGCCGTTCTGTCCGTGGGCTGCAGCGTGTTTTCCTGGCTCGTGCCAGACGCAGCTGAGGCGGGACCATATTGTCTGTCGCGCCTGTGGCAGCTTTCTGTCGCACGTGGGAAGGTCTGCCAACCACTTCTATTTTCGTTGCCCAGGCAAACCAGTCTGCATTCACAGGACAGTTTCCATGACAAAGGAGGCAGCGCTGTAGCACTGCAAATATTTGTTCTACGGCCATGTGCTTGCCGAGGGCCGCGGGCTCAGCACCGATCAGCACCGGGTGCCGGCGGGGCATGGGGCCGCCATGTCGGAGCCTCGGCCTAGCGGCCTGGCTGTCTGCTTCGTAACAGCCAGCGCCGCTTCTAATCAAAACAGAGTCTGGAGCGTAAATATTTTACTCACAGAAAATTGTCAGACCAGGCTTAGCAAATGCTGCTGGAAATCTATGAGCTTTAAATAACTTCCACATGTGAATACAGGCCCTATTTATTAGTAGAAAAAAGCGATTAATGCTTTCGGTCAACACATCTAATTCAGTCTTACGCATCCCATCTGTCACCAAGTCACTCTGAGATTGTTAAATGCGTGAGCAGTGGCATTTCATACATTTTAAATGCAGTCTGTGGGAAGTGTTTGCAAATTGGAGCTGTGGAGATAGCAGGAGGAGGCGAGGCAGTGCCCCCGGCCCCGCTCCCTTCTCTGGGCCGCGCTGGCTGGGACGCTGCCCCGGGTGCTCGGGGCAGGGGCTGCGAGCTCCGCTAACAGCTCCCCGAGGAGAAGCTGTATGGCAGCGAGGGCTGGGAGAGATGAAAGCGCCATGGGGTGCCCTGGGAGCAAGCCCCAGGGATGGCAGGAGTGAGTGAAAATGTTTGGAGGGAAATCTAGAAATTGGCTAGATAGGAGTGAGGTGGAATTGAGAGCAAATACTCTTATTTATTCATTCATTTACTTATTTAATTATTTTTATTCTTTGGTGGAATGCTGTTTGTTTAGGCATGTTTTCAAAGATTCATTTGATGCCCTCATTTTTATTTTTATTTTTCCTAATAGAAACAATCCAGAATACCTCAGATTTGGAAAAATACTCATTATCATAATGTCCTGCAGTGCTTTTCTAATTAGTAGTCAATGTTAGTTCAAGACCGTAACTATCCTGGCAGGACTAAATCACATTTTCACTATAGCTAAACATGTATTTAGCAAGTGAATTTTAAATCTTTATCTGCAGTGCCTTCTCTGTCATAATCTTTATACATCTAGTTTTGTAATAAATTAGAACTGGGATAGCTGTGGAGTGAAATCCAGAGGCAGCTGTATCTCAGTTCAGATTTGCATGCCCCTTGGGTGTTTTGCTTCACCAGGAGTTCTTTTTCAAAGCCTTTTCTGAACTGAAAATTAAAAAAAAAAAAAAAATTAAAAATAATACCGAGGCAAGAAACACTAAAAGAGAGAGAGATGAGACAAGAGCACATCTCCTTTGTGCAGCGTGTGCTTTCATACCCTAATCGTTCCATAGATAAAACATTAGGCTGGCTCCCTGATGCCACAGCCTAAGATCAGTCCAAAATATTCAAAAATACCATATGTCTGAAACATGAATTGTTTCCTTTAACTTAAAATGCAGAAACTCTGGCAAAGTAAGAGCAGGTCAGGCAGCCACAACCTCATGGGATGGCAAGGGGTGTCTTGTGGTAGGAAGACAGCTCTGGGTAGAAGATGCGGCAGATTCCTACTGCTTCCCTGTGGGTGGTGGGCTCCCAGTGCTGGTTTCCCACAGCTCAATCTCCAAGGTGGGATTTGGCTTTTCTCTCTGAGGAGCAGCCGGCAGAGACACCTCGGCCGTGGTTCCTCTGCCCCTGGGGGAAGCAACACCAGGCCCGGAGCTGCTGCAGGGAAGCGTGGGCTGAGTGGGCACGGGGAGCAGTGCCCGGGTTCCCAGCACAGGAGGAGATCCTGCAGCCTGGGTTTGCAGCTCGGTGCAACAGCAGTGTCTGTTTGGTGGTGTGATACAGGGGGAGAGCGGCTGGCACAGCGCTTCGCTTTCCACAGCTGGTGAGGACACGCTCTGCTAGGGCTGGTGCCTGGTGCTTATGACAGGCATGGAGAATTTCACTGCGTGGTTGGTACAGCTGGTTGTCTGATCACTAGTCTAAAGAAACCATGAGGCTTCTTTTTTTCACTTTTTATAATTTACTCCCTTTTTTTCTGGGCCTAGATGTCGTATAAATGGGATCAAAAAAAAAAAAAAAAAAAGTGAAGTTACTAGCCTGAACAGTTGCATGCTATTAGTATTCAGTATCTCTTCATGACACTTCAGTACAATAACTACTGGTGGGGACGTGACCAACATGAAAAGATTAGAATTTTGTTGCACACAGAAATATTCACAAGGCTGAGGTGCTTTTTAAAGCCTGAGAGGTTTCTTGCCTAGGCTTTGGGGCAGGAGAGGTTCATGTCCGCCCTCTCCCATGGACTGGGAGCTGGAAGGTTTTTGACACCACAGATGATTCCCTGGGCAGCAGTGTGTGGATGGCTCCTGTCCCCCCGGCCAGGGGATGGCCCCTGCGGTGGGGTGGGTGGGCACGGGTCTGGCCTGGGAAGGGGCCAGGAGAGCAGGAAGGAGCCCTAGCCGCACTTTCCTGTAGCCTGCAGTAGTGCTACTGACCTCTCATTGTGTTCTGTGTATCAAACATTTGGACACTGTCATAGAGATATTGTGCAGCTACTTCTAAAGTGGTCCCTGAGATGTATTCAAAAAACATATTATTTTTTGGGGGTGTGTAAATAGTTCCATTATAATCTGTAAATAACAATAATATGTAGCATTTCGTAGTTGTTTACCATAAATATTTTCAGCATAAATTAGTTTAGAAGCAGGATTATAGAACATGATCAAAATTAAATGCATGATTGCTACAAAAACCTCCCTGTTAGATGTAATAAAATCCAGCTCTGGATTCACGATGTGCACGTGCCCAGCAATAGAAAAGAAGGGACTTGTTCTTCTGTGTTTTGGCTTTTCCTTATGGCTCCAGTACAAATAAATTTGAACTGAACTGGTCAGTGGGGAAATGAAGGAAAACCCTAAAATGAAGTAGGAGGAAATAAACTGGTTCAGGTAATGTTAGGCAGAAACATCTCCTCTGAGTCTGAGTGGCTTTGAACCTTCAGAGGTTAGAAAAACATCCACGATGTATCCCATTATCTGCTTCTCTCGCTTTCCTTTCCAGCCTGTCTTTTAAAGAGTTTGCCGTGAAATGACAGCAGCAAGCACAAATATCTGGTAACAAGGCCCATCATAAACATGAAGGCAAGAAAGTGTCTCCAAGAATAAGATTTCCAGATTCCTTGCATCCCTCTGAAGTCCGTGAAGGGATTTGATTCTGCCTTCTGGTCTTAGCCAGAAGCTGATAGCTCCTCGGAACATAAGCCTGCACTTTCATTTCAGACACGCTCTGCTCTGCGGCTGCCTGGAGCCCGGGCAGCCCCTGGGAGAGGTTCGGTGGCTGCGGGACAGCAGCTCAGGACCCCCTGCACAGCTCCCTGTGGCCTGGGCACGAGCTCGTTATGTGCAGACCTCGGTGTCGGGCAAGGAGGAGGCATGCCTTCTGTGCGAGTAAAGCCAAGCGTGTAACACTGCTATGGCTAATATCTTGTCTACTCACTTTCAGTTTGTATCTAATTGCTACAGAGACAGAGAACAGTGCTGCAGTTTAACTGCTGTGCTTTCGTCCTGCTGCTCTGGGTGCTGAGGTCCCACTGGTGTCGCACAAGGGCCAGACCTTTGCTGGGAGGAACGCCGTGTGCTTTGCGTGGGTGCACATCCGTCATCGCCACGTGGGGACAACTCCCGTGCCTCTGGGTCTTGGCGTTTTGTTGGTCACAAAAGTAAGCAGCTACGTTTCTGTAGACAGGCCCTTGGCATGGTTGGCTGCGGGCTATTTACCGGCAGTTGTCCTCAGGTGGGACCCTCCAGGGAAGGGTGAAGGAGCCACGTCCCAGGCCCACAAAACCAGCCTCAGCCCTCAGAACATCATACAGCCCTTGCACATCATATCTGAAAGTTTCCTGGTGGCTCTAAGGAAGCTGTGATGCAGTCAGTAACGCACCTTGTAAAATCTGCCAGTACCTTCATACATCTACGTACCCTTCTCTTTAAAGCAAAGCCAAAAAAACCCCACAGCTTTTATAAGGTGATTGAAGAAGGGATTCAGCAAATTAAGGGTTCTTCTCAAGCTGCTTTTTGGCTACATTTCATAACTGGTTCTAATGTTAAATCATAGTGCTCCTAGCATAAAATACATTGTTATTTACAGGAGAAAAAGGAGAAGTAATATAGACTTGTGGTCTTTTTGTTAATGAAATGAATGAATGAATGGCTGGTAGTCTCATGAAGCTATTACAAAAGGCAGAGGATACAGTGCTGTGAAAAGCATGTTAAGTATTACAGCCTGCTGCACACCCACAAGGTTTTTATAATAATGTGAGGAGAAGAGGCTGGGGCAGGAACGAGCCAGCTGGGGACTTCGCTAGCTTTGTGAAGCTGAACTGACAAGAATGAGGCACCTTTCACAAGGATGGAGCATTTGTTTCTGTTAATTGGGCAGAGGCAGTGTAAGTATGTGTGCATTGTTGGACGTGTACAGCCTGAATGCTGCAGACTTTTTGCCATTAGTCAGGGGAATGACAGTTGTAATAACACCCATTGTTTTACTAAGATACTTGTAAAATCCCTGAGACCCTACTGATAATGACTGCTTCTTAATAAGGGAGAGATGAAAAGTGGATGAATAGAATTAAGTATCCTGCATGGATATGTGAGCACATATGGATCTAACTGAGTATAGAAGGGAAACAATTAGAGACGTAAAGGAGCAACTCAGAACTTCCTCCAAAGAGACGCTTGTACCAAGGGCACATCCTGCTGCTTTGCAAGATCAAATGCTTATCAAAGTGAGAGACGACAAACTGGAAGAACGCAGAACTGAACCTGGCTTCTGAGTTTTGGGCGCGTAACTTTGTGACTTCTTGAAATAGTTTTATATAGTCAGGTAGCTGTAAACCTACAAAAAATGGTAGGAAAACTGAGTCAGGATCAATTTTGTTTTGAAATCTTTGGAACATTGTTTCATAAATATTTGTTGTGGGTTTTATAATACACATTTTATTAAAACAAAGATCCGATTTGTCTCTGTTTAGTCCCAAATTTACACTTTTTCAGTATATTACTCTTTGGGGAATTTGAATCTTTTCATGTTTCATTCTAATTAAAGATTAAAACAAACATCAAGATCTTCCAGAAAAACGTGCCTCGGCCCTATCTGTGGGATAACTGCTGTGAGCTCCGCGCACCACACACGGTGAGCCCTGGTCACCGGGACCCTTACACAGCATTTCATCATGGAATTGACCGGTGCTGATAGAAGGGTCGAAACATTTCAGCAGCCAGGCTGGGAGGGTAATTCTCAATATGATCAGAAAAAAAGCAGAGCAAAACAGTAGGCTGTGACTGAAACTCATGCAGACGGAAAAAGCTTTACATAGGCTTCTGTGGTTTAGAATAAACTCCATTTTACTAAAAGGGTGTAAAGCCTCTGTAAAGCTTGCAGGATCAGTTGTTCAGGTTGGAAGTTCCGCTGTTTGTACTTAGCCAGATAAACCTTAAGAAAGGGCTGGCAGATGTTCTCAAGGGCTAGTAGATGTTCCCAGAACAAACTATAATTGATGCAACCACACCCTGTGGAGAACAGCCCCCACTGGACAAAAACGAGTGCACTGGTGTGCACTGAAGTCCCTGTTTAGGATGTCCAAACTACAATGAGCCTTTTGCAAAGCTCATCTATAAGGATGAGCATCATCTGAGGTGGCTGCAGTGTGGAGTCTGCTGCGGGTGACTGTTCAGCACGATCATGTGTGCTGTGTGAGCCATGCACTAAACCCAGACACATTTAGCCCCAGCAATGCCCATCAGGGAGCACCCATCTCCCACCTGTCTAAGCAGAGTGCCCACGATGGAGTGGGTGGAACAAATCTCCCTTTCTCAGTTCCTCTGCATCTGGCTGGTGTTTTCACCAGCAGCTTGAAGGGCTTGAATCCCTTCTCAAGCCTTAATTCTAGACCTGAGTTCCTCTAAAAACCTTTTTAGGTGTTTCAGCTCCCCTTTTTGTTTATATTTTTCCCCCATGTTCTTTTTCTCCTTTAATGACTTCCTCAAAGCAGATGGTCTTCAAGCTCTCTGCCTTTCAAGAGTTATGTTCTCTCATCTAAAAGAGAATTTTTCTCATCTGAAGAGTGTTCAGGAAGACTTTATTGCTTTGGGGAGGAACATATACCCAGAAGATGCACACTTTGCAGGGACTTTAATCCTCAGGCCTGCAGCAAGAAGAAGAGGCTGTGGTTGCTAATATTTATGAAGCTGTCCCATTTTTCTGCCTTAGATCTGAGAAATATTGAATTTTAGGGATCTATTTCTATGTTCAATCCAGACTACTTCTGGACAGGAGTCTTTGGATATAAGAGTCTTCTGGTCATGTCTGTGATACCAGAAGGGGACTTTTCCTCCCTTGGGTGGCACAAGAAAGTAGCTTCTGCATCTCTGTTTCCTCCTTACTTCTGATCCTGCAGCCCGAAGTAGTCTGGCGTGTCCTGTTATGAGAGGATCTGGGCAAGAAAGCAAAATCCTTGTGTCAGCTCCTCCACACCTCGTAGACTGAAGGGAGCTGGGCTTCTTTGTCAAAGTCTGCCTCATCCTGAGATCATTCTCACACCTCCAAGCCTGCCGGCCCCGCCAGGTGGGACACGTGCTGGTACAAGTCGCAGCTTCTCTCTCCCAGTGCAATAGCTTGCCAGTCTTCAAACCCAGCCACCCGTAGCCAGACAGGTTTCCCTGATGCATCCCTGCCTTTTGTGGGGCTCCTGCTCAGCAAGTGGCTCCCTCTGCCAGATTCTGGTGTCGGGCACAGATTTTCTTCTTTCACACATGAATTAGTTAATACTTACACCATCTTCAGATGGTTTATTTGTCTACTAATAAGATTAGCAAGGAATACACAAGGGAGGATGCTCAGAGAAAGAAACAATTGCACACTTCCAGCATATATTTATGTCTTTTAGTTTGATGTGTGCATCTCTGATTTCACCAGGAAAACTGCAAAAGCACCCTTAGATAATTTGACATTAGGGAACCCTGATGACGTCGTTTTTCAGTGCACAGTCTCCAGATGCATGTCTTGTTGACTGCAACGGTGTAGATTGCTTCTTATAATCCAGTCCATCATTTTGATGAGCTCCAAACAGCTCTGGGAGATGTCAGTCTGCTCTCCTGTGCTTTAATTCCCCTCTCAGCAGCCATTTCAGCATATTTTTTAATTGTGTGGGCATGCCAAGATGCAATATGTGCTTTACAATCCTGTCTGCTGAGTGCTGCAGCTGCCCCCAGCTTCTCTGCCTCCTGCCTTTCCAACCCTTTTCTAGGGCCAGTCTCAGAATAATCTGCCAGAGCTCTCAGTGCTGCACACTCAGGGAATTTGTCCTTCGGCAGTGGAAAAAGCTCAAAAACTTGTCTGAAAACACATTGTGGACTGGCAAGAAAACACTGCCTGTGAAGCCCCCAGTGTTCCCTGAGAAACACAGGCAACCTTATGCTGGTATTGGGGCCAACCCCAGTCTTGATTTTCCCCAGTGGTGTTTCAGATCCAGCAATCAGCTGCAGCACAGTTCCAAGTTATGCCTCTTATCAGGACAGCAGCAAGAGCAGGTGCCGGCACAGCGAGATGGGCACAAGCTCAGATCCTCTCGTGCCTCGAGGCGGTTCGTCTGCTAAGAAGGCTTGTTAACATGCAGACGTCTTGGAAGCGTGAGCTGGCTGGGAAGCGCGCTTTGTATCAGCAGCTTCGTGTTCAGGTGGAGGCTGACACTGCCAATATGGTGCTTGACACGTACACCGCGCAGTGAGCGGGGGGACCTGCAGCACATCCACTTGCTGCCTGGTTCCATTTCAAAAGCTTTAAATGGCTTGGCAGACAAGTTGAACTATGTTAGGTAGTTAAATTGCACGTGGGAGAACTGAGGTGATAAGCTAAGGGTAATTCTTGCAATTTGGGTTTTAATTTAGTATCGATCTCCTTACAGCCCAATGGACCAAGGGGGTGTCACACTGACGTCAGGCTGACTTCAGGATGGAGGATCTAGAAATCCTTTCAGAGGAGTTTGAGAAGATCCATCAATCTTTTTGCCCTATCCCTTTCATTGCAAGTGTGTTGTAGAAGATAAGTCAGAGCTCGTCCAATATCAAAGCTTTAATTGTCTGCAAGGATCAAGAACAGGGTGGCTTCAGGACCAGCACCTTGTCTCAGATCAGGCATCCCACATCTTGGTTTTGGTACTCAATTTCTGCTCAGCATTCACCACATCACGGTGCTTGTGTTGTTCTCAGGGTTAGAGTGGACCGTTCTTTACCACCAAGAGACACTCTTTGTCATTCATTAATCTTCTAGCCTTCTGCAACATCTTTCTGGGAATTGAGATGCTCCCACACAAAACATCCTGAGGATGTGTGTTTTGAAGGGGGATGAAATCTTAACTGCAGTGCACCAAATACAAAGGAAATGTTAATAGTTACATAGCCTGGAGCCTATTTGTGTATTCACACTGGACTGGGGATATTTTCTTGCAGCCTGGCACTTCTCAGTGCACGTGCCTGAATTCCTGGTACGTGTCTTCTCTGTGCTCGCCCATTTGTCTCTCTGACATGACAGCTATGGAAATTCCTGGATCCACGCATATTTTGGGTGAATCTCACTGCACGTGAAGTCATCTGTCATTTCGCTTAATCTGTTTGATAAAGAAGCATTGTCCTTACTTGCATCCGGCAATGAGCAGAAGCTGTTACTAATTTCTATTAAGTGAACTGCTGGCTGTGACTACATCAGAATATTTTAATCCATCTTCCTGGAAAATATAATCTGTGATCACTCTGGGTTTGCCAATTTTCCTGAATGCAGAAGTTTCTTATCTGCTCACTGTGATATTTAAATTCAACCCAACCCTCCTCTAACTGCTTCAGCAATAGGTTTTGCATGCAACAATAAGCTTCACTCAGGAAACAAATGATACAACTATGAGAAAAAAATGTGGAAATAGGTTTCTAAATGCGGATGCACAACTACTTATGTCAAAAGAGTTTATCAGTTTGTCCAATCATTTCAGCACGTAACACATAGCTTATCTTCAGCTAGATAGCAAAGCACATATTTCAAATACTCATCTAGAGCATAACAATTGGTGAGCTGTTGTTAAAAACACATTTTCCCATGATCGTGGATATTAATTGAGCAGACAGACTAGCGTCACTGGGTTGCTTGGTATAAACTGGTTGCTCTAATAGGTATGATTATGTATGAATATTTGCACAGTTTGATAATAGGACTGAAATGTGATTGAATGACTTTTCTCCTGTTTAAATATTGCCAGATGGTTTCTTCTGGTCAGTGATAGCTGTAACTTCTGAAGGTTAAAGTGAAGTTATGTTTTTCTTGAAAAGGTAGAAATTTAACTTTAATTTGAAAAATAGTGTGGCTGTGAAAAGCCTGCTCAGGGTCTGGGAAGAGAAACTTAACATGGAGGGGAGTTTTAGGGATATGAGGTACTGGAAATTAAAGAAGTCGGATTATCAGCTCTACTGCTGTTCCTATGAATATAAATCCATATGTTTTCTGCACTTCCAAAAGCCCAAAGCTTTCTTTTGTATTTCACACAAAAGCAAAAGATAGTATAGAAGATTATAAAAACAGAGATCTTAATTACTTGAAAGAGACTCCTGTCTACTTACTGATGCATAAAAAGTTCTTATTGAGGATTTACATCTTAGTCATGCCAGTTTAGTTTTATTTTATATCATGTTTTCCTACAATAATTACATTCAGAAGAGTTTTCTGCATGGCATTCTGTCCCCTATTCTCAAATAGTACTGCCTAAAAATCAATAAATAATCTAAGAAACCAAGTTATCTCTTTGTAATTTAACCTGAAATGATGGTGTAAGACTGCTGATCACATATCCATGGAAATCTTCTGTGGGTTAGACCAGTAGCCCAGATTAGGAGTCACAGCGATGGCTGGATTACATCAATGTCCCTCTTGCAAATGTGTCTCACAGTTCCTATTTCTTCTGACTCAGGTGTTAATCTCAAGCTGGGGACTTGCAGTCCCATGTTTGTAATCCTTGTTTCCAACCATGTAACATCTACAAAAACAGCCGTGATGAGAAGTGTCTGAGTCACTCTGGCACGCTCCCAGCACGGGGTAGGACTGACAAGTCTCCCTGGGAAAGGAGCCGATGGAGAGGGCACCTGCAGCATCTGCTGGGGATGGGGGCTGCTCTTTGTAGTTACGCCTGCAAAGCACTAAACGAATTGGGATGGCTGAACTGGGGTTTGGAGGGTCAGAAATTGGAGTTGTTTTTTTTTTTTTTTTTTTTTTTACAAAATCGGTGCCTATCCCTCGGATGGGGCATTGGCCTGTCACTGTGTTAGCAGCACTGACTAATCACAGTGTGGATGCCCTCCAATTATTAGATTCCTGAATCCCAAAAGTGCTTTCTGTGCCAGTTTTTAGGAGTGCATTTAAATGCATTTATTGCCGTCGGTTCTGTTAAGTGCTCTGCTGGCTTCTTTCTGTGAAAGCAGGAACAGCACTGGTCATTTGCTGTGTTTTGGTTGTGGTAAAGGCCCCTACTTTCAGCGGGTGAAGCTTTTCATTAGGCTGTTATGGGAATATTGTGAAAAAGATGTTATTTGCTAGCTGACCTGCCTCGCTGAGAGGAATAGGAGGTAATGTGAAATGAAAGGAAACAAGCCGCAGCGTGAATCCGTATAGCTGTGCCTTCCACACACCGGCTGCTCATGACAGCCGTGCTGGGAAGGGGTTTAATTCTTGGGTAGCTATTGCTAAGTTTCCTTTCCCTGAACCAGTGGGGCTCGAATGTATCAGTGGGTGGGAACCCCAAAAAGGGTTGTACCCGGGTGGCAGAGCTGCAGCCTTTGGTTGTGTCATGCAGGTCTGCATCACTTGGTGTTTTCCTCCAAATGTCATGATAAATTCCTGAATCACCCATTCCGAGAAGGCCACCGAGTTTAAATCCCTTGGAGTTCAATGCTGAAGTACTTTGAATACAGGCAGGTGAGAGGGCTCAGTAGGGCTGGTGATGCGCAGAGCCATGCTGAGACTCACATCTCTTCCGAGAAGTTTCAGTTGCTAATTGTTTCCTAAATATTCTAATTCATTTATAAATCACGTTGCCACGGTAACCATAATTTCTATGCATTACGAATATCAGACACCTCTCGAATCAATTTGTTTTCCCTTGTTGCCATAGTGACAGACATTTTGTCAGAATTATTTAGGTAGAGAGAAATTTGGAGACTTTCGCAGAGGCAGAGCTGCAGGAGGAGCCCTGCAGGGAGCCCAGCCTCGCTCCGGGCCGCTCCTCTCCTCCCGTTCCTTGCTGCCTGCTGCTGCCGCGTGTGGTCCCCAGCTCCAAGTGAGTGTTAGCAGGCTTGCAGGCAAGCTGCCCCCTCAGCTACCACCCCATTTTCATCCTCCCCACCTCCACACTCAAGCATTTTGCCCATCCATCCCTAACCATCACTTGTCGTCCAGCCCAGCTTGGAGCCTCATCCTGCCCAGCAGCTTGCAGAGCTTTTCTTCTCTGCAGTCTCTGATGGTTTCTTCACGTAGATCGACACCTCTGCTCCTGCCTCAGCTTTCTGACCCCTGCTTTTTAGAGCAATGACTAATAAATCAGGTTGAGGTGCCTCCTACAAGTGTTTACCTGGTATAGCCATCAGTGATGCAGACGAGGCGTGCCTTGAAAAGTCCCAGCATTTCACTTAATTGCCTAAGGGGCAGCAGAGGTCTTTGGAAACTCTGGCTGGCTGTCTTTTTCATGTAACCTATTTTTTGTTCAGAACTTTCAATGAAGATCTCCCCACTCAATCTTTCAAACCATTTTGGGGCACTCTGCCATCTCTGTTCAGCCCAGCTGATCGGCTGTCAGGATCCACCTTTGTGTGAGGGGGGCCCTTCAACAGTGCTGCTGCAGCCGCTGTTACTCTTAGTTCTTGGGACTGCCTGAAGTGCTTGGAGAACAAGAAAAGTCACACAAAAAATAATTAAAAAATAGAAATAACAATCTAAGCACTGCTGGGCTAGATCACCCAGTTCCTTGAGTCTTTCATATGGAGAAGAGTAATGTCATGCCATAGATGATGTGGACCTTCTCCCATAGAATCTATCTGCATTTGGCAATCGAGGAAATAAAAAAATATTTGAAGGGATCAGTTATTAAACATGTGAGTGCTCAAATTATAGGTGAACTTTGGAAAATATTAGTCTTCTGAACACAAGTTAGGGCTTTGGGCTCAAGGGCTCCGGCAGAAGCCCAGGGCCATGCTCCTGTGTGCTGTTTCTGCTGCCACTGGATATTTGGATTATAGTGCTCACGCCCCGGGCTGCAACAGGAGAACCTGTCATCTCCCTGTAAAATAATATGCAATGCTTCTTGTATTGGACATGTCCAGGCAGAGGAACAAGAACACTGGAGCAGCAGGTTGACATCTGGCTCACTGGCTGAGGAAAACACCGAGCAGCAGACAAATGTTCCTCTGCAGCAGCTGTTTCATAAATCCACCCAGCCCCTCTGTATGTACATGCCTGCACAGTGCCCGCGGCTGTGTAATCCTGGACCTCAGAGTAATGCTGCTGGATGTATGGGTATCAGCAAGTTAGCATCTCCTGAAGAGAACATATTTTTCCATATAAAAGATAATCAGAAAATGGTGCTGTTCCAGAACAAATCCAGGGAGCAGTTAGATTTACAGGAACTGTTCACGTTGCTCTACCTTTCCCTGCTGCCATGGCTTCACCTGCACGCTTCCCTCCACTTGGTGGTAGCATTTTCTCTGTCTTCCCTACTCTTTGCCAGTGTTTGGGCAGCAGTAGATGTGTGCAAGACAGTTCCCTAATAAATGTATGATTGAAGTTACATTGAGAATTTACTTTTCCTCTGTGATGCAGTGAAGTTTAACACCCAGGTCCTTCCTGGTCTGGGTTTTCTGGTTTCTCTGGGTTTTTCTTTTTCATTCAAAACCCTTTCTTCTGATGTGAAGAAATTCACCAGCTCTGCTTTGTCCTCTGGCGGGCTTGATGCCCTGCATAGACCTGATGCTGAGGCAGGTGACAGTGGAGGACCAGCACTGTCTCTGTCTCAAATCCAATTAAAATACAATCTAAAGGACCATTTAAATTATTGAAGCATTTTGTAAGGGAGTGCTTGGTGGTGGAACTTGCTGTTCTTCCTCCCCAGGAAGGTGCAGCTTCATCAGATAGAGGCATCCCCACAACCTGTCTTACCAAGGTCTTCTCAATTCTCTTTTCTCCGGGCTAGAGGCAGTGCGGTGAAGGACTTGCAGCTACGAGTGGTGGCACAGCATTTCTGAAGAGCCGTTTCCTTCTGAGGTGGGAGGCACACGTCTGCTCTCCAGCACGAGGCGAGTCATGCAGGAGCACAGCACGGAGAGCCCCGCGCCTGGTGGGCTCCGTGCTGGGCATGGGCTGGGGGCCTCGTCCCTGCTGCCGGAGGGGAGCGGCGCTGGCGTCGTCCTTGCTACTGAGGAGGCAGAGGCTGCTCTGAGGAACTGACCGCCGTGTGGCCAAGCAGGACGGGGAGGGGATCATTCCCTCAGACAGACGCCCAGGAGGTGCTGCAGGAGGAACGCGAGGCAGCCCAGGCAGGGCTGTGCGGTGCCAAGGCTCGGCACCGAACGTGCAGCTGCTTCAGATCGGGACAGCAAGAACTGATGTCTCTGCTGGCTTTATTTTTTGTCCTAGCTATTAAAAATCTACACAAATGCTCCACCTTGATAATGGGCTGAACTTATTTGGCTATTAGTACTTTTGGCTGTCGTTAACCTTTTGTGTTCTGAGCGAAACTGCAGTCGAACACGGTGAGGTCTGTTGTGCCAAAGCACTCGCTCCTGTTGCTGTGCTGCACAGGTACATCTCATTTTCTACAGAGAAAAATTGCAGCACCACCTGCTGTAAATGAAATTATTGTAACATTTATTATTTTTTATTTTTTATTTTAAATGGAAGTGTGCCATTTATAAATAGCTTATCTGAGCAGCATTTACCGCTGTTCTCTTTCCTAACAGCAGCAGGCTTCCAATCACTGGCAACTCATGGTTATTAAAACATAGTAAATTGGATTGCAGGGTAAAAACTCTTATTCTTTTCTAAGGAACTGATTGCCACAGGGGCTGCTTGAACGGTGAAGCTAAAAGGGAAGCAAACTTTTTCATCTCCCAGTTTCTCAAGGACACCGACAACCTGGATTCTCTTTGTCTTGTGCTGTGCCATGCTGTGAAAGCACCTTCTGGGGCTGTTACTTGTGAGTTTTACGCAGAGCTCGGGTGGGACAGGAGAAGAGCAGAGGACTCAGCACACACCAATGCCTGCCGTGCCGTCCCACAGGCTGTGGACTTTTCCTGGCAGCACTTTTGCTGAGCAGGGTGCGGGGAGGCTGCGGCTCTGCCCGCTGTGGTCCGTGCCACCCGGCTGCAGCAGGCTCTGCCTCCTGAGAAGGGCTCTCCTGGTGGGGTCAGCCCTCTGCTTAGGGTTAGTAGCGAGGGAGAAGAGTGTCAGGATCGTGGTAACTCTTTAATGCCTGTGAGAGCTTGGGAGATGTTGGCTGGAAGGCCGTGGGGGACAGAGGTTTGTGGTGGTGCTGACATTGTCCTCCTCTCTCCCCCCAGGGCTTCTGGGGCTCCCTCCTGCCTGGTAAAGGCTGAACGCTGCCTGAGGCCATGGCGATGGGTGCATGTCCCCGCACACCCTTCCTGCCACTCAGTCGCAGCAGACCTCCTAAATTGCTTCTAAGTTGGTTTTTCCCTTCTGGGGGCTTGGAGCAGCCTCGGGGTGCAGCCTCCCGGCGGCTGGGGCAGTGGGAGGCAGAGGCCGTGTGTCCCTGTGCCACCCCAGGCTGGGGGACCGGGGACATCCGCGCGGGGCGTCCTGCTGCCAGCACGGAGCTCGGCGGGGAGCTGCGGGGAAGCCAAAGCCCCGTGTTGGCGCACAGCGGCGCCAGGGCGGGTTGGACACTGCAGGCTTTGTGATGGCTTTATAATTACGAGGGCTACCCGTTCTAATGCCGTGCGTTAGAAATCATTATCTAGGATGAGGAATAAACCTCTTAACAGATTACTGTTGCAAAATGTATGATACTTGGCTTTCTTGGAAGCAGCCAACTTCGGTCTCTGTCAAGAACGGTGTAATTACTGTAATGAGCTTTTGGCAGGTTCTTTTGGAAGTGTGGTTCTTTTTATTCTTATTTTGGGAAAGCAAAACACATAGGTGACTCTGGCAAAGGGGGGGTCTCCTACGAGCCCCTGGCCCCCACCAGCCCCATCGCCCACGTGCACAGAAAGGAGTGGGTTTTGTGGGCACCCTGCTAATGACGGCTTTTCTTTCAAAGTGGTGTCTCAGACTGCAGGCAGCTGTTTTGAAGAACTCAACCTTGACAACGCATCTGCTCTGACAGCGTTGGATGCGGCGAAGCCACGGGGAGGGGGATTTTCCCATCAGTCGTCTCAAGTGCTGGGATTTCAAAGTGAAAATAAAGCGAGGGGCAGGAGGGGGAAGGGGCTGGGGTCCGGGGACTGGGCGCAGGCACGGCTTCTCTGCCAGCTCCAGCCCCTTTGCCTGCACCAGGCATCCCACCTCGCATCTCCATCCGGCCTGAGTAACGGTCACAAGCAGATGGACTCTTTTCTTCTTCCCTGTCAGTTGATGAATTGATGATTTATGAATATATTTGTGTTATATGACTGGCTCTGCAGCCCTCCGAGGAATATTCATAACAAAAGAAGATTGACAGAAAATAAGGAATGCAGAAGCCTTTCTAGCCTTCTAATGTTATTTTGCTCATGCTGCCAGCTCGGTTTCACAGCAGCAAAAGTTGTGCTTCTGAAGTGCAAAGCGGGTGCTGATGGGGAGCCAGTGGAAGCCTCACAGCTGGAGCAGATGTGTCCCCGGCTCAGGGGCTCCCAGCCACAAGGTCTGAGAGCCGGGAGGATCCGCAACGTGCAGTTGTTCCCCATCATCGTTGTTCCTGCTCTGCCCTTGGGGTGCAGGTGGCCCTGGCTCTTTGTGGTCCTGAGCAAGGGCTCCAGGTCCTGCTGCAGGTCTGCAGGCTGGTGGCGGTGTGTCCTGCTCGTCGGGTCTTCTGTCACCTAACAGCAATGTCTTCAGATTACTGCTAAGGGGAAGCTGCAAATTCGGGTAGCTGGGTAATCCTACAGCGCTGAGCATTGGGGCAGGAAGAAGTAGTGCCGAGACAATGATTTTGTTCATGGTTTGCATGTTTTTGAGACCTTGGGAGCTTGACTTTTTTACCTGCTAGTATATGCCAATGCTCCTATTCACTTGATGAAGGGTAGCTCCAGCAATTACACCCTAGGAACATTTCCCAAGTGAAAAAAACATTTTTTGTTTGTGTAACAGACTTGAAAACAAAGCGATTGCAGGCTACTCCCAGTGTAAGAAAGGCCTGTTTTGCTCGCTACTGTCAGCTTTACTTAAATCTTCGAAGCAATTGTTTTGCATTTAAGTATATTCTAATAGCTGTCTGTATTGCTGCCTGTGAAAACCTAATTTCTCTGACAAATCATTTTCCTGTTCAGGGTGTTAGGTGAGAAGATTCCACCTTGCTCAAACCGAACTGCCTCTGCCTTAACAAAACCACTCACAGAGCTGCTGCAATTGCTGCTGGCATTCGAGTCATGCGTACAGGCTGGTTTCCCTGGGCTGCCTCAAAATTACTTCCCTCTGCAGCCCCTGGCTCCTTCTGCAAACTCCGTGTGTTTTGCAGCTCCTTTTGGCACTGTTTGTACCTGCTCTGAAGCACAGGTGAAGCTTCTGCGGGATCCAGACGTTTCGCAGATGTAGCACCTGAACTAGGATCTCCCTGATGCTGTGGGGGTCTATCTCCACATCTTCTGCCCTTTCGTCCTCGGGGCTGGGTCACACTGAGTTTCCATGTTCCCCTTGCTTTCCGTACCCAGGTACGGTGCAGTGCAACCTTCCCCTGGTCCTGGCAGTGGCCGGGTGTGCTGCCAGCAGCTGGGAGGACCCACTCACGGGCTCTCCCTGATCCTGTTCACTTCAGCTACTGCAGCTTCACAGAACAGGTTGTGGTCTGGTGGGGGAAAACCCGTACTTTTCAGAAATCCGAACCAGACTTTGCCTTCAAAATACAACTAAGAGGTGAACCCTCTTGGAAAAGTTCAAACTGTGCAAATTACAGGCGGTGGAGGGAGCAGGCGTGAGTGCTGCTGGGCTCACGCTGCTCGGTCAGTTGCTGCGAGGCTGCCCAGGCTGCAGCAGGAGCTGCTTGCACGGCAGAGGGCTGAGAAGGGGGAGAATGGGAAAGGGACAAAGTGGGAAAAACAACCAAAGGGAGGAGAATGTAGGCTGGGGTCGTGGTGGTAGAAAAATGCTTAGAATAAAGCAAGAAAAAAGTTAGATCCCTCTTGGGAACGTGACTAATTTGGCTCCCCCCCTGGCAGGGCGGTTTGTAACCAGCGCTGGGCACTGCAGTGAGAGCAGGGACTGCCAGGGAAGCCGGTGACTGCCAGGGCTCAGGGTAGCTGCAGATCTCTCTGGCTTGCCTGGTCCCCACGTGGCTCCCCAGAGCGAGCTGGGTGACAGGGAGGTTTCCTGGGGCTGCGGGGAGCTGGGTGCCATGGCAGGAGCATCTTTAAGCAGTGCTCTGTCTCCAGAAAACCTCATTTACCAGGGGGTGCATGAGGTGCAGGAGGGGAGGCCCACAGGCTGTGGGTCCAGCCCCAGGGCCCTGGGCAGCGCTGCCCTGAGGGCTGGTGAGCAGTGCTGGAGGTGCTTGGAGGTGCACCCTGTGCTGTCTTTTCTTCTTTGATGCGATCTGGCCGGCACTAAGTGCCAGGGGCCTTCTGCTGCCCAGGCACCGGCAGGAGCAGGGTGCGGGGTGAGGGGAGGCCGAGCTGCATGGTCCCGAGGGCAGGCAGTGACAGGGAGAGGTGACAGCAGATCATCGCGGGTTTGAATAACTTCAGGAGCTGTAATGCATATGGATGCTGCTTGTTTGGGGCATGGATATGGAAATTTAAGCCATGATCCAGGCCCTCCGTGACCTCTGTTTGTCTTCGTACTTTTGTGCCCTCGGGAGCCTGAGATGCGTCTGCTCCCGCCTCTGAATTGCAGTTCTTGCTCTTCCCCATCCTCTCCTCTCCCAGCAGTGGTGTTGAGAATATTTCTTCTTTGTGTCCCCTCCAACACAGTGCCATTAAGCATCTTCACAGCCATGTCCAGGAAAGCAGCACAGGGATTTCACGGCTCACAGCGGTGCAGCTGGTGGAGCTGGTGCCACCAGGCTGGATGCCTGGTTTGGGATAGAGACCAGAGCTCTAACGATGTGGTACTAACGGATGGCCAGAGCAAGTTACCAAGGCCCACATTCCCCCAGACCCACTGGGTTTGTGTCTTTGTACTTGGAGAAGCCCAGAAGAGCCCCCTGAGGCTGCACCTTCAGTGCTTGCCCTCAGTGCTTACAGCAATCCTTGGGATTTGGGAGTGTGTGGGAGCAGCGGGGTCAGGCTCTGAGCACCTAATTCCTGTGCTAGTGGATAGCTTTGAACCTTTGCACCTTTGTATGTGTCTGGAACTCTGTTTTCTGATGTCTGTAATGGAACAATAATGGTTTTCATTTATTTACCTCTTCTAATACAAACTTCTGCCTGATTCTCCAAGATCAGTATTATTGAAACAGTTGTCCATGATAAGCTACCTTAATCATTGTGCTCAGACCATCTTCAGTAACCTACAGGAGGGAAACGGGCTCTCTAGCACATGGAAAGGTTAAGAAATAATGCTTGGTCACCTTTGCAGAGCAATTTGAGCTCTATATATGAAATTATAAGTACCATTTGAGAGCTACGCATTATTAGCCATCTCTTATCTCCAATTGACCTTTCCTGGTCAGTTTAACACCCAGTCAGAAGAAATCAGGACCTGCATTTTACACTAACTTGGCAGCGTGCCTGTAGCATCTCTTAGTATGTCCCACAAGTGCCAATTACCTCATCATATGCCATTAAGGTCAGCGTTGGAGAGCAGGCATAAACCCGGGGTAAAGCGGTGCCGGACCGGCTTTCTCTGATCGATGGCGTCCGACTCTAGACACACACCAGCCCCATGCCAGACCCTCCACAACTGCAGCGGTTCTCGCTGTGATCAGGACCTGTTGCTTCAGGGAAATCAGGAGGCGATTCCTGGAGATCTCACAGATGCTAACACCCCCTGAGCCCAGCCCCTGGGGGGTCCCCAGATGAGGTTGCCTCTGCCTGGGCACAGGGATCTTTGCTGCTGCCTTTGAGCCCATGGAAAAGCATATAAAAGGTGTTCACCTCAGAGGCTCTACCTAGCCCTGGGCTAAATAAAAAGTCTTGTTCTTTGCTTTAAAGATGCAGATTTATTTCCCTGACCCACTCTGGCCTCTTGCCCCGGCAGTGCTGACCGCGGCATTTCCCAGCTGCAGGCAGCAGTGGGGCAGGCATTCACAGGGTGCTGCTGGAGCATTCTCACCCCGTATGTTGTGCCTGTCGCTCCCCTGCTGCTCTGGGGTGGCTTGGGACTGAGCCTGCTGTGGGGAAAGTCCTTTATTTAGGTGGGGTTCTTTTCCACCAAGGCCAATTCTCTGATGCGTGAGGCTGGGGGGAGCAAGGGGCCATAAATCACTCTGCCACGAGTCGCAGCCTTCAAAAGCCGCCTGCCTGCTTCAGCCGAGCGCCTTGGGTAGCTCCTGGGCCCACGCTGACCTTTCCCAAAGTCCAGCTCACTCTGACCTTTCCAGATGGAAACAAAAGTCACTAAAATTTCCTTTCTCTGCAGCCTCCTTATCACACCGAACTTTAAGGGAGTAATTGTTATCGAATAATGAGTAACCTAACTTCAGATCATTTTATTCAGTTTCGATGTTCATGTCAGTTCCTGTTTTGATAACCAGGCAATGCACAATTGAAACATGGAATTTGCAAGAGGATTAACTCCATTAAAACTTCTCTTATGAAAAACTGTCAAGCACACAGCTGTCTGAAGTAAAGATGAGAGGAGATCGGAGGGGTGGGAGCAGCTGGTCGAGGCTCGCTCCCCTCCCGAGTTACCTGTCACAGAAGGAAGGTGTGGGGGCAGAGGGGAAACTACGTGCAACGAGGGCTGTGTGTGCACTGCACAGAGCTGTGCACAGCACATGGTGCTATGTGGAGAAAGAGGAGCAATACTGATATTTCCAGTATTGGACTGGAAGCAGCACAGCCAAAAAATCATGGGCTAATCTTGCTTGTGCTTCCTCTTCCTTGGAGAGTATTGCTTCTGCCCTGCCTGGTGGGCTGACCCTCCTGGTTCAGCTGGACTTTTGGTTGAACAAGCAGAATTTGTAGCAAACAGCATGAGAACAAGTCCTGGAATAAAACCTGTGTGCAGCACTGGGGCAGCCCCGAGCTGAAGTGACCCGACTGATGTGATTCCCAGGCCAGGGCTTAAGGTGCACATCCCGGCACCTCTGCACAGCTGTGCCCGGCAGGGTGCTCGGTGTATGAGGGCTTGCTTTTGGGCCAGTCTGAGGGACCGGCACCAGGACACCTGTCCTGGGCACATGAGCATGTTGTTCCCCTCTCTTACGGGTCGTTTCAGGGACTCACGGAACGGCTGGGGTTGGAAGGGACTTCGAAGACCACCCAGTCCCAACCCCCTGCCATGGGCTGGGACACCTCCCAGTAGGTCAGGGTGCCTTGTCCAGCCTGGATGTGAACATCTCCAGGGATGGGGCATTCACAGCCTCTCTGGGCAGCCTGTTCAGTGCCTCACCACCCTCTGAGGGAAGAATTGCCTTCTAACCTCTAATCCAAATCTCCCCTCTTTTAGTTTAAAACCATTCCCCCTTGTCCTGTCATTATCTGCCTGAGCAAAACGCTTCTCTCCATCTTTTTATAAGTTCCCTTTATGTACTGAAAACCTACAATAAAGTTACCCCAGGGCCTTCTCTTCTCCAGCCTGAACAGCCCCAGCTCTCTCAGCCTGTCTTCACAGCAGAGGTGCTCCAGTCCCTTGATCATCTTTGTGGCCCTCCTCTGGACCCACTCTAACAGCCCCGCATCCTCCTTGTGCTGGGGACCCCTGGACACAGGGCTCCAGGTGGGGCCTCACGAGGGCAGAGCAGAGGGGCACAATCCCCTCCCTCCCCTGCTGCCCACCCCTCTTTGAATGCAGCCCAGGTTTGGCTGTTTCTTCTCTTGGATTCCCTCGGTTTTGTGCCAGCTTTGAATAAGACTTGTTCTAATAAACTTTCATGCTGCCTGTGTTTTAGGGAAATTTCACCCATGTGTCATTCTGGTGAAAAAGTGCTGCAAAATGTCCATGTCCGGAGAGGACAGAGAGGAATAAGCACTGGGCTGTGGTGGGAAAGCCTCTGGCAACATGCCAGGAGAAGCAAAGGAAAAAAGCCACAGTACTCAGTTGGTTCTGATGTGTCATATCCAAAAAGAGCCAAACTCCCCCAAAACAAGTGGAGGTGTGTATAGGAGAGACCCTCCTTCTGTGCCTGGCAGAGACATTCAGTCCCGAGCATCAGCCTCCCTTCTTTAATTCTGGGAGTATACAGACTAATTTAATCTTTCACCATGAAAATTGTGTTTTGTCTGCAAGTGGGAGACATCTTGACCACCTTCCACAGTTGTATGTGGAGACATTTACTTCATTTGGGTATGCAAGGAGCCATTTAAAACAGTGAGTTGAAACAAAGCCTTATTTTCCATCCAAGAGATTTACAGCCATCTCCCCTCCCCTTGGTGGCCAGGAGATGTTATCAAGCGAGGAATTGATCTTCCTTTGGACCTCTCATTGTTTGTCGTTCTACACATAAGAGGCATTGTGCAAACCTCCCGTCAGTCCCGCTATATACAGCTATAAGAGTAAGGCCAGATGTGACAGGAGCCAACTGCTTTGGTTGCCCACTCGTTCAGCTCTTCCTCCTAGGCAAAACATAGCAGCTGCATTTGCACATTTCTGCGGCAAAACGCCCAGCCGATGCATGTAACTTGCCGGGTTATTTTGGTATTTCTGGCAGTTATAGACCGAGCTCCGCCTTGTGCGTGCTCTGAGTGTTGTGTGAATGCTTGCAAGAAAGGAAAAGAGCTGTGGTGCTCTGAGACCAATAAACTGATTATCCAAATTAAGAAGAATGCAACTGGGATACATGCAGTTACCAAACGATGTCTCCATGCGTCTGGAGAGTCAATAACAACATATCTCAGCGGCTTTGCCTGGGCCCTGCAAAAGGAGGTGGAGATTAATTTCGGTGCCTTGAAAGATGTGCCTCATCCCCTGCATTCTCAATGTAACACAAGCAAGGGATCCCCCCAGGAGCGATGTCCCTTCGTGTCCCAGGAGCAGGAGTGACGGACAAGGAGCTGTGGTGCTCTGCAGTCCGCGTGGCTGCTATCAGGAAATCCGCAGAGCAGATGACGTATGGACAGATCAAAAAGGGCTTCGATCTGCCACATCAGCTGCTTGACATATCGTAAGCCTCTTATCCTTTGAAAAGAGTGCAAAAGCCATGCTTCTTGCCCATCTCTTCTGCCTTGCCTTCCTGTCAGTACCTTCTCATGGCAGCAGCACTCCACAGCTCTGCCTGCACTCACCCCAAATTCTGTAATTTCTTTAACATTTTGGGGTGATGTTAATAGCATGTATTTGAAAAAAGAATGGCCCAGAAGAGAACTGTTCTCCTGGTAGACATCCCCCTCAGTACCCCATAAATAACAGGGAGTCAACATCTCATCACAGCCTGGCTGTGCTGGGAACCACCCTTCTGGCTACACTGTGCTATAAGAAGCTGGTAATTTACCATTACTACCCTAATGAAATATTTAACCAGATTAAT
This sequence comes from Nettapus auritus, assembly GCA_011076525.1. Taxonomy (NCBI): domain Eukaryota; kingdom Metazoa; phylum Chordata; class Aves; order Anseriformes; family Anatidae; genus Nettapus; species Nettapus auritus. Next base: position 901,081 of record CM021769.1, on the reverse strand, counting down.
CAATGTGACCTCATTAGTCAGTGTGCTCCTCAGCCTGGATCTGGTGCCGTGGCTTCCTTGCCCTTTTGCAATGTGCTTTGGAAAACTTGATTTATTTATCTCCGGCATCGCCTCGGTTCTATCTGTGTTGCTACAGCTGGACTACAAAACCTGTCGCTCATTGATCAGCTCCAGGGGAAAGCATTTACAATTGCTGGCTGGAGAGGAACCAGAGTGTGATTAGACTGTAATCAAGGGTGCTTCATTTCTTCTTTAGCAAGCCCCAGACTGGCTGCTGTAACGAGGCCATGCTGTGCGAGCTGCCTGCCTCCTTTCTGCCTGGAGGCAGGCAGAGAGGCGAGGGCTGCACGGTGTCCGAGAGGGCTGGGGGCTGCGGGAGTGCACCCTCACTTCAGGGGGCATGTTTGTCTATTTCCTGACCTTTCTTAGAGCAAAATGTGCTGTGAGAGCTGCTGGGCAGCCTGCCTCAGCCTCCTGGGCTGGGGGCCTTGGTGTCAGGTTTGGCCGGGTCACCCCTGGGCATGCTGCGATAGCTGTCCTTTTGTAGGAGGTGTGGGTAGGAACAAAATGGACAGAACGGGGGACCTATGACAGAGAGAGGTTTTTTTTTTTTTTTTTTTTTTTTTCCTGATTCCCTATGAAAGTCAAAACTCACACCCACAGAAAAGTATTTATTTATTTATTTGACCCCCATCCTTGAAGCGGTGTTGGTGGCTGCCTGGCACGGTCGGTGTGTAAGGTGTAAGGCTTCTTTTCACTGCGAAGGTAAATAATTGATTAACCACATGAAGTGGAAGGATGATTTGTAGGGCTGCTGCTTTCAGCACTGCCATACGCACTGTGTTTTTCTCTCTGGTTTCCCTTTACATGTCAGCAGCGTTTCCCCTCTGCTGGCCCTGGGGCTCCGGTGTCCCACGGATCCTGTCCCACCAGGACTGCACCCTGCGGCAGCAGCGGCACGCAGCGCACCCACCTTTGCTTGTCACCAAAATGTTGCTTTGCAAGGCTTCCCCCAGGGGTGGAGGCTGCTCACCAGCCCCATCCTGGTGCACAGGGCCGGAGGGGCCGGGCTCTGCGGGCTGCACCGCGGTGTCTTCTCCTCGACGCGCAGAATCGATTTCCTTGGCTCATTTTACTGCTGCGTGTCAGGGATAAGCATACGCAATATACGACTCCAGCTACCGCTTTCTTGGCAACTGGTAATTTGAAGTTTTACTATACGTTATATTACACACTACAAAGTCATTGACTTCCTCTGGCTGATCTCAAATGCACTTAAATCATGGATGAATGAACATATTTTTCAAAGATAAGCCCAGAGCAAATGAATTGGATTTATTTTTAATGCTGACTTGTTTCTAATGCCCAGTGACACATGAACAAACGATTGCCATCAGTTGTCCTCTTTCTCTGTAGGATATTGCTTTCGGCAGGATAATATCAGTGCATTTAGTGTTATAAATCATGCCTCTGGCTTGATATTTCTTCCTTAAGGAAAGGACTGAGATTCATCCTCCGGAAGATAGATCAAACTTCCCTTCTTGTCATGGTACCATTGAAGTCAACAGCAAAACTCATGTGATTTGTCTGATTCAAGGACATTGCTGCCCTGATGTATCTCCATGGACTGACCTCGCCAGTCACTGGGTGAAGACAGGGAGAGGACGTGGTCGGGCTGGCGTGGTCCCTTAGCCCCCCCGGGGCTGGGCTCCAAGCACTCAGCACGCCTGTGACAGGAGCACAGGGTTTAGGCTACCTGCTTACTGCTGTCTGTGAAAGGTGTCCTGTACTTCTGCTCAGCCCCTGGGGCTCTTCAGGCCTGCTGCACCCTTCTGCAGCCGAGGGACAGTGACGAGCAGCTAGTGCCATATTCAATGGCTAGGGCACCGCTGCTTTATTCAGTGGCTTAATAATGTTTTCTGCCTTTCTTTCCTATCCCCTTCCTACATTTTTAGAATACTTCTGTGGCTTTATTTGATTTCTGCTAAGCATGGAGTTAATATTTTTCGCAGGCCTTTCTTATAGCACATAATATCTCCCAGAGAAGATTGTCATGTCTTTGCAGAGGAAAGTTGAGCGTTTTGTTAGATCCTCATGCAAAAGCCAGGAAAAGAACATTTCCCTGTGCTATTTAGAGTGGTGAGCAAACTATGTTAAAATACAGTGAAAAGATTCCCAAGAGCCATTCCAGGTGCAACATAAAATTAGTGTGTTTAAGGACTCTGATGCATCCCTCAGCTGGCCGTGCTTTCCAAGGAAAACAAGAAATCCTCCCTGCTGGTAGTGGGGGACAGGTTTCCTACAACGTGCCATCAGCAACTCCACTGGAGTTCACTGTGTTTTGGGTAACACTTTTGGAAAGAGGTAAAAAGGCCCCAGCACGATGCCAGAGTATGGGTGCTGTGGGATATAAAAGCATGAAGCTGCGCTCTCAGCTCTGAGGCTCTGGCATGTGAAAGAGGAGCAGACACCAGAAAGTTGCCCCCAGTCACAGCTCTGGAGGTTTGGTCGGGCCCTAACCTCTGGCAGCTGAAGAAGGCAGATGCACTTCATTTGTCATGCTGGAAGGAGAGGCGCTGGGTGCTCCCTGCCTGGGGGCAGCCAGGTTCTGTGTGTGCACGATGCCCGGTGGTGGGGCAGGTGTGTGAGCCTGCGGAGTGCGGCAGAACGTGGCGGGGACGGATCTCACCATGGGCAGCAGCTCGTGGAGGCTTTTGCAGCTGCAGCCAGGATATTGTACGCATCATTTAGAGGCATCTCTCTCTCTCTCTCTCTTTTTTTTTTTTTTAGAGAGCCTGTTTTTTGACATTTAGGCACATTGTGCCATATGTTGTTTTTCACGGTGTAATGATGTGAGGCACCTTAATGATGACATGCTGGCATCCTTCCTAAGAGGTAAAGCAAAAGAAACCTGCTCTTGCTCATGAGAGCCTTTGCAAACCCTGTGGATGGGCTGCCACAGGCATCTGGGTGCTAACAGGCACCTTTGGCCCCTGAGAGCCAGGGCCATGCGCGTTTCCCTCCTGGCAGCGAGGGGAGGCTGAGCCCCACACCCCGTGCCAGCACTGGGGCAGGTCTGACCCCCCATGTCCACCCCGATGGTGCCAGGGGCCCTTCATTTTTCGATATATCATGACAACATTATTATAATGGCTTTTTAAATACCCTTCAGAATATATGCTAGAGATCCAAGGAGCTATTAATAGAAAGCATTTTAAATCTCTCTAGTATTGTTTATGGCAGCCTCTTGTGAATTTGCAATGAAACGATAACTCTGCTGGGGAAATCAATTATGCCAAGCAGTTTGTTACATCATTTTTCAGTGTATTAATTTTAATTTCAACAGAGAAAAAGCCACAGCGAATCCATCCATCATGTTTGAATGAGATGGTGTACGCTGGCCTCTCGGGGCTCCTCCAGCTCTGCAGTCACTGTTATCAATAAAGGGGAAGGAGAAATGCTGGGTAATTTCCAAATATGAGAAACTGTTACAAATAGGAGTGAACCAATTATTACAGCTCAGGTTTAGTCTCCACACTGGGGATACAGCATGCAGTTGGCTTTAACTGAACGAAATAAAACAGATAACTATTTCAGTAGACTTGCACATACCAGTGTTTTAACGCCAGGGCAAGAGGTCTTCTGGTTCGATGCTTTTTCATTTGCTGCAACCAGACTTGGAAACTTCTGCCTTTGTTGAGCTAAAATATGTCATTCCTGGGGTTTAAATTCATAGGATTATAAACTTTTTCTAAAGAAAAATCACTTAAAATGTACAGTTGACTTCATAACTATTTTTCTTTCACCTTGCATAGGATAGCTGTTATGCTTGTCTCCGACACTGGATTTGGTACATTTTAAAAATAAAACACTAAAATGAAAGAAGCACTGTTATTTTGAGACCTTGTATATCCCAGCTTCCAGCTTCAATGTCCTGGACAAGTAGGATAAAGGCAATTCTTTGGGCTAGTGCAAATATTATGACTAGTTTAGTCCTTAAACTAATCCCATGACTCTCCTGTGTTCTTCCTGACCTGGAGAAAAATCTTATTGAAACTTTTAGTACTGAAACAAGGATTCTGTTGTTCTCTATTTTTGTCACTGTGGTCATCACTTGCCTGTCTTTTGTTCCCCTTCTTTATGTTGTCTTTATGTCCTCCCACAGCTCTGTTAGTAATAATATGGGAGCAGGAGAGACAATAGAAGTTGGAAAAAATGTGGAAAATGGAAGTTATTTTTTTATTAAGGTCTATGATTTTATAGTGTGAAAAAAGGAAGAACAAACTGTAACATTAATCTGATATTGGGAACACACACACACAAAAAACTAATTTGAAATGTATTTCTTAGCCTGTTCTATCTCTTTCCAGCTGTTTCTGTTTTTTGTTTGTTTATTTGTTTGTTTTGTTTTATTGAATTTCTCCCAGCCTCATCTGCACTGGTGCATAAAATCACAGTGGCCAAGAGCAGCCACGGGCTGAGAGTCAGTCTGCACCCTCAATGCCCTTCATCACCAGCTGAGGGTGGCCAATTTCAGCTTTCACGTTACTCGCTGAGCTTATTACTGGAGTCTCTGGAGCATCTGAAGTGATCCCCTGGGCACGCAGCATTCAGTGGTGCTGGGCTACTTCTGCAGTCTCCCTTTATTCAATTCCCTGGTAAAAGTAAAAGGTATCACAGTCAAAATTCAGTTTGATTCTAATAGGAAGAAAACCTATCGAGTGTTGGGTGCACTTGTAGCACGTGGTGCTGAGCCCTGCAGAGCTGCAGGAGGGCAGGAGGATGCTGGTGCCCCACAGGGCTGCCTGGATGGCTGCTCCCCGCTGCCCTGGCTCAGCACCAGCTCATCTCCCTGCATCGCCCTGGGGTCTAACACTGGGAGCTGTACCTGAGCTCGCACACCAGCTTGGGTTTATGGCTTTATGCAGCTGCTGTGCGAGGCAGTGCCCTACCATCTTAGAAAGCTTCCTGGAGGAATGATGCTCCAGAAGGACAGCATTTGGGACATGCTCCCAGGGAACTGCACGGGTGTTGCTGTGGGCAATTGGGCCCACAGGATGCCCTTGGGCATGCCAGGAAAGACATCTGTCTGTTCATGTATGTGATGGGCCAGATACTGCCACTGTGGGGTGCAGCACTGGTCCTGGGAGGCTCTTTGGTGGCCACCAAGTCTCACCCTTCTGTTCCTGCCCCTGGCCAGGGCTGATTGGAAGAGCTGTGCCCTTTTCAACCTCTCCTCCTGTGGTTCCTCCCTGCACCTTTCTCTCTGTCTCCCCCCTGCCTATGACACAGATTTCTCGGTGATTTTTCTTACCACTCCCTCTTCCCCCACCTCGTGGCCCAGCCCAGAGGGTGTGCTGGCCATGGGTGCCCGGTGGCACCGAGACATTGGTTCGTGGTGTGGGGCCAGGCCCGGGCCCAGTGTGCAGCCATGGCACTGTCCTGCAGGCCGTGCCCAGCCTGGAGGAGGTCCCACCGGCTGAGGTAGGTTGTCTCTCTGATTAACTATGTGTAATTATTGAGGAGTGGGTGCATTAATCATGCTTTGTGCTACCTCCTTTATTCCCCTGCACAGCATTATCTGCAGCAAACCAGAGCACCGCTGGGGGAGCAGGCACTGCTCTGGCATGTGGGAGCAGAGCGAGATGGCACGTGTCCCCTTCTGCCTGCGCTCCTCCTGGTCTGTCCTAGGAGGGGAAGGAAGGAGAGGAGGAGAAGAAGGAGGGGAAGGAAGGAGAGGAGGAGAAGGTCTGGTCCAGCAGGAGACAACAGCATCGCTGTGAGGGGATGCGGGAAGCCGGCACATCGGGCACGCTTATCCAACTTGCAGCCCATTAAACGTGCAAGCTCAAATGACCGCATCCTTTCAAGAATCTTACATGTCTCTGTATATGGGTTTGTGGAATACACGAATAAACCATGCATTTTTAGCTAATGTTACATATATGTGCGTATACATACATACACGTCATACATATTTATAAAATCTTCAGCCCAATGCTCAATAATCAAGTGTTGATTTTTTTTTTTTTTTTTTTTTTTTTTTTTTTTCTGCAGTGAAAACATAACTACTTTTTGTGACGCTTGCACAGATCAAATGCAAAATTATTCAGGTTAATCAAAATTACAGCTGAATGTTAAGTGTTGCAGAAGGCTCTTATGGCACTGAATATATGTGAAATAAAATGGCTGATGAAATTTCATTTAACAATGAGCAGTGGTGCCCATGAGAGAAAAATAACCTTCATTGTACATCTGCAAGGATGGATTCTGGCTAATATTATGCAGTAAGGCAATCTTTCCTGCATAGAAAAATACACCCTTTCCTTGCAAGCTGCTGATGCCAGCACATCTGTAACAGCTCCCCAAATCCCTGCAGGTCCCTGTCTGCTGGGGGTACAATGCCATCCCACTTTCCGGGACCTCCCAGACATGCATTCTCATCCTCACTCATCAACCATCTGCTGCTGGTCTCTGCCCTGATGCTAAGTTAAAGGTTTGAGGCTGTGGGGTATTTTTGGAGAAGTTCATTTTTGGTTTGTTTTGTTCAGCTGTGTGGAAGCCTCTCAGCTTGAATTCAAGTTGATTATTGCTCTTATCCATTGGGATCTGCAGCGGGATGTGGTCAGTGGGATGGAGCAGGAGCCTGGCATCCCTTGGTGCTGCCTGGTGCTGCTGGGGCTGGGGGCTGTGGGCAGGGTTGGGGTGCCCTGGGATCCCCCAGCATGGGCAGGGAGTGATGAAGGCACGGCCACCAGCGGCTTGCAGGTCTAGGTAGTGCACGACTTGTGCTGGTGTGAGCTTAATGGGAGGACAAGGAAAGTCATTAGCTACCGTGTGCAGCAGAAGCCTGATAAAATCGTGGCCAAGTGCCATGTGTGCAGCACTCAGAGATGTGCCTGCATATCTCGGCTGGTTTATGGAGAGCTGGAGCTTGGCAGCTCCTCTGTCATTGCTCCTGCACCCTGTTGGGAAGGAAAGTGGAGGCTTTCTGCAGGTGCTCGTGAGTAGTTTGTTATCCGGGTGACATTTAATGCTTTGTACCTTTTACAGCAGAGGTCTGTTTAGCAAACGGATACATAAAGAATGAGTGTTGGGAAAATTCATGGCCACAAAGTACAATTGCAAACAGGCTTTATCACAGGGATGTCCACAGCACATTGTTTCTTGCTTATTAACTACTCCTGCTGCTTGCAAATGCATGGTGCAATGAAGCTGAGAGTTACTAGCTCATTGTAAACACCGATCTCTTAAGAAGCCTCCAGCGTGCGCAGTCACTGAGGTATTTAGCTCCACTTGAGCCATGGTTTGCACGTGGCGAGGCGGCACAAGGCACACGTAGCCTGCCTGGCATGTGGCTCTGATCCTCCGCACAGCTTCTCTTCTTGCCACAGTGAAGTGTTTCACCTAGCCATTTACTCAAGCATAATGCGCTTTTATGGACTTTTATTTCTTAACTGTTGTAAACTTGCAGCAGATTTTATGGTCTCGAATTTATGCTGCTCCAGTTGGATAGCTTAATCCCAGGGGGAAACACTTCACTTGGAAATTCAGGCTTTTTATGTCATCACAAAACCTGTGGTGGCACATGTGAGTGGTGAGGGTGGGTACAGATTAGGGATGCTCTGGTCTTCGTGCTGCTTGTGTTGGTGCTCCGCACACAGGATGGCTTGCCCTCGGGTGCCACAATACCTGGATGTCCTTCTGTCTCAGAGACACCAGCTTCAAAAGAAAGAAGAGGTGGGAGCAGAGCACAGTCAAGCACCACAAAACTTGAGCGAAGGTCTCCAGTGCTGGGCACTTGCAGATCAGGTGCCATGGAGGCACCGAACCTCCCTTGTCTGGAGCCCGGCCTGTGCTCCACGCTGGCCCCAAGGAGGGCGCAGACAGCTGCAGGGACGGGGCAGGGCACACAGCTTGAATGCCAGCTGAAGTCACGGCAGTTTTCTTTCCAAACAGGCATTTTTAGATACCAGAAATGTGGCATTTTCCTGTCTGTGCCCAGTGAAGTGTACGGGAGCACTCTCAAGTTGCACTGTCCTCCGGCATCAGGGCCTGGTCCCTCGGGAACTCTTTCAGTGCATCACTTGACCTCTTAGTGGAAAAAGATTATCAGCAGTAGACCGGGGCCTTGATTTCTTTGCAGCCATTTAAGGTCAGTTTGATTCATGTAAGGACCCTGGTGGCTCGAGGAGTAAATCCACTCTGTCTTGTTTGCTCTTCCTTTAAAGTACTTAAACATCCCAAGGAAACCAAGTGAGCAGGGTTTCTTACGGGGCTTTCAGACCGCTGCAGGCCATGGTTGCTGCCCGAACCCTGGGCACACGACCTTGCCTCTGCTGCTCTGTTCACCTGGACCCAGGGCCACAGGCTGAATTTCTTCCACATCCCCCATGTGTTTTTAGCCTGCCATCACTTTGCCTTTCCCATAACAGCAATGATGGAAAAACTGAGCAATCAGAGACATAGTGGATATCTAAAAACCTCAGTGAGAGCTTTATGAGTTCTGCCTTCTTATGGATGGCAGCCACTGAAAAATTTATTCAACGGTACGTTCTTGAGAGCTTTTTCTGCATGAAGTTGTGAGCTGTGGGGACACTGGGGAACACAGCATTTTCCACAAAGCTTCCACAGTTCTTGCAAGAGCCCCAGGGGCTGCGAGGAGCCACAGCACTGGGGTGCGTCACACAGGTGCTCAGCTGGGACCTCTGCTCTCCCTCCTGCTGCAGGAAGCCTCAGCATTTACATCTCGCCTTACCTACTAGCAGCCGCAGAGCTGGGAGCTAATTACAAGTGTTTTATACGACAGCCACAGCCTGCAGCTAGGGCTCAGTTTATATTGTCATCCTTGCCAGAAATACTGTCCTTGTACTCCCCCTCCAAATTATTTTCATACTGACGAATGTGTTATCTAGTTTCTGATCATTCCAGGGAATGTGTTGCTAAAATAGCTGTGATTATGCTGGAGAACCTGTTTGATAATGGAGGGCTGCTACACTGATAGTTTTGAGCTTCAGCCCTGGAAATAATCTGGCAACTGTTGGAAGAGGAGCAGAGTTCCTCTCTTTGCCACATTCAGAACTAAACCCGCAGTGAGAGCTGCCCGGCTAAGCACGTGGCAGCAGGGCCGGGGCTGGGAGGGCAGCCCCCAGTTCATCACGTAGCACAGCTCGGGGTAACAGCAAAGTGGCTGTGGCAGAGCTCTGCCAGCCGCTGCTCCCTGAGCACAATTTGGTGTGGATGGGCTGAGACAACTGTGGTTCAGCTGCCCAATCCGACCGAAAACCCAGCCACGGTCTGACCTGATGGAACCGGCCGCAGGCACACAACAAGCTCAGGATGCTAATAATAATAATCATAATTAAAAAAGAAGAGGCAAAGGTATGGGTGACACGATAGTGCTCTTGAACACCGACTGGTTCTGTTCAGGTTTGTTGCTAAATTGTTATTAAGTTGAGCCCTTTGTTTTATTAGCATTTGTTAAAAAAAGCCATTATGCAAGGTTCTTTCAACATACGTATTATTTCACCCAGGTGTCTGCAACAACAACTAACTCATTCAAATACATATTTAGACAGCCTTTTGAATGGTATTTGCCTGAAAATAATATACAACATTGGATAAATAATGTGTGCTTATTTCGAAGCGTATATTGTTATTTCCACCAACAGACAGCTGTTCTTACCAATTAAATAAATAAATAGTTTTGACAGCTCCCGAGGAGGATGCTGGCCTATTTCTGTACTTTCTCTTCAGAAGATGGTGAGCTGCCACAGCAAGGGCAGCGAAGGAAATCCCTGTAATTGCACAGGAGGCAAAGGGCCTGGGGACTGCAGCCATGTGCAGGCGCAGAGGGCAAGTCCGCGCCTCCTCAGAGGGGAGGAGGTGGCAGCGAGGTGACAGCGAGCACACTTCAGTCATTTTCACAAATGCAACTATTGTCTGAATTGGAGAAACAAGGTCCCTGCTCAAGATTTCTTCCCGATCAGCATTGTTTAATTGCACGTTGGTCAAGACTTTGGGTGTTTACCTGTCAATCTCTTGTCCTTTTAGGACCAGTTGCTACCCTGGCTGTTACTGAGCTGACACTTGGGAGCTTATGTATCATGAATACAGAAAGAAGAAAAAAAGGAAAGAAAAGGGCATGGAGCAACACTTGCCAGCCCACAGAAGAAAGCCCTGGCTGACTTCGTCAGGTGAGGCTTTGTGTGGGTTTTTCCCTCTGCAAAAGGGTGGGGAGAACAACCAAAGCACACCGCTGCTTATCGAGTGATGGGGCAGGATTTGGGAGCGGGGCTGGGCACGGTGCTGTGTGCAGGACTCCGTGCTGGGGGCAGGAGGCAGGGGCACCCCGCACTGGTGGCACCGGGCACAGCCTCCGTCTGGGAGGGAGGCCAAGGGAGGAGAAGTTGTGCAAGGAAGCGTGTGAAAGAGGTGACAAAAAGCTGCATGGTGCACCATTACCCATCTTTGCGTCGATGGGACTTGATACAGCGACAAGTTGGTGCAGCTGAGTGTTTGTTAGGATTTAAGGTGTCTTTAGGTCTCTGTGGGTAGAATCCATCCCCGAGAATACAAGTGGAATAAAAACGGTGAAGGCCCTTTTGCTTCAAAGTATCAGCTGTCCACAAACCGATGGTCAGCTGGGAGGAAAATACAATAGACAATTACTTTAATAGCTCCTCTCCCTTTTCTTTCCTTTTCTTTTCTTTTCTTTTCTTTTTTTTTTTTTTTTCTGGACTATGAATCACTTTGTAGGCATGTTATTACCTGCAGCATTTATATCCAGCTGAACTACTGTAGTGGATAATTCATTATTTTATTTTATTTTATTTTATTTTATTTTATTTTACTTTATTTTATTTTCTGAGAAGTTTAGTTTTTAATTCCATCCGTCTCTACCTGTACATTTCTTGCTTCAACCCACCACCACAGCAGCTGAGTACCTTTCAAATAAAAATGATACTGAGAGCAGACTTTTTTGCGGAGTTCAGGTTTGTTGCTGATTTTTCATCTTAATTGGCCTCTAGCGGCCTTGGAGCAGAGCAGGTTCTTGTTTGCTTTGCTTTGTGAGTGAGGGGTGAGCACACGGCGATGTGGGTGCTGGCTCCCTGACCCAGCACCTTTGGGCTCCACGCGCTCCCCTCCCTGAGCCAGGGCTGGCAAGTACCTGCAGTCCAGGGGACCAGAACCTGGGCTGCTCCCCAGACCAGGCCTCGGATGCTCCACGTGAAGTTTTGGTTCGTTCTGGGGTCGCTCTGGGTTGAGGTGATACCCACCCTGCCACGGGGAGCAGCGCGTTGTCCCAGCACCAAGGTGTGCTCCTCGCGCAGCAGTGCCTGCAGGCTTGGCACGTCGCCTCCTGGAAACTGGGGAGCAAGTGTGCTAATTCAGGGCAAAAATGAGTGTTCAGGAGACCAGCTTCTGTTCGGATCACTGAGGAGTTTCATAGAGGGACAGCATGTACAAACGCTCATTTGAGTACAAATTCTCCCTTTTACACTGAGCTACAGCAGAGGCAGTGTCTTTGGCCAAAACCCCGGGGATGTATAATGAAAACACATCTTCAGCTTCATAATAAAGTTATGGCAATCAAAGTACATATTCTGATCTCCTTTTCATTGTTTGCTCAAATATTAAGCAAAAGCAAGCAAGGTGAAAGAACAGCAGCGCCAACGCTTGTGTATTTTGCTTAGTTACATGCTGCTTTACTGATTTTTTAAGATTTGATTTAATTGATTGTTTCTCAGCTGGTGTTTTATCAACGCCCGGACCAGCAGGACCGACCTCTCCGCCTGCAAAGCCCAGGCGTGTGCGCAGGGAAGCCCTCCTGGGGGTGCAGCCCCAGGCTCTGCTCCCCCCTGCCAGCCCCCCAGCAGCCCGGAGCCTTGCTCATCCCAGCCTCGCCTCGGCCGGCAGACGGAGCTATGAGAAGTTTTGTGATTCAATTTCGTGCCTGAGCTCTAGTCCCTACAATCATGATTCCAACTAATTTCCTTGGTTTGCCAATTTGCTTCTTGAAATGGCAGCTTTTCCGTAATAATGTGATTCTTTGAAGTATTTATTGCTGTAGCAGCGTGATAGAGTGCCCAGTGCCCAGCCCTGGCTGAGCGCTGGGAGCACTTCCCAGCAGCAAAAGGCTCCTCATTACAGTGCTCTTGTAATTCTTCCCCAATGAGACTCGTACCCAGGCCGATTCCACTTGATGCAGGCTGCTCTTTATAATTTCCCCACAGACAACAACCTTGTTAACTCTGCTCTGCCCCAGAGGCTCCCTGCCTGGCCGTGCCGGGCGCACCATAGCCCTTGACCTCGCCTGTTCATCCTTGTGCCGTGCTGGAGCGTTCTGCCAGCGATGGGCAATTCGGTGTAACGCCGATGGGAGATGTGTGGTGGGGCATGGCTCCCACGGCTCAGGGATGCTCTGTCCTAATTACAGGGCCTGCAGAGCTGCTCAAGAGGGATCGATATCTCCACACAAGCCCGGCAGCGGCACCCTGCCTGCGGGTTGCTCCGTCCACAGTCACAGCCGGGACCCGGTGTCTTCCCCAGGAGCCCTGCACTGTGCTTGTGCTTGTGTCTCAGGCCCAACAGGACAGCAAGGATGCTCTGAGAACTTCACCATGTCGTGTTATTCATCACCCGTAGCCCTTCACTGCAACTGCACTCCTGCTTCCTTTTTCACACAGGAATATATGTATACATTATATATAACATAATATATTGGAGCATATATGTGAGAAAAATCTCACATAATTTTCTTCAGACAGGATCTTCTGGGAAGCTATTTTATTCGCGATTGCAATGGCGGCGTCCTGTCACTCAGGAGCGCGCTTTGGTAAACAAATCCTAACCTTTTATTCCCTATTCCCCAACGCCTGATCACCTCCCCTGTTTCCTCGTTGGCTGAGTACTACAGGTTCACAAGCTACTCGACTCCTCTATACCATAGATGTACAATTTTTCTTTCTTTTTTTTTTTTTTTTTTCAACCCTTTAATTTCTCTTTTTGTATGTTTTGAGAACTTGTGGTCTTTGTCTTACTGTTCTCACACTGCTCATCCTCTTTTCCTCAAGCTTCTGCCTTATTTTGGAACAGCGAGGCCTTCTGCTGTCCACTTACCTACTGAGCATTTCTCCTTATTATGACTACACAACTACCTTGGAATAAAGAAAAATTATCGTCTGCAAAAACACAGCTTTGTTTCTCATATATATATTATGTAATCTATATGAAATGTATAATATATATATTATATAATATAAAAGCCTATCTGGTTTGAGTTTTGACTCAGTTTGGCAGTATTTCCTGTTCACAGTGGCACTGTGAAGGTAACACGTCCAGTTGTTTCTGTGCCTTTTCCTAGACAAACCCCCGCAGCACCAACAGCGCAGGGCCGGCTCCTCTGCGAGCAGCAGCACAGCCTGTGCGAAACGCAGCCACCAGCGCGAGAGCTGCGAATTTGGGGCAAGGCAAATTGAGACGAATCGGCTCGAGCTGTGGCCGTGTTCGCTGGCAGTTCACTGGGGACGAGGTGGCTGAGGCAGAGAAGCGAGGCTCAGCCCCGCAGAGGTGTGCAGGCCTGGGGCAGCGCGGTGCCTGGGGAGGCACAGCGCACTGATAGCCCCACCGGCACCTGGCCCAAACACAAGGCTTGTGTTGTATACACAGGACATATCACAGAATCACAGTAGTGATTTTGCAGTGATATATTGTACGTGTGTTGGATGTATTATAAAATAAATCACATGTACTATATAAATCATATATATATATATTTCCTATCGAACTGATGTAAAATTGAAATTTCTCAAATTCCCATAGAGTGCAAAAGAAGAACATTGGCAATATCAAAGTGTTTTCCTTTGATCACAATAAAATGTTTGTATTTTTTAAAAGCAGTCTTCAAAGTGTTTCAAGCTATCAAATCCAATAAAATGTCTGCTCAATGTTCATGATTGTTCCAGCAATGGTATCCTGAATCACCACATTGACAGTGAAATGCTGTTTAATGTTTCGAAGGAATGTATTTTACGCATGTGAATTTTTTAAAAAGGGAGTTTTCTGATTGAATGGAATGAATAGAAGTCATTTTTTTTTCAGCAGAACACAAGGTATTTACACCCACATAAATATATGTATTTACATAGCTAACCAAAAACTGAGGCTGCATTTTTTTATACATATAACATCTAATGTATCTATATCTGTATCTAATATATCTAAAATATTTATCAGTTTTATATATTGTATATAACATATTAAAAATTATATATATAACACATATAAGTAATGATTTTGCATAGCTATGCATATTTGCTTTATATATATATATTTCTATTTCTAGGTAAGAAAAAATATGTATAAGAAAAAACAGAATACACATTTTCTAGATGTTTATGTGTTTGTGTTAAAAATATATATATTAAAGTGCACATAAAAAAATACATTCATATACATAAAGATAATAAGATAAATGATATACATATGCATTATTTATTTATTTTCAGGTTTTTATTCCTAATTTAAGTTCAACAATCACATCAGCGACGTGTGTTGCTTTTTTCCAGGTGATGCTCTGGCCCCCAGGCCAGCTGTGACCCCGATTTGCGGATGAGCCAAGTGAGAGTGCAGCGGGCAGAGAGGGAAGCGCTGGATGTGACCTGCAGCAGCCGTCGCGGGAGACAGATAATGCGATTCTCCTCAGCCTCAGACCTGCAGACAGCCGCTCGGTTAAGCCTTTAAAATCCCTCACAAGTTCTGAAATAAGTTTCTGAAATTCATCTTTCCCATGCAGCTTCTGTAACGTGAAAAGATTTGGGAGCTTTAATGGTGAATGAGAGTTAATATGTTACAGTAAGTCTAACTGGCATTTTGTGATGGAGTGCCAGTCTCCGACAGAAAAACCTAGAAACGAAGCAAAGCAACCCCAGGGCTTCGCTTCCTGCCTTTCCCTTTCTGTCATTTCCCAGAAGCTGGTGACTGCTTCTCCTGGATGGAGTTAAATGCATAAGTAAAATTAACTAAGCACTGAAAAAAAAAAAAAAAAAAAAAAAAAAAAAGTGGTAACAGCAGAGACTAGAAGGAGACAAAGAAAAGGCTTTCAGATCCTCTGAAAATAAACACAACAGATATCAAGACTGTAACGAGCAGCATATCAAACCGTTATCTTTTTTAATGTAAAAGCTGCCTGATGTTGGAAAACCATGGAAACAACAACCGAGAAGAGAGCCATGTCCTCAGATTTGCAGCCGAGAAAAGGGGGAGCGGCGACACGCGGCCGGTGGTGTTCAGTAAGGAGAGGCATTTTGTTCAACGCTGCCCGACATCTGGGCACCACGCTGAGGGGCATCGGCCGGCGGCGAGGGGCAGTGGGAACGGGGGTCAGGCCGGGCTGACACCGCCTGGGGGCTCCCGGCAGGCAATGCCTGGCCCCACCACGGGCTGGCCCCGGGGTACACGTGCAGGGAGCCAGCCCCTGGTGCCAACAGCCCCCCACTGGGGATCCGCTGCAGAGAAAGCGGCTGCCAGCTCCCTTTGAGACAACAGCTCTTGCTCTTGCTGAATGGCATCGAAATGCCAAGCCCCAAAGCTTCAAAATATTGATGGCGTTATTAAAATGGGACCTTTAATTTTGCATTAAGATCATTTTAGCGTTGGAATTCTGGAATTTAATTATGTATGAGCCCCAGCCGCAGTGCTTCTCTGAAATTAGTTAGCATTTATACTTCTACACTTAACGTGTAATTTAGCCTCTTGCATAAAAGGGCTAAATGGTGCTAACGTTGTGGGTAGCTGCAGCCATCCCTTTAAAACAAACATGCAGACATTATGCTCCCAAGAAATTGTGGAGAGTTACAAAGACAAATAGTGAGCGAGTCTGGGAAGCTGATCCTAAGGAAAGCTGCAGCAAACAGCCGTCTTACTCTGATATAAACCCTAAATAATTGCTGAAGGTTGGGTGGGAAGGCACCAACTTGCATGGCCAACGTGGGGCATCGGACACCAGAAATGTGCTGCTGGAGCCCTCCTCCCTGGTGCTCCTCAGCCTTCTGCCCATGTGTGACCAGAGTCATCAATAAGCCAACAGTCCTCTGGCCATGGAGGATTATTCTCAGAGATAATGCACAGTTTTAATGAACTTCTCTGTGTTTCACAATGCATTAACATTACAATGGGAAAAGCAGTAAGGTCAGCGTCACCAGAGTTGGGAGAAGCTCTTCCCTGCTTGTTGGTGAGGTTCTTCTGGGTGGTCTGTGGGGAGATGATCCGCCCCACCTCTGGCACCGAGCACAGCGAGCTCCCCATGGGAGCTCAGCAAGGGCAGAGCCCTGCTGCGCGTCCTTCGCTCAGCTGCTGGCTCCCTAAACGCAGGTGACTGTGCATGGGGACTGCCACTGCGTGCTTGTGGCTGTGATGGAAACTCCTTCTTGGCTGAGCCGCATCCCCAAGTGGGCTCTGCACACCTCAGCCGCCCCCTGCCTCCTTGCTGCAGTCCCAAACGTTCAAGTCCCTTGGTGCCACCACCATCTGCCAGACCTTCACTTAACCTTGCCAGTCCTCTTCTCCCTGCCTTTTTTTTCAGGTTAACAAGGTAAACTTTGATTTTAAACTATTCAAACATTGCCTTGATTGATTTTTATGTTTTTATGCTAAGTATCTCTTACACCTGTGGCATTTTTGGAATAATTACATTTCTGGTATTTTAACAAATAGTTGCAAATTAAAGGAGAGCATGCTGAAGTCAGAACAGATGGGCTGAATAAATTTATTGATTTGGGAAGAATACCAAAAGAAATAACCTCTTTTTTTTAGGGCAATGAGGAAGAGAAAAGACAAGTAAAATTAATAGAATAGTTCAGTTATCTTCTGAAAAAATGCCATGAACTCAGTAGTGGCTGACGGGCTGCAGCTGTGAGAAGACAGAGGCAAGAGAAAGCCAGATGGGGATAATATATGCCACAAAGGCAGTGTGAGCATACACAGCATGGACACACGTGGTATACACACACATAAATGCAATCCCAGAAACCCAGTGGATAAGTGGGTATGCATGTTATGAAGCAAACTGACCCGACCCAAAACTGGGCTGCAAATTTTTGTGAAGCCACGAAGCCCAGAGGCTGGGGTGAAACCACCTGGCATTGCACTTTCCACAGTTGTGTGCAATTGCGGGGGCTATTTGCTTCCCTCTGGGGGCAGGAGCACCCCTCTAAAGCTGAGCAGTTGGTGATTTTGGAGGAGGCAGAAGCTCGGTGTGCAGCTGGCTGGGTGCAGCAGAGCCTCTCCCGCAGCTCCGTTTATCAGCACAGGCGTGGCTGGAGCTCTGCTACCGTGTCCCCTGTGGTGGGGTGGCCCCCAGGACCCTGGGCTGCTACAGGCGAGCTCAGCATCTGTGCTGAAGTGCTGACTTGGTGCTCCTCCAAGAGCTGCTGCTTTTTGCACTGCAATGTCAGACCTTTGTATCTTTCCCCTGACAGCTGCTATGTGATCCGTGGCTTTCAGACTAAGGCTGAGGGAAATTTCCTTTTCAGTTTTATGTGTCAGTTCCTGTGCTGCTCTTGTTCTTCAGCTCATGCACCACTTCACTGTCTCGGTATTTTTCTGTTCCTGTACTTCCAGGCAGCAACAGCATCTCAAGTACCATGCATGAGATTGGCAAAATGAGTAGCATGTATTAGGGAAAATCCTCTCTGTCTAGCTTGTCCAATACCCTGGGGAATGAGGACTTTTAGAAGTTTGTGTGTTCATCACCTGTGGCAAACTGCTTCCTTCTATGTGTAGGCTGGGGTGCTAACTACTGCTGGATGTTTTTTTTCAGTTAGCAAAGTTCTAAAGCATCCTCTGCATGCAGTTGTTTCTATGGGAGTCCAACCTCCCAGTTGCACACTGCTGTCCCTATAATAGTCAGGAGACCTGTCAGGGTGGTGGTGAGGTCTCAGTGAGCAGTGTGGGAACGTCTCCCCACAGTTCACTTCAAATTTAAGGTTCTATGGGACTATTTGCTCATCTCAAAAATCAAAGACTTGGTGTGTTTCTGTAGGACAGACATTCAGAGAGGAAATCAATGTTTTCAGCTCCTCTTTCTTTCCCTGTTCTCTTTGGTCATTTGTTGTCGATTTGAAATGCTTTGCTTGGTCTGACAGAGTGAAGCACGCCTTCAACTTAGATTGCAGAAGCTGTCTGAAAATAGTTTCCCTTGCAGGTCTCTCTGGCATTTATTACATAGAATTGCAGATATTAAATCAACAGAACTACTGCAATGCTCCAGCCAAAATGGTAGCTGGATCTATGCATTAATTTTCAAGTTCATTAGAGAGCTGCTTAAATCTGGAACAGATGAGGTTAGAAAAGGAATGAAAAAATGCACTATAGATATCATGAAAAATATCTCTTAAATGCAGTTATTTAAGCATTTTTTGCTAGAGTTTAGTAGCAGATTGCCAATGGGCATGGATGGATTTTAAAAAAGCTACAAAACAGGTTACAAATTTGAAAAGAGCACACTTTATCTTTCCATTATACTCAGAAAGAAAGTGGAATGGCTTTTTTTTCTAACAAAAAATGAATATGGTGTGCAGATTGTTCATGTTTTTGTCTGATATGTTCAATTAAAATATAATTAACTATTTTCTGTAGTCTGGTTTTAGAAACGTGCAAGTATGTACTGTGGTGGGTGGCTGTGTATGTAGTTGCATTAAAAGAAGGATGTGCATATGGAGAAGCTGACAGAAATTATTTGAAGGTCAAGGCTGCTTTTTGCACAGTGGAAGCTGAAGCACCATGGTCACTTAAAACTGAAGAAGATTAAGTGATTTCTGCATAGAATATTTTCAGAGAATAAGCCAGTTCAGATGTGAGTGCAAGTTTCAAGGACAGGTTACCAGTCCTGCCAAGTAGAGAGATTCAGGAACTCTGTTTATAAACATAATATTCCCCTTTTTTACAAGCTGACATTCTGCAGATTCAGACTCCTGTGTTAACAGATTAGCACTACAGCAAAGGCTACTGTGACCAGGCGCTTGGTCTTCTGCACAGCCTGCAACACTTGCTGCTCTTTTGGCAGAAGTCATTTTGGGAGGACTGCTGCAGGTGGGTTAGGCAGACCTGGCACAGGCTCAGTTATTTAGGTGTTAGAGCCTGATGTGGGCAGGATGCATGCAGCTGCATAATGCGGTTACCACCCTCGTGCAGCCTGGTGAACATCGGTGTGCTGTGCAGGGATCTCTTTGTGATGGAGCTGTGCCCGTACCTGCTCCCAGGGCATTCCTTGCACCGCCTCTGGCAGCTTTAAGTGCTATCTTACCACCTAACCCTGCCTGCTCCTACCCAAATCGGTGGGTGTGTGGCATGCTGAGCCCAACAAAGCGATGCTGGGTGCAGTCATGTTGGTCGGCCTCCCTGCCCCTTTCCTGCCCTCCCAGCTGGGCCGAGGCCTGCACAGTGCCCAGGCCCCTGTGCGCTCCGGTCACAGCGCTGGGCTGCTCCAGCCTCTGTTGGGCAAAACCTCTCCAAGTTTACATATATCTGTATTATGTATTCAGTGCGAATTAGTGATGTACTGACGTAGCTGTGACTAATGTATTACAGTTGGAAAACTACTTTGTTTGTGCTGATCACCAGTATTGCAGAAAAGGCAGTATCAGTGATAAGACTGGCTACACAAATGTAAGGGAACCCGTAATCTTCTGAGCTGCCCTAATATATTTTTATATGTTTAAACAATTTTTGACTAGCTTGCTAGTTCCAGAAGGTAAATTTTATGACTGTTACTATATGGCCTTTTTTTGAGTTTCATATTCTGAAAACTTTTTAGGGGGAGTGAAAACAGAAAGGGGGAAAAAAAATGAAGAAAGAGCCCTTAGTGAGGTAACTAGTGACTGGGTTGCAGTGAAGTGCATCGGGGAATGAGCATTGGTGCTTACACCTGGGTCGCTGAGGTTATGATGTGCGAGATTGGCTTTGTTCATCGCAAATGTCAGGAGCACTGATTGCTGTCCTGTGACTTCACAGCTCACCTATTTCCCTGGTTTTGGAGCAGCAAAGTAAATCAAATTTGGTCTGAGAGGAATAATAGCTCCCTGGCCAAGCAGGGAGATCTAGCTGTACACTTGCCTGAGGAGATTACACCAGGTAGGAAATCTCTAAAATGGCATTAAAGCCTTCAGGCTCCTCCCAGGGGGTTCTGAGGCTTTAATGCCTCTAAAATGCAGCAGGTGCTGGCTTGAAGGCACAGCCCATGTCCAGCTGACAAAAAAGCACAGCACAAGGCCTGCCTGCCTGCCCTTCTGTCCTGTGAAATAAATGTGCCTGGGCTGGATGGGCCATTGCTGCATAGTCTCACCCGCACAGTTACAGAACGCTCCCTTGTCAGAAATTTTGACAAAGCAATTAGATAAAATAGGGAAAAAAGGTAAGGAGAAAAACTTAATGTGTCCATTGACATGAAGACTTATTCTGAGAATTTGCCTGCAGATCCTACTCCCTTCACAGAGCCCTGGGCTCCTGGACCCATGTGTGGGATCAGCCACCTGAGACTATGGGGCTGAACATGAAAACCCTGAGCCACTGATCAGTTACAGGGACATTCACTGAGGCACTGTGATAAATTGTTAGTGGAGCATTTAATGGTCCCTAGGAGGGAAAGCTTCAATGCTACTGGGTCACTTCTACTTAAGCAATGGCACTCTTTCACTTGCAGATATTTTTGGGGAAAAAAGGTCCGTTTCTAAAGGCATTTTTTCATCATCTTTTGCTCATTAAGTTGTTTGGGAAAAATTAACTAATGAGATTATTTGCCAGAAAAATTGTCCAGCTGGTGCTCTTGAACGCTAGTCTGTGCTTCTGGCTGATACCATATTGTTAACGGCTCAGAGATGGCATTAAACACCACCTCTCTCCCAGCAGCGTGCAGGGCTCCTGCTGAGCTTCTCCTCCCGAGATCTTTCCTTATTTATTTTATTTTTTTAAATCTAAGCATGGGGCTTGTGCCTCCCTCCCTGATAACGGCCACGTGGATGTCTCTGTGCATCTGAGAGGAACATATGGTTTGGCATTCCAGGCACAACCGTGGAGCCCTCCTGGAGGGAAGGAAACATCTGCCAGCTCCTGTAGCCTGTAAGCAAACCTACAGAGGCAAAGCTGTCAATGTCACGTCAAAGTGGCAAATTTACGTCCTGGGGCAAGAGACTTCCCTCGCGGCAGGCTGTTCGCTTGATTCAGGTCTAAATCATTGTGCTCACACCCAGCAGTGCTCTGCAGTCCATAGTCTTAATGCTGGTATTTAGAAGGAAAATGGAGCCCATCAATGGGAAATGGGCTGGTCTGGAGTCCCACCAGGCTTGCCTTAACCTGGGAAGACCTGAAGTCTTTCCCTGTGTCTGTTGAGATCTCGTGGCAGCTACAGATATCCTAAGGGGGTTTATGAAACAGACAAACAAAAAAATTCTCACAGGAAGGATCATGCATTTGTATTAAATGGGTTAAGAGGACACTTTGCACCTGAAGTTCCTACCTGATGTGAGGGCAGAAGTTGCATATCCTGCTGTGGGTAATCAAGTGTGGCTGTAACTCCACTCAGCAGTGTGACAATCTGGAGAATTATTTATCCCAGCAAATATGAGCCAAAAAAAAAAAAACTCATTTAGGGAGGTATTAGTAGAAGACTTCTATGAGGATTTGAATATCATTAGGTGGCTCTGATGTACCTTAATCTTAGCATGCTGCAAATAATTTTGGGAACTAGACTTTTTTTTTGTAGAAAAAAAGAAAGGATATAGGAGAATTATAGAGCAGCAGTGATAACAGAAGGCTTAGAAAGTATAATGGATGAGGAAAGGTCAGAATAATTTTTCCTGGCAAATTTCTGGGCTGGTGGCATATGACGTGCACCTGAAGAACCCCGTGGACTTTACTTCCTCAGAGGGTTTTGGAGAAACAGACTGTGCTCTGTAGCAGTGTGACCAGCAGGGCTAGGGAGGTGATCGTCCCCCTGTACTCGGCTCTGGTGAGGCCGCACCTCGAGTACTGTGTTCAGTTTTGGGCCCCTCGCTACAAGAAGGACATGGAGGTGCTTGAGCGAGTTCAGAGAAGAGCGACGAAGCTGGTGAGGGGCCTGGAGAACAAGCCCTACGAGGAGCGGCTGAGGGAGCTGGGATTGTTCAGCCTGGAGAAAAGGAGGCTCAGGGGTGACCTTATCGCTCTCTACAGGTACCTCAAAGGAGGCTGTAGCGAGGTGGGGGTTGGTCTGTTGTCCCACGTGCCTGGTGACAGGACGAGGGGGAATGGGCTTAAGTTGCACCAGGGGAATTTTAGGTTGGATCTTAGGAAGAACTTCTTTACCGAAAGGGTTGTTAGACATTGGAACACGCTGCCCAGGGAAGTGGTGGAGTCACCATCCCTGGAGGTCTTTAAAAGACGTTTAGATGTAGAGCTTAGGGATATGGTTTAGTGGGGACTGTTAGTGTTAGGTCAGAGGTTGGACTCGATGATCTTCAGGTCTCTTCCAACCTAGAAATTCTGTGATTCTGTGCTCACAGGAGGTGGTGGTGGGCAACACAATGTCCTGAGCTGTGGCAGGGGTTTGGCCAGTGTGCAGTTGTCACATGCCCCTGAATTATGGGTATAGGGGGGTTTATGCCTCACTGCCCCCCACTAGGGAAAAAAACAACAAAAACAACAGAATTTTACTTTCAAAGGTTGAAGATAACATGGTGTTCAATAGTCAGTATGAAAAGAAGGAAGGGTAAAATCTTTAAATTTCATTTGTTTTAGCTCTCAGAAAGCAAACTGGAAGTTTAAAAGTAAAATTAAAAAAAAAAAAAAATGAAATTTCTGTGGAAAGCTTTTTCCACCTTGCTTCTTCCTGGACCTCCATTTTAAACCTAAGAATCTTGGAAGATATATTAGCTTAAATTATTATGCCTCTGATGAAAGGAAATGCTCAGAATTATCAAATGAGGAAACATACAACAAAAGTGGAATAGATAAATATACTTCCCTAGCACATATTTTTATGAAATTTACTTTAAACAATTAAAAGTTTTTATTTTAGTAGTTACATGTACACTGATTTACATTTTAGACAGCATGAATTTTAATGATCTCCTGTGAATTTCGTTTAATGCCTTTGAGATTGACAATAAGATATCAACCATATTTCCTCATTTATCATTTTCAAATAGTTTTTTCCCACTGCTTGTAGTTTGCTTCAGAAAGCTGATTCCACAGCACGATTCTGGAGTTCATTAATACTATCAAGGATTTGTGTGGGGATGGCAGAGATAATCTAAAGCCCATGCAGAAAAATCTGCTTTTCAAACAATAATTAACTTCGTCTCTCGCTCAGTTCGGAGTTTATCAGCAAAGTTAGGATGACCTGTTTTAAAATGCATTTTTAAAAGACTTGTGGCATCATTATCAAAGCCTTGATGACCTCTAATGAGTTACGTGTTGCTCTGCCTCTCCCTGGGACTGCAGGCGGTCTGAGGGAGGTGGAAGGGAAGGAGCAGGCCATAATTCTTTTCAAAATTTGGGATTTATGAGAGGCTTTTGACGTGAGGTTCCTGCTCTGCCCTGCATGTCTCCTGGCACAGGGTGCTGCCAGGCCCTGGGCACGTGCCTCTGCACCGGTGCTTTTCTTGTCCTCTGGGGCCAGGCTGCTCCTGCCTGGTTATTGCCCAGGGCGAGGGGAGCAAGAAATGTCATGGGCAGGCAGAATTAATACCCACGTTTAAAATTTGTTGTGGAAGTTTTCATCAGAAATAAGTCAGGATTAGCGAATGAGCCCATACAAATCAGGACACATCATGGACTGGGAGGGCTGTCATTGCATGCCTTGATATTTCTGACTGAAGTAACAGAATTGTTATGAAGGCTGGAGGGTTTGTGGAAACCAAGTTGCTTCTGCTGGGGCTTGCCTTGTCTTCAGTGGGGACAGTGGGGGGAACACCACGGCTGTCCTCTGCCCATGGGGATCTGCACGGGCTGAAGTGAGAGCCCCAGCTGGCTGGGCACCTCAGCCGTGCTGTTGGCAAGGAGGGGCTGGAGGCAGCACGGCGTCTTCAGCAGCTGCAGCAGGAGCTGGGTGATGGGCTGTTGGGTAAAGAGAGAGTCCTGGGGAGGAGGAGAGGCAGCTGAGGCTGGAGGGTGATTTGGGGTCTGGGGTAGGTTCCATGAAGCTCACAAATGGCACTGGAGGGCCAGTGTCAGCCGGGGCTGTTCCAGCCTGCAGGGAGAGGTGTGTGGGGGTTGCTCACTGCAGCGTGGTCAGCCCAGCATCTGATGGGCTCGGATGTCCCTAGGGAGGTGGGCTCTCACTGGGGTGGCTGGGGCAGGCCGGCATCACAGCGGCTCACCAGCTGGCTCTGGCAACGCTGTCCGTAGCATGGGGATCCCCAGCGGTAACTCCTCCGTGGAAATATCAATCGTGCACTAAAAAACACGGCTAAATATTCTGCTAAGACTGAATCTGTTTGTGCATTTAGTTCTTGTATTGCAGCTGCTTGGTATTTGACAGAAGAATGATTGTTAAATTGAGAATTTCATTGTTTCAATGAAAATGTGCGTAGCATGGATTTAAGTACTTCCCTGGACAGCAATATTTCCATATTTTCTAGGACCCCATGGAGATCTTAATGATACATTAAGCACTTTGAGTGGAAGCCATAACAAGTTACCAGAGTAGGTGTTTAGGTAGTGGGACAGAGTTTAGGAAACTTAAAAATCACTTGCCAGTTCTGCTGCAAACTTCTGTAAGAACACAACTATTTATTTCGTAGCTTGCTCTCTTTTAGAAAAGCAATGACAGTTTTATTTTTTCTCACTTCTATTATCATTCCTTTGCAGATTTTAACTAGTGACATCACTGATGGATGGTTGTCTCTGCAGATGATGTAGATAGAGCAACCTATGTGGCTTTTACTGTATTTCCCAAATATTCTTTCTTCAGAAGAGAGGCTAGATTAACCACAAGACACGTTGAACGCTGATTGTTGAACCATCAGGAATTTCACACCAAATCATGGGCATGTGCTTTAGAAGGTATGTACAATCAAAAAGCTAACTTTAGGTTTATTTCAAAAGGCTTTCATAATTTATATTTAAGCATTTAACAATAAGGAAGTCACAGCTGAGGTTGGAAGGGACTTCTGGAGAGGCTCAGGCCCTGCCTGGTGCGGCCCAGGGGCTGGTGGCTGCCTTTGCTCCCAGGGCACGATGAGAACCTGGTGGCACCAGGCTGACCATTACCAGAGCCAGGCTATTAACTGCATACCCAGCAGAAAGGGGGAGAGGGAAGAAAGTGTGCGTTGCTGGTTTCTCATGCTCTTGAGAGTTGGAATCTATGTTGAATCAAAATGCTGTTGTGAAGGGAAAGGCACAATTTTGTCCGTGGTATATGAGCCAGAAGGGACTACTTCCATCACGTCTTCACTGTGGGTTATACATGAGCAGAAGGCAAAAACTTTAAAGGCATTAAGAGCATTAGCTTGAGCAGATGTAGGGAGACATCTCCCTACCTCCTCCTCCCCGTAGTGATCTACAAAATCAGTCCCCTGGGTGTGTTGTAACCAGATGTGGAAACATTTTCTTTTGAATTTATTTCAGCTATATTAGCAAGGAAGCTTTAATCCGGCCTTGCTTATCCTTGGCTTCTCATTCTGGTGGAGCTGCTGTAGATGCAACACAGCCAGCCTTACCGCCTCCTGGGTGAGATGCAGAGAAGTCTGTAGCTGCCTCAGGTACTCCGCTGCACTGCCTTAGTGGCTGCTGACTTGGCAACACACAGGTGTAGGAGATGGCCCAGGGCCTGTTCCTGCCATGCCCCTACAGCCCACAGCTCTGATATTGAGCAAGTAGGCGAAGGCTATCTCTGTCAAAAGAGCGCAGGAGAGGCAGTAGGTGTGGTTTCAAAGCTACAAACATCTTGGATGCAAGAGTGCGTGGAGCCAGGACACCCCCGAAGGTGTCCGCCTGTGGCTGCGGTCCCCAGAGCCTCAGCTGCAGCCACAGCTCCGGGCTCGGTGGGGTCACAGGAGGGGGTCCCCGGGGAGGACTTCCCCACCCTGGAGCCTCCATTCAGTTGGAGCAGGTGTTAACGGTGTTGGGATTGCTCGTGGGTTTTAGCACCCTGCTTTCAAGGCAGTGGAGCTGCAGGGGATTTGGTGACAGCCAGGCTTTACTTTTACCTTTACTCCCACACCCGCAGGGCTCCCTGCATGCCAGCTCCCCTCGGCTGTGAAGGAGGCAGGGACTCGTAGGGATGTCAGGTCTTTGGTGAACTTGGCTCCTAGTGCCAGGGATGCTTGAAGTGCCTGTGGGAGTTATGGCACCGGTTTCCATTCAGACTTTCAAGACCACTTAGGTGCTTTTTAAAATTTGCTGCTAAAGGGTTAAATTGTTTAAAATTTCAAGGGACTTCAGTGAAAACCTACATAGATGGGGGAAGGTAAAGTTTTTCTTGTATAACTCATCCGTAGTAATTAAGCATAGAAAATTTCAAGCCTGGATGAGATTTATATGCCAAATATAGCAAAGTAGACTATTTTTATTTTAAAAGGAAACACAACTTCCAAGAACTTCACCTTTAAATTACTCATCCACAGTATTGCTCTAACATCTGCCTGCCTTATGAACAGTCAAAATCTGTACAAAGGTGTCAATTATACCTGGAACTGCCATCAAGTGGGAACAACTTTTTTTTCCTCCAAAGATTCTGATGTTGCTATGCGTCTAAATACTGTCTTGAATAGATTCCTTCAGTTGGAAGAGACCTCCAGAGATTGAGTCCCGCTGCCTGACCTCTTCAGGGCTAACCAAAAGCATGTTATTGAGGGCGTTATCAAAAGGAAACTATGGCTTCAGCTCACTGGTGGGAAAAGCAAAAGCATGCTTTAAAAGACTTAAACCTGGTTTCTGTTCAAAGGTTTTAAGTAGCAGTGAGACAGCTGTACCTCTTAGTAAACAGCGTTGATGGTAATTATCTTGGTAATTGCAGCAGAAATGTACAGAACAGGGCAAAAAAAAGCAAAAACAACAAAAATCATAAACTGAGAATTTCTGCACTAAAGGTTCCCTTCTGTAAAATTGTGAGTGGGAATGGATGCTTCACTTGTGCTTTTTTAGCTTCTTCCATTGAAGCACGTAGCCCTGTGTCACTCTGACGTTACTGACAATGTCTTCTACTTGCCTCCTGGGCACAGCTTGAATGAAAATGTCTGGTCTTCAGGTGCTGTTTCTCAAGGCCTGGCTATTCTGTGATCACAGGTGGGAAGTGTTGCAGGTTTTCTCCTTTATTTGCTTTTGCAGTTGTCTGGCTTAGAAGGCCAAGGGCTGTTGGCATTGCCCATCCAACAGAACTGCAACCACCAAGGCTGAGGCAGGGCTCGGGCACAGCCTTGCTTTGCAGTGAGTTCAGTAACAATCCTCGTGTTTCTCGTCAGGCTGTGGATGTCTGCCTTCTCCCAGGAGGCACAGAAATGTAAGCATCTTCTGAAGCTTAACAGATCTGCATGTGGGAGCTGCTACAGTGCACTGTATCAGCCATATCATTAAATGCATAAAATCTTTTACTCAAGTGCACAGTTTCCTCTTTTCCTGCATTGCTTAAGTGCAGTTATCAGGGATAAATGGTAATAAAATAGTTTCCCCAAACTAACCACGTGTTAGTTCTGAGACAGGAAAATAACTAATTAGAGCCCAAGCACTGCTGCTTAATGCTAACATACCAAATAGGAATTTTCAACTCTCACGTAGTTATTTCTGTACTGTCATCAAGCACAAGATAATCATACATGGGGGTGCAGATTCAGTTATGCCTTGCTGTATCAGGAGGACATCTGTGCCACCAGCAGGGCAGTTTGCTGGGCAAGGAGTGGGAAATATCCCCAGCACATGTCCCTCTGGCTCCTGCCCTGCCAGGCAGCCCCGCTGGCAGTCCCCAGCATCCCCTGCCTGGGGCTGACTTCTGCTCCCTGACCCTGCAGTAAGGTGCAGGAGCCACTGAAGTGATGCCCAGCAGGGCCTTGGTGTCCTGGGACCCATTCCTGCAGCCTCTGGGGCAGCAGTGTTGGAGCTGGGGCAGCCCAGGCATTATTTCCTGAAGAGCTTTTCTAGCGCGCTGCTTTGCTGTCGCTGGAGGGTTTCTCCTTGCCACAGGCTGTTTCTTGAAGTGCATCCTTAAAAAGGTGAAGATCTGCAGGGCCATTAGCTGAAAAGAAGTGTTGGTAAAATACAGAGTTTTCAGCATGCTTTATACACGTTCAAGGGGAGAATGGACAAGTTGTCACAAGAGCTTTGCTGAGAGGCTACTGAAAAGATGAGGCTTTGTGCTTAAAACTGCAGGGCTAGGAGAAATATCAAACGGGCATCCATGTTCTTGCGATGCTCAGAAGAAACCCATATAATCATACAATTAGCCACCGCAAATTTCTCCATGTGAGAAGGGGGATAAAGATTAGAATTGATTTGGTTACTTTTATCCTTTTCCTTTTGGGGGTGTTGCTGGTTCAGGGCAATTTCCTGTCCTAGTTATTGTTACCTACCACACCAGCAATTAAATGAAAGTGATTTTGCACGTCAGGAGGCACTTGCTATCTTGATGTAGTCTTTGGTCTTAACGTGATGGCTGCCCTTGTCAAAAGTCAATGCAAACAGTTCTGAGTAGATGAGGAAGTAACTGATGTATTGGTAATGAATTAAATTAATTTTCACAAAATGAGCTGATGGCAGGATTTCCATAAATTATTGTGGCTTTATGCTGGACCTGCTGCTGTAGCACAGATGAACGGTTTCCTTGCTGCTGAGCTGAAAATGAGTGTTGGCAGACAAAAAGAACCAGCTTTATTTCAAGAATAATACTAAATACTATGTTAAAAGGGTTCTGAAAATATTTTAAGAAAATGCTTTATGAAGGGGCTTAGGAAAGGTGCTGATAGGTGACTCCTAAAAACACAAACCACAAACTCATGTTTTAATTATTGTATATTGAGATCCAGTTACCTGGTTCTAAGTAGCTCTGCTGCAGCCAATAAGATTATTTGCATGACTAAGGACAGCAGAAGTATTTTCTCTATTTGAGCAACAAAATTAATGCTAGACAAATATTTAGCTTATGATCATAGTTCACATACTACTAAATTTACCATATAAATATTTGATTTTTTGTTCTTTAGTCAGTTTTAAAGTATATTTAGTGGTACGATGGTTTTGGAAGGGGAGAAGTAATTGTGGGTCAGTCAAAGAACTTAGTCTAGTTTCTAGCTTCATATCTCTTATTTGTGTGATTCTTTTTGTAAATAGTGTTTTCTGGAATTTTATGCATCTTCTAAACCATATTTATTTCTTGATAAAATGTTTGGATGCAATGTGTAGGGTGCTTCCAGGCGGTTTCTTGAAGTCAGGCAGAACTCTACAGAGGAGCTCCTGAAGCTGGCCTGTGCCCATGTGTAGGGCTCTTGGCAGGTACCGGGGCTCGGAGGCAGGCGACGAGAACAGCGAGGTGCTGACGTGCCGGAGCTCGGTCAGCAGGACAGCAGCACCTTTGAGAGCTGGGGAGCCTTTTTCTCTGGCTCTTCTGTTGCCAGAGAAATGTGCTGGAGATGCAGCGAGGCTCCGTTTGCTTTGAAGGAGCGCTCCCAGCCCTGCTGCGGGAGGACGGGGCTGGCAGCGTGTGGTGGTGTGGGGCTGTGGCTGCAGGGCCAAGCAGGTGGGGCCGAGGTGCCCGTGGGGTAGCAGCAGAAATGGCCCACCAGAGTTTCAGGAGTATTTCTCAGATATGTTGGCCAGTGGAACCATTCACTTTTTTACAGTCCTAGAATATGATTGACTTTGTGCACCAGTTTTGTCACTGTTCCTGAACCACCAGCAAGAGCTTTCCTCCTGTTACTGCACGGGTAAGCGAGACCAGAATCTCTGCTCTCTCCTGTCTCTCAGAAGAGCAAAAGCAGTCAGAGCAAATCCAGGAGACTGTTTTATTTAGGTCACCGACTGTTGGGGAAGGTTTTAAAATTAATATTACAAGCCTTACGTTTATTCTTCTCCCTCCCTAAAGTGGAAGGCCCTGAATAGATGCATGGCTGCTCCATCTGAATGCAAATGGAACGGAAAAGTCCCTCGGGAGTGCCTCTCCAGGAAGAGGTGTGGGCTCGCTGCCTAGTTTCAGGCACTGTTGAGGTCCTTGCTAATGCACCCCCTGGTCTCGCTGTGGGGGGGTCTGGTGCAGGCACCACCACCGCTCCTCTCCCGCCTCCCAGTGCCCAGGGCAGTGGGATTTGGGGACAAATTCATCTTGCTGCTCCTCCCCTGCTCTGCTGATGCTCTGCATTTGCCAGTACAGAGCTGGCATGTATGAACATTGGAAGTCTGTGGGCAATTCAACCGATCAGAAGATTCTAGAGGGGGGGGGGAACCAAAAACAACTTTTGCTTTGTTTTTGTTTCACGCACGTTGTGAGCTTGCCGATATCGCTGTTGTGCAGCCTGGGGAAGTGAAAGCAGCAGCCAGCTGGGGACTGCTGGCTGAGTTAACCTACTGAGGTTATCCGTGAAAAACATGGGAAACTTTTGGGGAGGTGCAAGAGGAATTTTTAACATTATCTTTTGAAAACTTTTCAATAGCATATCTTCAGTCAGACCATTTACACTATGCCAAATCTGTTTAATTTCATTGTTATAACATTGAAATATACAGTGGTCATGTTAGCTGAAAATAACATTGAAACTGAAACAATTTCCAATGTTCTGATATCCTCCAAAACCACCCCCTAGTTTGTCTTGTTGGAGACTTCTGAAATGAACCTTTCCTTTCTCATTTAAATTACTTTTTATTCCTTGCTGGCCTTTTCAGGATTTCCCTTGGAACTGAAATTTCAAACCACAGCTGGCTCTGCTAAAAATGCACTGGTTAATATATTTAAATGAAATCTGAAGTTTTTATATGCCCGGTTGTCTCTGAGAGCAGGGATTTTCCATAAAACATCAAATATTGGGAGAAATAGAAACTGTCGGGGCTTCTCCAACACTTCCACCGCTCGTGTTGGGTTGGGAGCAGGGGTTGCTGTGTGGGCCCATGCGGGGAGCTCCATCTGTCCAGCGGGTGCTGAGCCAGGTTCATGAAGAGGCTGAGCACTGTGTGGTCCTGGGGGCAGGACCACAGGCTCAGGGTAGAATGAAGAGGTGGGAAGCCATATGGGCTTTGCCATTGAGCCTCTCCAGGTTTTGTGGGATTGCTGAGCCCTGGACGGCCACGGCAGGCCCCACACACTGACGAGTCTGTGCTCAAGCAGCTCACAAGCTTGATGTGCTGGCTCTTGTGCAGTTCAGCTGGGTCTGTCAGTGAAGGTAAAAGAAAAAGCCAAGGCCTGTGTGTGCGTGCCCTGAGGCAGCCAGCCCCAGATTTTGGGGGTGAGATAGAGCCGGGGGGCAGCTCCTCTGTATCTTCCCCTGGAGCTGGCACAGTGGTTAAGGGACTGAGCGCAGGGGGAAACAAAAATCCCCCAAATATGCACAGAGTGCTCTGGCCAGGCACAGATGGATGAGCACTGTTGGCAGCAGCTCCCCAGGAAATTACTGTAGGGTTTTAATGTAGATGCAACTCTTGATCCTAAAAGCCTGCAGAATTTTATGACTGTCACTTGACACAGGATACCTTACCATTCAGATTTTCATGAATAAAGAGCAGCTGAGGCCAGCACAAATAGAAGACTTCTTCAGTAAGAACATATACCGAGTGTGCTTATGTATTCTGCAGCTGAGCCTTGCTGTCGTACCCCAGACCTTCTCAGGTCACGTCCAGTGACCTGTGCTTGCCTGGTGTCTGTCTGCAGTGGAGATGCCACGTTGCACAGGTCCTGCCCCACCACATCAGCTCAGAGGCCATGTCCCTGGCTGTTATCAGGCACGACCGGTGCCAGGAGCAGTTGCAGCAGTGTCCTCACACAGCAGCTCTCTCCCCCAGCAGTGAGGAGCTCTTTGGCTTTCCCCTTTGTCTGCTGCCAGCTAATAAAGTGCTTGATGTCACTGCTGTCCATGCGGCACAAGCATCTCCCTGTCTCTATGGCAGAATTTGTTCATTAAAAAGACTTCAGTGCGGATGTGTTTTGCAGCGGGGCCTGTTGGCCAGGACACGGACCAGACTGTGAGCTTAGCTTGTTTGAACGATGCACAGCCAAAAGGAGAGGCTCTCTGAGCAGCCAGAATGACTCCTGTGTGCGTGAGGGAAGGTGATGCTTGGAAGGCTGCAGGGTCACAGCAGCGGCCTGAACGTGAGCTCCCAGTATTGACAGGGAAACGGTGGCCGTGGCTGCTGGAGCTGCAAGCCATGAACGTGGGGCAGGAGGAGGGCCTGAGGCAAAATATCTCAGCCTCAAAGAGCTGATCCCCAGTGTGGACAGCCACGCAAAGGTTTACTTGCTGACTGCACCAAGCACCTTTCTTCTGCCTGGAGCTCCAGAAGGTGGCATTTTACCAAAGGTGCTCACAGCTGATGTGAATGCTGAGGCCTGCGATCGCAGCGGGGCACAAGCCTCTAGGTGCTGCCTGTGCTGTGTTTCATGACAACAGAGCAGGAATAAAGCTTTTGTTTTAAGTAGGGAATGGCAAGCTTATAAATGCTTCAGTTTAATGTGCTAGCACAACATGAACGTCAAATGCACTGAATGTTTAGGAAGGTTAAAAAAATGTTATTAAACTTTTTCAAGTATGATGTCAATAAACTGGTATGAATACTTCAGTATTTATATGCACAGCTCTATTAAATGATTATTGTGAGCACACTTTCTACCAGTCAGATGAAGGAATATATGCCATTAAAAAGTTAACTCTAATTTCCAAAGTAAGATTGTCATTAAATTACTGTAAATTAAAATGGGACTCCCTCAGGATTTTAAAGAGATTGTATATCAGAGGGAAGACACGGCAGCAAATAAAGCCTGCATCTGTTTAACCAATATCATCAGGCTCTTAAAATTGAAACACATTGACATAATTCTTCATAGTTTCTATTTCTGTGAAATATTTTACTGTGTGTGTGTAGTCAGAAACCATTAGGCAGCAGAAATCATTAGACAATGGAGTCTAACAGTCTAGAAAGGACAGCAGTGGTTTCTGGACGTGTTTGAGTACTCCAAGAACCATCCTGAGCAAGCACAGGTGGGGACGAGTCCTGCAGGGCCGGGCTGTGGGATGGGGAGACCCAGAGAGGAGATGGCCGGGGGACACAGGGCTGCCTGCGGTGGGGCTGATCTGGTGTTTTGCAGGGCCTCTGCATATTTCAGATACGGGGGGGTGAGACAGAACTCAGCGAGGCTTTTCCTGTGCTGTAACTTGCCGGGAGCGTGTTGGCCTGGTGCTGCAAACTCCTCCAGAAGTTTTCTGTTCCCTGGGTTCTGGGGACGGTTGTACCGTGGCTGTGAACATCACAGATAGCATAGCAGGGAGAATGAATGTATTTTTATCTTGGCTGAGCACACTTTCTGTACTGATTGGGAATGTATTGCCTGACTTCAGCTGGAAATGGCAAATATATCAGAAGTGAAAGGCAAATTCATCTGTGTATAACTTATGTCAGAGCTGCCATTGATGTGACAAACCCAAGTTATGCCAGACAAGCACAGTTGGACTGGAGTAAAATCTTCTGCTTTGTGATGCTCCAGAAATCTGGCAAGGAATTAAGTAAGCACTGTCTTTCCAGCACAGGTCTAAATATTTCAGTGGGTTGCAGTTCCCAAGACCGGGATTGTGATTTGGCACACGGCTGGCTAGGACTTTGGCTGGGCTGATGGAGGTTCTGTCAAGCTGTGAAAAGGCAGCGCCATTAGGCAGAGGCTGGAGATAAAATGTTTTAATTAGCAGGCTCCATCTCCCGCTGTTCTGCCCTCAAATTCTTATCAATGCGAGCAGCTGGGATGCGGTGCCAAACCTGAGGATTGACCTTACATGCAGAGAGAAACACTTGTCATGTAGCTCCACAACAACTGGGGCCTGGGAGCAACGTTTGTGTTAAAAAGTTGTGCAATTTTTGTGTGTTTCAGTGCTCCCTGAAGAGAATGGCCCTTCCCTTCTGCTTTGCTCCATCCTCTGTTCTTGGTGGGGCCCAGAGGACCACGGAGACAGCGGGGTCAGGCTGTTGTGCCCTGTCTTATAGCACGGGAGAACTCCCAAACGGGGCACAGCTCCTGAAGGACCAGCCTGGAGGGGCTGTTGCCAGCAGGGGTTTGGGAGGCTGAGCTAGGCTGCCAGTCAGCGTGGGCCTCAGTGAGCCGAGGAGGAGAACAGCACCATGGGGTGAGCTGGGGAGGACACAGGGCACTCAGATGTGCTCAGAGCCTTTCCCATTCAACACTGGAACGTGCCACCTCTGGCAGGGTCGGTTGCTGGGTCATTCCAGAAGGCCACAAACACCCAGCCATGCCTTGCCTGTCCCCGGGAGGAAGTGGCATCTCCAGATCACAGATGGCATCCCTGTAAAGCCTTCAAAAATTCAGAAGTGCTGAGGGGACAGGAGCAGGAGGACACAGCATGTATATGTATGGGGGTCCTGGGGAATGCAGGAGTTCCTCCAGGAGCAGGAGGACATGTGAAGTTCATCTTTCCCACCCCTCCATCCGATGGGCAGCAGTCTGGCTGTGCTGGCCGGGTTCTGACCCCGTTAGTGGAGACACCTTCCTTGGCCTGGGGGTGGTCCCTGTGCTGGAGCTGGGCTGGATTTGTAGTTCAGCTCTCAACTAGAGGCAGTACAAATGAATAATGAATCAGCTTCTTGGAAGACTGCATGTGGAGTCAGACTTCTGAGATCACAGCAGAAATCTGTAAAGTAAGTCTCATTTTCCTGCAGTGTCTGGACCTAATTGGAGAGGGGGGTCAGGTCCGACTGAGTTAGGAAGGTAAATTCTGAATATACAGCTCTGTAATTGCTATACGCCCATGGTCTGAGACGTTATCAGAACTCAGCAGTGGAATTACATCCTTATTAATTTACACAGCTGTGTGGGGAAGGAGATGGGATGATTGCCTTTCTTTGGGGCGATTGGAGAAGTCCTGACCAGGTGTGCTTTGGTTGTCCTCCAGCAGTGGAGCATGCAGAGTAGGAACATGCACAGTCTCCTGTGCAGCTTCAGAGGTGTTTTCTGGCTGCTATCTTGCTCTTGAATGTAGAAGATGACAGTGGAACTCATTAAAATTAGAGTGGTTTTCAAGGGCCTTTAATGATATCTTTGTAACACACTGTAAACAGAGTTTCTGTAAGATTTTTGAAACATTGCATCAGAGTTGGTAGAAATGCATCATTCTTTCACTCTTCCAGTCAGCAAACAACTAGGAGGAGGTGGGGGAGAAGGGATCTGTAGTCACATCCATGGAGTTCCCCGCAGTGCCTCCAGTAAGAAAGCCAGGGGTGTTTGTAGGGCCACTGAAGCTGTGAAGGGTCCCTGGCAGCAGGGCAGGGTGCTGTGTGTCACCGGGGAGCTGCGGCTCAGCTCAGCCGTGGCCCTGCCGGGAGCAGCCGGGGTCGCAGGGCTTCACTCCCGGCCAGTGAGGGATGCAAAGCCTGTGGGGAGGAGGCCTGCCTGGTGCTTGGGGCTGTTCATACTGGAAAAAAAGCATTTTCTACTTGAAATGCAAACCTAGCTGCTGGGTTTGGAAAGCAGATGCGAGGAGGCAAGGCAGTAACACACCTTATTAGCCACCTGTATTTGGGCTGACCCCACAGGCTTGCTAGATCTAGGACCCAAGGCTGTGGGCAGGCTGTGCTGGAGCTGGGAACACTGGTGTGCCTGGACCTGCCTCCTTGCCAGGGCTCCACATGGCAAACACCTGCGGGACTTCTGCAGCCTGTCTCTCTGATAACTGAATTGATTAAGATGTTGATTGATTGGCCGCCTGCTAATGAAGTGTTGGCTGATGCCACAGCAACTTCTGATACTCTGAGCTTTTCTCGAGCATTGGTGTCCCAGGCAGCTCTGTCAGACAGCTCATACCTGCCACCCAAATGCACCTTTGCTGGGAGAAGCGATGTCAGACTTCCTTAAAGGCTACACAGTACCTGCCACCTGGGTGGAAAAAAGTAAAATATGACTGCAGAGCAACATAAATGGGCATCTCCCAGTGCAGGGTTTCACGGCTGCGGCCTCCAACCCCCTGTAAGACAGCCCAGGACTAACCTGGACGGTTGCTTTGTCACAGTTTGTGATTTGCATTGCATTTGTTAGTTGAAGAAATGTGCAGGTTGCTTGTCTCTGGTGCGCAGGGAGCTCAGACATACCAAAAAAGCCTGACTGGCTTGTGGCCAGCTGTGCTTGCATCAGCCTGGACTGGTGGAGCTTGGGGCATCGCCGCCGTGATCCCTGTGCTCCGCGGGTGCTGGCACCTCTGGCAACAGGCAGGTAAAGCAGCGTTGTTCCCAGTGGGACAGGAGGCTCCAGATACAGCTTTTTTTTTTTTTTTGCTTTTATTTATTTTTAATGTTTTAGAGATGAGTGGGTTGATCTACCCATTAAATATCCTCACATACGCATTGTGTATGAGAAATGAATTCTCCCTGCATAGTTAATGGTGGAATTAGAAACCAGCTTCTTGAAGGCAAGAATGAGGAATGGTCTAATTTTTTTTCCCCCTTGCAGAAGTTAAAAATGGAAATGGAAGCTATTGTACATTTTTTCCCAATTACGAATGTTCAAGCTGTTTACAAAGCAAGATGACAACAAACTTACTTTCCATTTAATGAGCTAAAGATAACTGTAAATGGTATGAGTCAGCATGTAGAGCCCCTAAAACAAGAGCCTTGCACCTGCATTTCTAATGGTCTGCAATATGGTGGCCCTAAGGCTGTCCTTCCTTGCCTTCTTACAGGTTCCTGGGCATCAGTCTGATAATGCAGTTGCCTGTGTGCTTAATTTAAAACAAATACCCGAGTTTACCTCTGTCCGACAGAACTTGCAGTTGCTGATATGAGTCCCAGAGAATCGGTGCGGTGCTCAAAGTGGATGGCTTTGCTGCAAAAGGATGGATATGAGTCTGCATCTAAAGTAGAGAATGGGCGTGAGACCAAGTTCCACTTGCTGCATAAAGAGTGGGATTACTGAACTATTTCTACTGTTAATGTTTTTATATTATATGAAATGTTGAAAGCCTGCGTGATTTAAACTTCGACATCTTTAAAAGATGTTAGTGACAAAACAAAAAGGTCTTTTGTTTTTGTTTTTCTTCAGAGGTTAATTTACTTTAAAGCATGCTTGCATAGGACCACCACAACTGTGATAGTCTAAAGAACTAGCATTTATTCTGTCAGCGAGCCCTGGTCTGGGCCATGGAGCAGTGAAGGGGTCAGCGGGGGGCTCGCCCTGCTGCTGCAGCAGGGGGGAGCTGCCCTGCAGTGCTGCCGGTGGATCTGCTGCGGCACCCAGCCGAGCTGGGATGAGGGATGAGCTCGCAACGAGCACCGCAAAGGGACTAATTAAGGTGAGCAATTTTCCTTTGTTTCCATTCTTCACAGCAGCGTAATTGGAAGGCAGAGGCATTTTTGCTTGGAGAAGGATTAATTTTAACTGATAAATGCCCTGGTTGCAAATAATTTTCTGTAGACTACTGCAGTGACATTATTCAGTGAGAAGACTGCTCAGACTGCAGCCCAGCAGAACACTTGCAAGTGAATTTGAGTTTCAGCTTCTGAGAGGTTCCAATTAACAAGAAGCACTTCAGGTTAGCAGGTCTGAAGAAGCTTCTCGGATCAGTCTGTTAACTTCTCTGGGCCTGTCCACAAAAGCACCGTCCTCCCGCAGGAAAGGCGAGGAGTACCGATGGTGGTGTGAAGGCCCTAGAAGAGGCATCGAAGCCCCAGGCGCGGGGCTCCTCAGTGTCCCCGCAGTGTGCTCCTCTCGATACGTAAAGAAACCCCCAGGGCCTGGCTGTCTGGACCCGCTTGTGAACGGAGCAGAGGCAGCCCGTTGTGCGGACACCAGCTGTCCTCCCCACCGCCCCTGGGCAGGGTGCTGGTGGGCCTGCGGCCCTGGGGAGGCCCGTTGCGGCCAGCAGGCCTGGCGCACTCGGGAAATGGCACAGAAAAGTCAGGGTGATGGCGAGCCCTCCTTGGCGCTGTGCCCCGCCACAGTGGGGCTGTGGCTCCGGGCACACACTGCTCCGGCCCCGCGTCTGGAACAAGCGGTGGGAAGAGACGTGGTGCCAGGACTGCTCCTCATTGCCTGCCAGGTGGAGTCCTTGGGTACCTTACTGGGGCTTATGGGAAACATTTATTGGATTTTTTTTAATGCACAAAAGGAAAAAAAAACTTTTATTTTACTGCTTGAAAGATTAGGACTAGTCTTTAAGAAGTCAGCAGTTGCTTTATGATCTGGTTCTGATTTATCCAACTTTTTTTCTAAGAGCAGGGTTCATGTGGATAACTAGTAGCCTTGGGGTTGTGGCCTTCTTTCCCCCTAAACAGAACTCACACAGACTTTCCTTCCCAACATTTGAAAAAAAAGCCCTATCCTAGTACCCTGCGATGCATAGAACCCCATGCTGCATTCACATGGGGTGTTGTGGCCCTAAGCTTGTCTGAAGCAACAGCAAGGTCAAAAATTAACAAGCTGAAACTTCCAATATTGGAGCAACGAAGGAAGCAGATCTGTATAAAAGGAGAAATGAGCTAACTCCAAGCTGCAAGGGCTGGAAATGCTGCATGTTTCTTGTGAGAACAAATACTGAAAATGCTTAACGTTACCAGGCTTCCACTTGTTATACAAATTGTTATACAATTTATCAGTAATAGCAAAGAATTTTGAGTAATAATACACAATGACCAATCTGGCAGAGAATTGTGGCTGATGCTTAAAAAAAAAAATTAAAGAAAAAAGAATTTGTAGAGCAAGGGGCAGTAGGGGACAGAAGTCCTTCTCTCACTTAAAACAATTTTTCTGGAATCACTGAAAGTGACTTAAACTACAGGTTTCTGCATCTCAGAAGAAGTTGCACAGAAAAGGCATTGCTAGCCATGCAGATAGAAGAAAATTTGTAAAAACAACCAGCCAACCGATGCCCAAGACAGGGATTTCTAGTCAGACATGGCTATCCAACACAACCTTCCAAGGAAAAAAAAAAGATTTTCTCCTGTCTGGCTTTAACTATACATTTTCTTTCTCTCTCTCAACACGCGAAGTTCAAGGAAAAAGCTGTCTCCTACAGTTGTCCCTATAAGCTTTGTGCACAATTTCAGGCTGACTTGGCTGAAGGTGTGTTTGACAGAAAGGCACAGTTGTAATTTTTCAGGCCTAGCTAGGGATG
Source organism: Nettapus auritus (assembly GCA_011076525.1). Classification (NCBI taxonomy): domain Eukaryota; kingdom Metazoa; phylum Chordata; class Aves; order Anseriformes; family Anatidae; genus Nettapus; species Nettapus auritus. Next base: position 861,809 of record CM021769.1, on the reverse strand, counting down.
CCAAATAAATCTATATCTTCTTGACAATTACATCTTTACAACGGCTCTGGAAAAAAACAGCTAAAAAGTGAACTTATTGACAAGCTTTCTTATTAGAGGAAGGTCCTTTGGCAAGCCCCATGAAAGCAGCATTTCATGATGGATCTCTCAGAAGCAGCAGGTGTGGGAGGCCAGTTAGAAATAGCTTTTTACTGACAAACTTTTATTTTAGAGGAAATTTTTCTAACAAAGCCTTAGCTTGAGTCATTTTACAGTGGATCTGTAAAAACACATATATGAAGTATAAGTAATTTTTGCCTGAGTCAAACCACAAAGTAAATTGGTTTCAATGCTTGTGCTGATGGCATCTGCTAACAAAGGGGCCTATTTGCCCGAGCTGGCTGATGTGAATGCATACTGTGCATTTCTTCATTTCTGAGAGCAGCAAGGAATGGCAGGGTATGGAAAACCGATAGCAGCAACTTGTAATGTCAGTGCTTTTGCCAGAATGCTGCCCCTCTCCCTGGGTGTGAATGAGGGTCTGCATGGGGCTTGTCTGAAACCGCAACGGCTCCTCGGAAATGAGTGACTGCTGCAAGGGAAGGATGGCTGGGAGAGAGAACAGCACTTACTAATAACTCCTAGGAGTAACACTACAAGCTAATCGGGAAGCATTTCTAAAGTCAAATATGAGATTAATTAACGTTGTGTGATCTGGTTACACAGGAGAGCTAAAGCCTCTGATTGTACTGCTTGTTCCACACTCATAACTCCCCCATAGCTGAGCTGTCAGAGAGGATGAGTGTAGCTTAATTTGGTTTGCTATTTAGGACGTCTATATATAAACTTAAAACAGGAATATAGGATGTGACCCTGGAGGGAACCCTTATCCACTCCTCCTCTATTTGGCCTACTTCTGGTAATTATTTTTTTCAAGTAGGTGCTTATTCATGAAGCTCAGTGCTCATCTTATAATGAGTGTCTGTAAATTCTGCCCAAATGCATTTTCTGGTGTTTTGTTACAGGGATCTTTAAAGCTGAGCAGACAGCTCTTACCTGCCAGCAGTGTAAAAAAGCAGTTCCCATACCAAGTGCTTTCCGACCTGCTGCAGCGTGGTCAGGACCCTGCTAGGGATGGAGCCCTCCTGCTGTCCTCCTGGGCAATGTGGCTGCGGTTGCTGTCAGCCCCGGTGGTGTTCCTTCACAGGCGTAGCAACTTCGCAGGACGGGGCTGGCCAAACAAGGAGGGAGTTCACCTGCCCAGAGGAGCTTGCAGAAATCACAGCCTCTAAGTTCTGCGGAAAACAAAACAAAAAAGAGTGAAATCAATTCAGTGCTGGGAGAGAAGAAGCTGGCAGGACTCAATAGTGAACATCACCCAGTAGCTGGCCTGCTGGGTGCAATAATATTGAAGCAAAAATCAAAGTGACTCTTGCAGAAGCTGTGAGCAATAGATGAGCTGTCTAAATGGTGCAGCGCTGGGAGGATGAAGAGTGCTCGGAATGAGAGGTAGAGGAAAACGCTGGGGGGGAGGCCTATTCTTTTGAGCAGGGGGCAATTGAATCTCCTGGTGGAATGTGAGCATCCAGCTCGGGATGGAAATGCAACCAAACACACAGAGGGGTTGATCAGAGATAAAAAGAAAGCATGAGAATTCGGCCTTGCAAAGGTTGCCCTGGCCCCTCTAGCTGCCGGGGTGCAGACCCCTCCTCTCTGCGGACCCCTCGTCTCTGCTGCCGGCCAGCCGGAGGGGGCCCCTCCAAACCAGCCTAAAGCAGGTCGTGCTGCTGGGCGGGGATGCTCCGTTTTGGAAAAAAGAGCAAAATATGGAGCTGATTATATCCATTTGCCTCACAGCGTTTCCGTGGATTGGAATCCCATACCTAAACAGGAAAATCATAGTCTAGTTCTGATCTTTTGACCGGAATGATATCTGGATTACTAAATTCTAAAGAGGATTAGAGAGCTTGCGTGGATCTAAAAGAGGTAATAAAAAATTTCACTTACTCATCAGTGTCACACAGAGGGTACGTTTTCAGATATAATGAAAAAATGCTATTTGTTGGAGTAGACAAAACAGAAAAGCAACTGCAATTTAGTCATGAGCAGCATGAAGATGGGGTTATAGGCAAAGCTATCAAAGATCCATATTGTAATGGAGATCATAGCCAACCTAAAACATTCTTGTTTTGGCAGCAAGCCCAAAATATATATGATGGTAATACTTAACTTGAGAAGGAGAGCTGCGTATAATGGAATATGGTAATTGAAGGATCAGATCATGCAGCAAAACCACTTGCAGAAAAGGGAGCTCACTTGGGATACAGTGGGTGAGAGGCTCCGAGTGCCCCGTGCCCATTGGGAGCACCCCGAGGACGTCCCCTCTCATATCTCTACCTCCTGCTCTACCCCCAGACAGCCCCTGTGTTTCAAAGGGAAACCAAAGGTGAAAAGGCAACCTCCAAAAAGTGCTCATCCTTCATAAAGGACAAAATACAAAAGAGAACACGCACAAACTAATTAGATCTGCCCCTATCAGAGCTCAAAAACGTTCTGAGGAGAAAAAAGCCTGGTACCTCATAGTATACCTCTTTTTATGGGTGATCAGAACTGAGGTGTGTCGGAAACTTGTTGAGGCCAATAGTAAGTTAAAGCACAGGAGGGAAACAAGGCCACTGCAGGAAAGCCTGATGAACTCTTTGTGACAGGTGCTCTCCGAGAGGTGAGTGTTCAGCCCTGGAGCTGCTCTTTGCAGACAGTGAGTCTGAGGCCGCCGTGCCCACGGGTCCTCTGAAAGACCTTTGAGAAGACGCTGATAAGTGCAGCCAGTAAGCAGGGCTGGACGGCGTTCCCCCAGGAGCTGAAGGAACCAAGGTGCAGCATGTCTTAACAATAGGAGCTGGTCTGTAATCTATTGCTTATGTCAGTCTTGATGCAGAGAGCAGAAAAGATCTGATGGAAGACTTTTAAAGGATGGCAAAGGTGATCCTGGAAGTCAAAGAGCAGTGAGTCTGATTTCTGCATCAGCAATTCAACAGCAATGGTGATGAAGAACAGAAGACCAGACTTCCCCAAAAATGTGAAATTCTCCTGGCAGCTAGAGAGAGAAATAAAACGCTTATCTCGCCCATATGTTAATATCTTGTTTGCAGCACTCAGAATCCTGAGGGATGCCTTTCCTTTACAGAAAAAACAGCTTCCTTCCACCACAAATATTCTTTTTGTGTATCTTTGGATCCAGCTCTTTCTGATTTCTCTATCTTCCCTGCTGTGGAAATATAGATAGCTGTCTTGTTTTAACGCATTACACACAGGAGCCTACAAAACATGGAGGTAAATGTCCTTTCAGATACCAGTTTCAGTGCTGAATTAGATAAACCTAAGTGTTTACATTCTTGTGTATTGATTTTCAACAGGCTTCTTGTGCAAGTCTCATCTGAAGTCATTTGGGCCACGTCCCAGCTCTTGCACATTTCATCCCCTTGGATTACTGATAAACCACTTTCCTCACCTTTTTGGTAGGTTTTAGTGCTGATCTGATGCAGTTTAGCAAGAATGCAGATGTTGTGCCTCTCGTCCCTAGTACTTGCTCACTGGGACTCTGGTCCCTCTCACTAGATGGGTCCAGAGGCTTCAGTTAAATGTCACATGGAGAAAGCTGCTGCTTTACTGAATGCCTGTTTGGAGGTCAGGTGAGCTGGTGTGTTCTTCATCACTTGGTTCCCTATTGTTGCTTTCTCAAAGACAATGAAGTGTTGCAGTTCCAAATATGTCTGCATTAATTTCTGCCTGGTCAAAGATTGCTTTTCATTGGGGGGCCATTCCAGTTTAACTAAGATCTTAGTTTTGTGCTTGTCATCAGTTGCTTTTAAATACGGCTTTTCTTCAGACCCATGCTAAAAACAACAGAGACCTGTTTTATCCTAACTTCCATTTGTCTGTTATCCTTCATTCACAGGAGTTGGCAGCTGTAGAGCAGGTTCTGCTGTTTCCTTGTGGTTTTTTTATTTGTCTCCCCCTGGAAAACGTGTCAACCCTGTTCTCAGTGTGCCCGTGCTGATGAAGATCAGAGTGCAGGCGGGGCTGGGCACCACAACTCAGCACTGCCTGCTCTTTCTCCATCTGGATTCTCTTCTGCACAGGACACCTGGAAGTGGCAGTCCCCCCTGTTTCTCTGCAGCACCCAATTTACCTAGAGAACAATTACATGCTTTTCTTGTGCAAAAGTCATAGGTTTCATTTAAAAATATATATTTTTTCCTCCCTTTGTTGTGTTATTCCTCAATGCTCTATTTATCTTTCATTATGCTTTCTCTATTGCTCACCTTCTGCATTTCCCCATCCCTTTGGAGGGGTGTACCCCATGCCTGCAGTACCAATGACTCCTCACAGGTTACAAGTTAGGAAGCTTCCTCTGCTTTGTGTGGGAGCAATGTCTTTGTCTTTCCTTCTCTCAGCAGCTTTTGGTGTGGCAGCAAAATCAGAAATATGTGATTGTGGCACCCACGGCTCCCATTTTCCTGGCTGATCTCCAACCAGTTTGCCTCTTTCCTAACCGTAAGCAGGCACTGCAGTAAGGTATCAAAGCACTGATGGGGCACCAGCCCAGGGTGGCTCAACCTCTGAGCGGGGGGGCTGCTCCACAGGGTCTCAACATCTCCTTGATGTGCGTGGGGCTGCTCAGAGTTACCCAGTGCTGCCCCACTGCTGGAGACACGAACTGGAGCATAACCAGCCCACAAGGTGAGCATCTGCTGGCTCGAGATATTTTCAAGATCTGTTTAGCCTGTTCTCCACTGTAGGATGCAGTGTGGTCTGAAAAAGGCCCTGCTGCAAAATCTGCCGGACTATATTATTTTTCAGGTGCATCTCTGAAATGTTGCTGCTCTGGGGAGCTTTCGCTGCTTCATGTTTGCAGCTCCCTGTCTGTGCTATTTTGAGAAGTTCAGATGACCACTGCTGGTACTAGACATCTGTATACTTGGCAGTATTTAGCTCTGTTTTCATCTGTGCCTAGCAAAGAGCACTGCAGCTATCCCTGTGCTGAAGACAGAGGCTGCCTGCGGAGCCCTGCCCCAGCTGTCCCACCGCCTGCCCGGCAGCAGGGCAGGGTCTGGCCCTCGGTGGGAGGGATGGCGTGAGCTTCACCACAGGCTACAGCACCTCAGGCCCAAAGGGTTTTTAAAGTCACCTAGGTGATGCTTCCTTCAGGAATGCCAGCTAAAATGGTTTGGAAGGCTAATATCCGCTTTTAAATGTGACTGGCACTGAGGCTTGTTTGGCTCTCCTCTGGAGGCAGGCTGAGGGAGCTGGGGGTGTTCGGCCTGGAGAAGGCGCTGGGGTCACCTCATTGTGGCCTGCCAGTGCCTGAAGGGGCTGCAGGACAGCTGGGGAGGGGCTCTGTGTCAGGGGATGTGGTGACAGGACAAGGAGACTAAAAAAGGGTCAGTTTAGATTGGATGTAAGGAAGAAATTCGTCCCTCTGCGGGCGGTGAGGCGCAGGCTGCCCCAGGAGCTGTGGCTGCCCCATCCCTCGCAGTGCCCAAGGCCAGGCTGGATGGGGCTGGGGGCAGTTGGTCAGGGGGCTGTGAGGTCCCTGCCAGCCCAATCCATTCTGTGATTCTATGAAATCGGCTTGTAAACACCTGTAAATCCTTAGCCTGCGATTCCCCTTGTTGTCTGGGAAGCTGCTTGCAGAGAGGAGCCCTGAGCAATCCCCAGCCCCTGTAGGGCGAGCATCTGGGCAGGGACGTCCTGTGCTCCCACCTGGAGCCCCCCGTGAAACCCTGCCTCCCAGCCAGGACAGTGCTTGAAGGATAATCAGCTAATTAGGACTTCAAATGATGGGCAATCTGCTCCATATTAGGTGAGCTGCTTTACTGCTTAATTAACTTTATTCCTACTCTGGCTTTGTTTAGTTTCACCTTCCAGCCTTTGGCTCTCATTATGACTTTTTTTTTTTTTTTTTTTTTTTTTTTAATAAATTTAAAAGCTGTCAGGGTTAAGAAACACCTCCCCATGATGGTACTAAAGACTGCAATGAAGCCGGCTGTTACTCTTCCTTTGGATAAATTACAGAGGTCAAGCGCCTGCAGCCTCTCGCTCTGCACAGAGCTGGCAGCGCAGGCTTCGAATCACTCTGGGGAGTCTCTGAGCTTTGTCCGGTCGCTGTCTGGGGGCCGGAGCTGGGTGTGCTCACCGATCCCAATCACCCCCACCCCGATCACGTCCCTCCACTGCCTGCACCCCACATCCTGCCTGGCGGGCGCTGGCGGTGGGCACTCGCTGCAGTGCTTTACTTCTGAGGATCGCAGCTCCCTGGAAAAGCAGTGTCATGAATAAACATCATGAATAATTTTCTGAGAAAAGCATAACTTTGTCACCGGCTGTAAGGAGAGGGGCAGGATGAGCACACTGATTAGAATATTTATGCAAACCAGTCTTGATGAGATCCATCTTGACAAAATAGTCGCAGGTCGATCCGTTTTAATTCCGTGTAAATGCCACGTTTTGCAGAGCAGCTCAGCGCAGTTAATTGCAGGCGCTGACCCGCGTCCTTCGGCTGTGCAGAGCCCCTCTCCGGTTGGAGGGTGCGAGGGTCCCTTTCCCTTGCTGGAGCAGCCCAGCACCAGTGTGAGCCCTCGCCTCGATGGCATCGGGTGTGACAGTTGCTCTCAGCAGGGTTTGGAAAGCGTTTCTGACAACAGTGCTTGGGCCCATGCCCCTGGTGGATGTGAGGGCATGGTGGAAGAGTGGTTTGGTCTGCCCTCTGAAGGGCTGCCATCACTTCGGGTTACTTCTAGCCTTTTGCTCACCTGAGCCTTTGAGGTTGGCAGGAACATTTGAGTTGTGCTAGGCAGGGATGACCCTCAACAAAGACCCGAGAAGCTCTGTGGGCAGACGTGGTGCCTGTGTGACGGAGCAGCGTGGTGGCAGAGCTGCCGTACCAGGCTGCCTCGGTGGCCGTTTCCCTCCTCGTGCCATGGTGCGAGCGGCCAGCACCGGGCTGGTGTCAGCTTTGGTAAAGCAGTTCAGTGCCTCCTCCTCCAGGCAGAGCCCCTGCTTTGGTTCTGCGAGGCTTTGTATGTGAGTGCATTTTAATAACATTAATCACGAACACACGGGCAGGTGTTTGCTGGGTGAGGGACAGGGACAGGGCAGGCTGAGTGATTCGGCAGTTTCTGCACCAGCCGTGTCCGTCCCCATCCAGTGTCCCGAGAGGCGCAGGCATGCTTGCTGTGCAGCGAGGAGTTCTCCTTTCTGCAGCCAAAGGCCCTGCAGCAGCAGAAAGGGGCAGCCCTGAATGGTGCCCACTCTTCAGCTGCTCTTCTGTGGTTTGGGATATTTGTTTTTTTTTTCCTAAAACATACAAACAAAGCCAAAACAACAATATAAATACTACTCTAAAATTTTAAACCTGTTGTGTCCTTGGTTTCAAGAAAATCTTGTAGTTAGGATTAGAGCTAATTATATGTTTTGGGGAGAATAATCATTTTACTGCCTTGACTTTGTCACCTTTTTGATTAAATTATACTTATTTGCTCTCCTTGATTTCTTTTCTTCCCAGTCTTTGGACCCATTTTTAGGTTGTTGTTGTTCTGACTAATACATAGGGCGCTTTATATTCTGGTAGTGCCAGGGGTCCCAGTCAAGATCAAGGTCTGACAATGAGAGAAAATCCATGGTTTGAGCAATCTGCAGATAAAGATATGAAGAAAAGCAATTTTGGCAATACACAAGAACAGTGAGCATGCAAGGTGATTACCTCTGCATTTCGGGTGCTCAGTCGCGAGGCACACAGAAACAGATGCAGACAGGTGAATATCTGGGAGAGGGGCAGCAGGGTGGAGGTGACGGACTGCCCGTGTCACCGCAGCGCTCCTCGTGCTCGCCGCCCTCGGTTCCGGGCCTTGGACGGCGGTGCAGGCCGCCACCACACGGGCAGCTCCCACCTGCGGGCACGAGCCCACCTTGCTGCCACCCCAACCTTGCCTTTGGGTCAGGGGTTCCCTGCCCTGCGGACCGCAGGAGCTGCAGGAGGGGCGGTTTCTCCGAAGGCTTCCCCTGGCGGCCCTGAAGCCCACGGAGCCGTCCATTGCTCATCTCCAGGGCCGCTTCTCTGCCAGCAGGAGAGAGCAGCTCCTGAGCCCGGTCTGCTGGCGGTGCCTCTGCAATGTCTGCCACAAGCATGAAGTGTTGTTTGTGAAAGCAGCGTATCCCTGGTCCTTGTAACGCATGCTTTAAATGGGCAAAGTAATAGAGAAATGGCCAACAAGCGAGACACGATATAAATAGCCAAGCAAATCTGCAAGGAAAAAAAAAAAAAGATATATATACCTTGTTTTCTCTCCAAAATATATCAACTGAGAAAATGCTGAGTCAAAGACCGCTTTTAGCAAGCATCCTTATTTGTGTTCAAGAGATATATTGCTTGTATGTTAATTGGGCCTCTAATTGTTCTCTCTGCGCTGCTGTGTCTGCCTTTCGAATTCTGCTGCTTGCGCTGCCTGCCAGGGCTTTGCCTTTTTTAAGCCTTTCTTTTAATAGCAGATAAAAAAGGCTTAAAGCGTTCAATGTGTCCGGAAGAGCTATGCTGACCGGTCACAGGCAGGGTTTCAAGCCCATTTTGGGACATTCTTCTGTCAGGTGTTTGGAATTATCATTCTCCGTTACCCTCCATCACAGTTTTACAGAGATAGCAAAGATCATTAATTTCAGTGTGGCACTAGGACTCCCCATCCATCTCCAGCTGTATACTGAAGCAGAATAGAGCTTGGCAGGAATTTAGTTTGCTGCTAATTAAGATTAAAAGTGGAAGTGGTCCATTCCAGGGAAAGTAACCCTTAACAGAAATCTAGGAGGAGTTGTGAATGCAGGCAAAAGACCATTTTCCTCCAGGAACCAGAAGAAAAGCAGCGCGTGCCTAACAGCCCCTCATTTGTTCTACGTGATATCTATGGCTAATCTTGGAAATGAGACCTGCGTGCCCAGGATTCGCCGGTCAGTCCACCGTGTGCAGCCTGGGATGGCAATTCTGTGTGTTCTCTGGCATCTCAGATCCTCTAGAGATTTTCACAGCAAACTCAAGGTGTTGGTTTTGGGGTGGTGGGAAGTGTAGCAGCAGACTTAGCAAAAGGTTGCATGATTCATCTCCCAGAAAAAATAAAATAAATCTGGAGTTTAAGTTCCAAGAAGAAGGTAAGTACAGGTTTCCCTCGGTTGGAAGCGTTGGTTTAGGTCTCCAAGGGCAGCCGACCAGCCGAGGTGTGCTCCAGCTCTGCACTGAGAGCTGCAGGCGTGGGCCCCGCGCCGCTGCCCCAGCCAAGGTCTGTCCTCGGTCCTGTTACTATTGGTTCTGAGTTAACCATGGCATCGAGCACGGCCTTTGCAGCTGTCCCGGGCTGGATGTCGGCGTGTGCCCTCCTCACCGAGGCAGCCGGGTATTTCCTTCTTCGCTCTGGAAGGGCGCTTGGCAGGGAGGCGAGGACCAGCAGCCGCGGTCATTGCCAGCCGTGCTGAGGCCGCTCCCTGGTGGGACCATTCCCTTGGGCTCCGGCTGCCTCGCTCGGAGGGTTTTGCAGTGGCAGGAGGTACTCCGAGGGAGGGCAGGAGCCAACAGCCAACACCTCAGAGTCACCTTTCTGTTATCGTACCTGTCTGCAGCTTCTGCAAGGAGTTACGCCAGATTTCCCCCGTGATGGGTCACCTACCTGTGGATTCAGGCTTCGCCGGTGTTCAAGAAAACTCATCAACAAAAATAGAGAACGCAGCTTTCACCTTCCCACAGACCTGGTGCAGCAAAGAAACTGTTCTCACAGGCGCTTTAGGATATTTTCTGCTGGGAATATTTTGTTCCAAGCCGCACAAGAGTGCTCCACTGAAGAACAAATCATGCTATTAGACTTGCACTTTAATCTTCCCTTTGGGAACACAGAGCTTCCTAATGTAATCTTGATGGTACCAAAAAGCATTATTATAATTTTAATGCACATAACAAATTACCATTGTCCCCTATTTGCAAAGGTGAAGGAAGATATCTTTTATGCATACGCTAGAATGAGCGTAGGAAATTCTGTTCTTGTTTATCCTCACTCAGATACAGCCTCGCTGCAGCGAAACCTGTTTTTTAAAGCAGACGTTCTCTGGATGATCACCGCAAATCATCAACTTACAGTATGTCCCCGCAGGTTAATTGGGGCGCATCGTCCTGGGCGGCAGCACGCAGGCAGCTCACGAGGCGTTGCCGGGTGGTGCTGAGCAGCCCCTGGGTGCTGCTGCTCAGGTCCTGCCCTGCCCGCCCAGCACCCGCTGCCTCTGCGTCCCCTCCTGCGGGCACAACGCCGTGGGGCCGGGACATCCAGAGCCTCTGCTGCCCCGCCGTGCCCTGGAGCCTGTCCTGAACGGTCACAGGGTGGCAAAACCTCTGGGAGGAGGCTGTTCATGGGCAGGTGATGACCCACACCACCCGCACCCAAGGCAGGAGGTATTTTCACATTGTCAGTCCACCAGGAACAAATGAGAGGAAAGGATGTCCGGGAATTCCTCCTACCAGTACAGAAATACCTCACCGAGAGGCAAATGTTTGTACTTTACATGATATTATTCCGTGCAGTTACCATAAACATCACGTCATCTCTGGTGGGTGCGTGGAAAATACCTTGTAAAAGGTCTGGCTTTGAAAACGTGCTGATGTACAGCTCCTGTGCAGGCAGCAGTCCAGCTGGGGACTGGCGTGGAGCTTTGCTTCTCATTCCACCTTTCTGAGGCTAAATATGCATGTTTATGGTGAATCTAAGCTGCAGGACAGTCACCTGGAAAGCTCTGTGCAGTATTTCTATTTTTAAAGGCCCACATAACTGCACTAAACAGGCTGGATTTTAGCTGCTGTTGCTTTGCTGTCCTTAGCTGTTCTGTGAGAATTGGCACGCGTAAGGGAAGGAGTGAGAAGAGAGAGGGCCCAGGTGGGTTCGTGCTGCCATCGGATCTATGCAACCTCTTTCAGCTAACACGACAAAATTATGCCGTATTCTGCCAGCAGCCAAGGGAAAGGGAAGGACAAAAATGCCTAAATTATCGACTTACAAAAGGATGGGGAAGTGCATGCTGAGGCTTATTCGTGCTCACTCCTCTTTCTCAATAACGTCTGCGCAGAAGGAGGGGAGCAGAAAGCAATGGCCAAACCGTGCTGTGCAAATAATTCACGCTCCTACCAAGAAATGGATGGGAACTTTATAAAGATCCAGATATGAGATAAGACCTTATTTAGTCCTGATTTTGGCAGTATCTGCCACCTTCAAGTGGAGAATCTACATTTTCAGCTATGACTTCAGCGTTCAGATTTGTTCAGGCTTTTTTAATGAGCAAAGTCCCCAAAACCAAATGTTCTGTCAAAGAGATGCTTTTTGTAGAAAATTACAGGTGGCTTATTTTTTCCTTTTTAAAGAAAAGATGTATCACAAAGCTCCCGCCCCACACCCCGCTGCCATACACGAGATAAGCTTTGGGATGGGAATTTGAGACGTGGAGTAGCTCCAACCCGAAGGGAGGGGTGTTCGCAGAGAGGGTAACAGGTAGTTTCTCAGCCGAAGACATTTTAAAGCAAACGTAAATGTTCTGTAAGTTATGCACTATTTCAAGCAGCCTGTGATTTTAAAAGCTTATATGGTCCAGAAAATTGTCTATTTGTGATCCTGTGATTTATTAACCTACAGTTACAGCAGACTGAGGATACTTGTGGGTCAGTTCTGGGTGCTCTTGGCATCCTGGAGAGCATCTTCCTCCTTGTCTGTCGTTGCTGGGAGGAAGAGGAAGGTGCTCCCCATGCACGATGGGAGGAAATGGGCCCGCAGAGACACGCTCTCTGGAGCGTCCCGTAGGTTGTGAACTCCCATGTCTTGCGCTGCTGTAGCTGTTGCTGCCTGGACAGACAAAGCCTGGCTGGAAATGTCCTGGAGCAGGTGGGGAGCACGGTGCCCCTCAGGGGAGGATGCGCAGACCTGGTGCTGTGCAGGAGCCCTGGCTAAAGCTGGCACGTGGCCTACAGCAGAAGATGTGACCGCAGGCTCCCTCGCATGCAGGCAGGGACAGGACCTCGCCACTGCTCTTCCTCCTCGGGGTGTTGTCTGTCTTCCTGGGTGACGTCCACAGAAAGAGTGTGCAGAGGATCGACGGAGAGAGGCGAGCTCATCTGTGGAACCACGCAGCGGAAAGCCTGGCTGTGGGCGCTCGGGATCCCCTGGGAGCAGGCTGCTGGCTTTGTGCCCCTGGAGGAACTCCAGGCACCCACAGGGATCTGAGGGTGAAACACGGGCTGTGGCACGGCGATGCTGGGAGGGCCGTCCCACGTGCACTCATCTGTGAGAAGCCAGCCCAACGCTTCACATCCCTGCTTGGAATGACGCAACATTTACCTGAAAGAAAGTTTTGCAAAATAATCATTGTTCAGAAAACTGCCAACGCAGGACAAAGTGGGCCAGCGACTGCCACCTTCAGCGACCTCTCGCAGCGATACCACCGGGCCGGGAGATGTTTGGTCCTACAGAGGCTCCTGTACTCTGTCAGCCAAGTACCCCAGCACGGGTTAAAAGCTGCCATAAGGCAGAGCTCAAAACCAAAAGTTTTCAAGAGGGACACGTGCCAGGAGGGATAATTCTCCGATTGTTGCCCATTTTAGGGCTGTTCTGCCTTTCATTTGCCCACCTGGAAGCACAAAACGACATCAGGCAGTGAGGGGGAAGCGAGCAGGCTTGCAGGCAGCCATCACGCTGCAGCGAGCTTCAGGAGAGCAGCCCGTCCCCCGCCGCCTGAGGCAGGGTTAGGTATAATTAAGCCACGTTTGACAGATCGCGAAACGTGTCACGTCTGTCTCAAAGTTCACAAACGAGAGGTATTCCGCCCCCTCCCTAATTACGTTCTTCCAGCGCGCAGCTTCCAGGTAATTAAAGCTTTTTCCTAGCAGCCAGCCCAGGCCCGGTCGAGCTGCCCCAGCCGCTGGCCGCCTGGCCTCGCGCTGCTCCAGCGAGCCCTGTCCCCGTCCCCTGTGGCTCGGGGCCTCCCCGCGTCCGTGTGGGGCATGGGGCCCGCTCCGGGTGCCAGCAGCCCTGGGGGAGCCGCAGCACTTCTTGGCACTGCAGGCCCCGGTATATTGCTTCGGTGTCGGGATGACATTATTAACTCATGTTCGGTTTGTTTTCAGCTGTCATTGTTGCTGCTTTTTTCAGTTCTGCTGCCTAGCAGGCGATCCCTGTTCTGGTATCTGAATATTTGTTTTCCTCTCATTTGTATGTGCGCTTGTCTCTATTGAATTTTGTCTCTTTGATTCCAGACCATTTTCCAATTTATCAAGATCGCTTTGAATTCTAATCCTATCTACCAATGCACTTGTAATCATTCCCATACTGATGTCACTCACAGCTTCCTCGCTTGCGTTGCTTAAGTCATTAATATTTAATAGAAGCACAACCAGTAGGCCCCGCTCGGTGGTATGCAGCGTGTCTTTTGCCAGGAGCCTGTAGCAGATTTTTGCATGTTTTTGGGTTCCTAATCTGTTCTCACCACCAATTGTTAATGAGATAGAAAATGCTTTGATTAACTCAGTATCTCGTGATGAATTTGGTGCACTGACAGTAACCTCAAGCTGTTTTCTCTGACGTCTTTCTCCTACTTGATCCTGGGCTGCCATCCTCCTGAAACAAATACTGTCGTCTTGGTCCCAGACGTAAAACACATCCAGCCCTTTCTGTGCCATTCGATGCGCTGCTGCTGTTAATGAATGACTTCACACTTTCCCCCCATGCTATTTGTAATTCCGGCACCTCAGCCTTTGCATTTTGGGATTCTCCTCGTCATCCTCAGCTCGTATCCCTGAGAGCCGCGGGGCCACGTGCCGAGACGCGGCGGTGGCAGAGGGGTTCCCCCCCGGGCACTCTCGCTCCACGCCGGCAGGAAAGGTTTGTTTCTTTTTTCCCTTTGCACATAACCCACCGATATTTCTGCCTGTTGCAGGGTTTCCTTTCACAGCTGGTCGCGAAATTGTAAAATAAGCCTTTAAAAAGCTTCGTTTAACCCACATTCGGCGCCGATAGCTGGAATCGGGTTATTTTCATAGAAACCACCTTGTGCTTCCCCCGAGGCTCTCCAGCCCCCACGCTGGGGACGTGCCCGTGCAGCAGCACGAGCCGCAGCCCTGCCGTCCGGGTGACGCTCACTGCACCTGGCAGAGTGCAGTTCCTCCCTCAGACACCAGCCCACCTCCCAGCATTTCTTTTTATGCTGGACGGAAAAGGAAACTCCGGCTTCCCAAGCGTGCGGGGAATTTTTTCAAGATCTTTGCATCAGAAGCAGCGCGCTGTTCAGTGATGGATGAAGTTTATAGGTTAAAGCGTGAGTTAAACCTGACCACCCTAAAAGTTGAATATCATTAAAATTTAAGCAGTTGAAATTAAGCTCTTTACTGATGCAACAAGAAGCTGTTATATTAGCCACCCCAACTCCCTTCTGCTGTGGGGCGAGCTGTGTGCTCGGTGTCTTTCTCCCAGCCAGCGCTTTTCTGTCGTCTCGGCAAGTCGTGAGGCTGGCGGCCGCCTCTCCTGCCGCTGCAGTGGCTGCCCGGCCTTTATTCATCTCCCTGCCTCCTGCGAGAGAACAGCAGAGCGTGCCGCCACCTCCTGAGGCAGGCACGGGCAGGGCTCAGCCCGACGGCGGTGCTCCCCGGCACGGTGTTAGCACAGCACTGCCCTACACACGAAACCCCGAGGGAGAAGTGGGAGAAGGTTTTGCACGAATAGCAGTGTGCTCTAATTATCTGCCGGCGCTGGGCTATCCGTTCCAGTGCAGCAAATCCCCACAGCCCGCGCCCGAGTTTATTGAGGAGCGCGGTGCTTGGCTCTGATGGCAAAGGTGAATCTGCAGAGAGGTGAAAACTAATCAGTTTTGTAACACTCACCTGGGAACGTTAACTAATTTTAGGACGGGTATTCTGCAGAATAAAATGAATAGCTAATGACTTTGCTATTTTAATTACTTCAGGAAAGGTTGCCCCGTAGGTTATCTAAGGGAGTTTGCCTGGTTAGGTGAGCGTTGCAGCTGAGCTGGGAGCAGTGTTATTACTGCCATCGATCACAAAGTGCACGTGGGGTGACAAGGCCGTCCACACCTCAGCTTCCCTTCGCTGCACGGCAGCGCGGCTGAGCCAGCATTTCGAGTAACACCTTCGTCTTCAGGGGCTGTGAGATTCCTTCCTTGGTGCAAAGTATGGGCGAGAGGCTGGGCTTTGAAGGCAGTATTGTCAGGTCATGGACTGCGGCTGTGCAGGGTACGTCCCGTTCTGTTTGGTTCTGATGGCTTTGGGTGCTGCTTGTCCTGCACGGCAGGAAACTGAAACGTGTGTAGTGCCCAGGAAGGAGGTCTTTAAAATCCCTGGAGGTCTTTAAAAGACGTTTAGATGTAGAGCTCAGGGATATGGTTTAGTGGAGGACTTGTTAGTGTTAGGTCAGAGGTTGGGCTGGGTGATCTTGGAGGTCTCTTCCAACCCAGACGATTCTGTGATTCTGTGAGGGCCTTGGCATGGCTGGAAACTGAAGTTCAAATTGACTCTTCCTTTCTGCCTTTTTTTCCTTTTTTGTGGTGGCCCCAGGGCCATGCTCGGCTCCACAAGACACCAGCGAAGGTGGCTGTGCTGGTACCCGAGGGTGGGAGGCACGTGGGCCATGCTGCTGTACAGCCGAACTGCTTCTGTGTTAGCCGTCCACATCCAGTCAGGGGGGTCCCTGCCAGCACAACGGTATTCATTTCTAAAATTACTTATGGGACTATTGGAAGTGCAGCTTTCACTGCTAGCTTCTAGCTCTTTCCCGGGCTCAGCTGCTTTTTAAGTAACAACATCGGTTTGTTTCAGTACGCTTCCGGTCAGCATTCATCTGAGATGACAGCAAAAGGTGATTTTTTTGTAGTTTATTTCAATTTTTCTCCAGAATTTCAGACAAGTTAAGAACTTCAAGGGAACACTTTATTATGAGAAGCTGGAAGTTAACTCTACAAAAATAAAGTTTAATGGGCTTAAGGCCAGTCTTTTGACATTTTCTGCCTAACTCATAGCTCTGTGCCGTGGCCTTTATTCAACTCCCTTGACAAAAGCATTCTAAATAACTCCGGTATGGATTTGCTGCCAATAGCTATTATTTTATCAATTTGGGGGTGTTATTTAACACAGAGAGGGAAATGAAAAATAGGCTTCTTTTTTATCTTTTGGGGAAGGAGGTCGTGTTTTGAACAATTTTAATTTGTGCCTGCCACGAGGTGTTTTTACTTAAAAGTTAATAATGCCGGGATGCTCCTGCAGTCCGGGGAGCCGTGCTCCTTGCTTTTTCTCCAAGCGTTTAAAATGTGGTGGGCTGGATTCGTGTAATTATGCTGCAGCACTGCTAGACTGTACTTCTCACATTTAATCTTATATATCGGACGCGAGTGAAATTCAGAGTAGATGCAAGCACCTGTTCCCACTGCCGTATTTGTAGGCGTACTTACACACAGCCGGGCTGGGGAGCCTGGGGTGGTGTGGGGAAGGCAGGGAGGTGCAGGTGGGGTGCTCAGAGGAGAGGCAGGCAGAGGGCAGAGGCTCAGCATCCTTCCAAAACGCCCACCAATACGGCCTGCAGCCAGTCCCGGGGCTGCCCAGGAGCAAACAGAAATGCAGGCACCTGGAGGCTTCCGTGCAAGCCACAGCGAAGGTCAGCAGGCTCTGGGGCGGCAGGATTCATGAGGACGAGCCCTTTTTTGGAACCAACCCTCAGAAGCGTGTGCAGACCTCTGTGATCTGAGGTCCCTGTTCCCAGGACGAGCCCCTGGCTGCCGTCCCCGCTGCGGGTGCTGCTGCCCCCGTGCGCAGCCCTGTCCCCACGGACGGGAGATGCTCGCGGTCTCCTTCACGCAGCTGGCTGCCTGACGAAGGCAGTGGAAATCAGCACAGCCGAGTGCCAGAGGGGAGCACGTGTGGCGTGCCTTGTGCATCCCCAAAAGCTGCCAGCCTAAGCCACTGACCTACTTGGGCGGATTTTGGGAATTTCGTACCTTGAACTATTTATGATTAAATACTTGCTCTGCACCCCTTCCTCTTCCCCCCGCTGCCTGCGCCGTGCTCGTCTGCGTGCTCACGGCTCTCCCGCGTCGCAAATCCCCTTGTCTGTTTGATCTGATGTGCTACAGCTGCTTTGCCTGGCATCGAGCTGCGATGTGATAAACATCCCTCTAAGCTTCCATTAAACTCACCTGCTCCACGGAGCCCGCTATCTAAACAGGGCTCCGTATCCATCTGAGCTGTGCAAAGCTCCGAGGGCCCCGTCAGTGGGTAAGGAGTCCGTAGCGAGCGCTTTCCCATTCGGGGCAGGTCGGCACCAGGCTCCCTGGGCTGTGTGTGTGTGCTCTGACCCGGGCTGCGCTCCCAACCTGCTCCCCGACATCCCTCCTGTTGGGAAGGGAAAGGAAGGGAAGGGAAGGGAAGGGAAGGGAAGGGAAGGGAAGGGAAGGG